>OY755243.1:70811103-71008692 GCA_963576725.1 Azorinus chamasolen
AGCATTTGCTCCATAGGAGCAAATGCTCTATTTATCGCAATGGTTTCAATACTATATAATTCTAAAAAAAAATCCTTTTCTCTTCTTAATGCTCCTTTCGGTAGATTTATTCAAAGACGTAGGATCTAAAAATAGCCTATGAGGGAAAGGGTTAAAGACTAGATTCAATTTGATGGACTTTTAAAGTGGAACCATACTCCTAGCTCCAAAGATTATGAAAATGTTTCTCTCATCCAACATTACTTATCCATTAGCTTAATAGCTTCACCTGTGGTGAAATAAGCCTAGCCAAAGACAGTCAACCAATTATTGCTATTAGGCAAAACCAGTTAAGATTAATTGCTGCTATCAAGCCAGTTTACCAATTAGCTCAGGGGACATAACTCTTCTGGCTATGGACTTCAGTTTCAATACAATATCAATATATATTCAGAATAAACAATGACTTGTCAAAATAAATAACAGTCTGCGGGATATAGATAATATATTTCTAGCTGGTGTATACTATATTATTTTCTCTGTCCTTGCTCTATTCATTTCCATAATGAAATGCTATAAAAACAGCAATAAGCCAAGACTGCCATTTTCTCAGTTATTACGGAGATTTGTAATGGTATTTAAGAGCCTGCCAGTGTTACATCTAACCTCAAGGCTTGCCACTACAATAGACAAATCAGAAATTACAATGTATATCATATATATTTCTTTTAAACCTTTACTCCATGAATACGTCTTTTTAACACCTTTGCAAACAGAGTAGACGCAGAATTCAGAAGGCTCTTATAGGCGCCGTCTGATCAGGGTCTGCTCTGTTTGCTTATGGAATAATAAATATCTGATTCTACAGTTTCTGCTTTAGCAAAACTTTCATATGTTAATATGTCATTTAAAAATTAATCTAATTGATATTCTAATTGATGCTCTATTTATCACAATGGTTTCAAAAAGTGATTTCTGCAGAGGCGTCAAAAGCCGTCAATATATATACGAAATGGGTTAAAAAGAAGTAGGAAAAAATTAGATACAGTAGAACATCCTTAGCAGCCAATCATTTAATAAAAATTATTGAACATATGAGTGTTAAAAAGCAGGTGGTTGCTTGATGCAGGACAAAAGTAATGCAAAAAGCTCCTATAGGAGCTTTTTGCACTACTTTTGACCTGCATTAAGCTACCACCTGCCTTAGTTAATACAGACCTATAATCAAACCTTTTTGATAGCCGCTTAACCCTTTACTCTATGAATATATGTAGAATTATATCTATATTATTTAGGGGTGTAACAATACATCGAACTATCGATGTATTGCGATAGTTCTTTATCCCAGTTACTCTATCGATAGTTATTTCCAATTAACAACAGACTATTGCGATAATTGCTCTGACTATCGATAGTTTCGATAGTTCTTTGAACTCTTCATATAATTGGCAAACTCAAAGTAATAAACCAGCAATGAATCTTTATCATACATTTCTATTCCGAAAATGTAAACATTGTAAAAGAGGACTTCCCCCTGTATATAATCCCCTGAGACTATGTATAAAACTAGAGCTCGGGTAGACTCAACCCCTAGCCAGAGTGCAGGTGACGGCGGTCAATGCGGGGCCGTTACTTTCATATATGTTAAAGCGATGAAAAGTATATCTACTGTGGTTTTTTAAGAATATCAAATTCATTACAAAATGAATCACCTAAAGATAAGTACGTTACAAAAATTGTTTTGTAAAATTTGTAGTATTAGGCTTCTTTATGCTCATGTTTTAGTCAAATTGTTGTGTTTTCAAAATGGCGTCGACCATCGCGGAGATTGAGTTGGTTAATAACAAAAGCGTTAAAACTCAGGTGGCAAAGCGAGTATTTGGAAATACTAGTACTTCTGACTTTTATTTTATTAATCTATTTCTGCCCAATTCATTTTAAATCATTTCCACAAACATTTTAGTAAGTATTTACAGCAAAGTTATATCTTACACTAAGCAAATTTGCATTTCTACAAGTTTTCAAATCTTGGCAATAACTACTGCAATAGTATTGCAATAGTTTCTAGCAATAGCAATAGTATCGCAATAGTACTTTTAGCAATAGCAATAGTATTGCAATAGTCAAAACTAGCCCCAATAGTCAGCCCTAATATTATTTCATAAGCAAACAGAGCAGACCCTGATGAAACAGCTTCTATAGGAGCCATCTGATCTTGGTCTACTATGTTTGTAAAGCATAGAAAGGCAAAGGGTTAAGACAGCTTTTACTGTAATAATGTAACAGACGACAATTTAAGCAGAGGAAAATTTTGGCAGATGACTATTTATTTAGTGGGGAAGGGATAATACCTGCGAGTGACCATTATATTTTATCAGGCCCCTGATAATGTTGACATAGTGAAGGGCCCTTTCATGGACTCGGCACAAGAGAAGTAAGTCTGGCTTTTGTCATTAGTCATACAAGGATCTTGTTTGTTTGATAAACAGGATGTATAATACAAACACAGCATTAGCGGCTTATTAGGATTGATAGGATTAACTCTTTGAATATTAAATAGTCTCATCGTTTAACGATAGGGTCCATGATAGGGTCCATTTAGTATTTAACTTTTTACTCCAATATATATGCCTTTCTATGCCTTTGAAAACAGAGTAGACCCTGATCAGACAGCTCCTATAGGAGCTGTCTGATCAGGGTCTGCTCTGTTTGCTTATGATATAATGTAGATATGATTCTACAGTTTCTGCCATGGCCAATCATTCATGTGTTCATGTGTCATTATATTAAACTAATCAGTATTCATGATGTCATTATTTTTTACATGAATATTCATGGATGAAAGGGTTAAGGGTATAATTTGCCAAAGGAGTTTGAATGACAAACAGTGCAGACCCTGTTTGGAGCCTTCTGATCTAGGTCTACATCATTTGTAAATGACAGTACACTCATCTCCTGCATTCAAAGGTTAAGTATTGGAATTTGTAAATACAGGTACATTTAATTTGGATTCAGTTACATATTTGTGTCACTTCCTTTAGCAGGAGGACACTTAGGGATCACATATTCATTGTCTATCCATCAGTCTGTCTGTCATGCATTTTGTTGTCGCAATTTTTTGTCACACATCTCCTGAGAGGTGGCATGACATTGTGTGTTTCTTCAAACACTCTGTTTTATCTTTCTTTATCTGTCACAGCAGTAAAAGATTAACCCTTTCCCTGTTCTATATTTATTCCAAATTTCAATTCCTACTGAATATTCATGGGCAAAATAGTTAAAATGAAATGGAAGATGGAACATCGTAGCCATTTTAGAAAGTAGAAAAACAGAGCTTTTAAATTCCATTAGCAAGCAGAGCAGACCCAGATCAGAAAAGGCATTTATATGTAGGTAAGGGTTTAACCCAGTACTTCATATAAACATGTTTTACGCATTTGCAAACAGAGTAGACCCAGATCAGACGGCTCCTTATAATATTCCACCTTCCATATTTCTTTCTAACTATTTTGTTAATGAATATTCATTTCTAAGGTATTGAAATTTGGCCTAAATACAGAACAGGGAAAGGGTTAACCCAGTACCTCATATATAACAATCTGTGAACAGAGTAGAGGCTCTGCTCTGTTTGCTTATGAAATTTAAATAAATCTGACTACAGTTTCTACCAGTACCAAATAATCCTGTGTACTGTATATATGCCATTATAAAAATTCAGCTGATAAATATTTGTGATGCGAACTTGTACGTTTTCATTTGATTCGTCTCATTGACGTGTACATATGCATAACAGAATTCTTTTCAGTATCTAACAATTCAATTCATACAGGAGTTATCTGCCCCTGGACTTGTAACATATGTGTTGCTAGCCAATAAAGTTTGTGGTGTGAACTTCTACTACAGTTTTCAATATAATTCATTGAAAGTTGATACGCATGATCTCTGATGTGTAGATGTTCATCACATAACGATTCACACAGGACTTTTCAGCCCATGGATTTCCAATCAAGTTTGCTGTGTGGGTGTACTTTCATCACCTTTAGTGATAATTCTAGTTCAATTTGAAATATTAGATTACAGTAGGACCTGACTTAAGTGGTCATCAAAAAGTGGTCTGATTATGGGTCTGTAAGACAGGTGGTAGCTTAATGCAGGTAAAAAGTAATGCAGAAAGCTTCTGTGGGAGCTTTCTGCATTATTTTTGTCCTGCATTAAGCAACTACTTGCTTTTTAACATTCCTGTGTTCGATAAATGAATGGCTGCTTAGGACAGGTTCTACTGTATATAAATATGTGAATATTAGTAAACAGCATAAGGGGTAAATGCTTGAAGGTAATTACCTCCCTTTGTTTTACAATGTTGACAGAGCTCTCCATATCCATATCATTGGATATAAAATGAATGATGACCCCATCTGCTGATGATAGGATATTTATCAATAGTTTATCCCTTTACTCCATTAATACGCCTTTCTGCGTCTTTGCAAACAGAGTAGACCCAGATCAGTTGGCTCCTGTAGGAGCCATGATTAGGGTCTGCTGTATTTGCTTATATAAATGATATAATATAGATATGATTATACAGTTTCAGCCATGGCCAAAACATTTCTTTGCTAGTGTGTTATTATAACAATTAACCAATTTAGATTACATGACATCATTATTTCTTACATGAATATTCACGGAGGAAAGGTTTATACATACCAGTATTCTTAGACTCAATGATTCACTTTTAGAAGTCCATTGATTAAATCAACCTGCCTAGTGCAGCCATTATTTTCAACACTCCTTTGCCATGTACAGGTTTCCAATGATCTGAGTCTTTCAGACCTGAGTTATTCTGTCTGCAATGTTCAGGTGCTCATTGATCTGGGTCTTCACTGTCTGTCATGTACAGGTGTTTATTGACCTGGGTCTACACTATCAGTTATGTACAGATGTCCAAATGATCTGGATCTACTCATTCTGCCACATACAGGTGTCAAGTGAGCTGGGTCTGCTCTGTCTGCCGTTTACAGAATCATCAAATGATCTGGGTCTACACTGTCTGCCATTGGAAATCTTACCTTTCAATCAGTGAATGCCGTTCCTATCAGAATGAGAACCATTAACAGTATTAAACCTTTGAATGTGGGAAACAAGTGTACATGTACATGCATTTGCAAACAGTGTGGAGCCAGATCAGAGGACTCCTAGATGACCCCTCTGATCAGGGTCTGCACTATTTGCCATGAAAAACCTCTCACTAAATAAACCCAAAAATTGATACTGAATGCTTTGAAAATTCAACATTCAAAGGTTTAACTTGAGCGCCAGAATGATTCAATGCAATCCCGCTAATGAATTATACATTGTAAGAACAGCATGCTAGACTTGCAGCATTTCATACAATATTACATTGTGCAGATACAATAGAACCTGTCTTAAGCGACCATTCATTTATTGAACATACAGGACTGTTAAAAAGCAGGTGGTTACTTAATGCAGGTCAAAAGTAATGCAGAAAGCTCCTTTAGGAGCTTTCTGCATTATCTTTGACCTGCATTAAGCTACCACCTGCCTTACAGACCAGTAATTAGACCTCTTTTGAATGGCCGCTTAAGACAGGTTCTACTGTATAACGTAAATACCCAAAGTATTGGAACACCCAGTCTCCTGTCTCCACTTGAATGTTAACCCATTACCTCATAAGCTATTTTTAGATCCAACCACTTTGAATAAATCTACCAAAAAGGAGCATTTACTAGAGAGAAAAAATGTTATAGAAATTTGTAGGTTTGAAATCATTGTGATAAATAGAGCATTAAATGCTCTATTTATCACAATAGTTTCAACAGGAGATTTTTACAGAGGCGTAGAAAGGCATATTTATGGAGGAAAGGATTAAATTAGACTGACATAGTAGTAAATAGTGTAGACCTTGATCAAACTGCTACTTCAGGTGCAATGTAATCTGGGCCTGCATTATTTGTCTAAGTTTGTTCATCTGAATATGTGGTATAATTAGGGTAACAGTCACTGTGCAACACCCAGTGACTCATTGATTTCTCAATTTACAATTCAAAGAGTTGTTTGTTTGATAAGCAAAACCTTTGAACAATGAGATATCACAGAAATAGTGAACTTCAAAAACTTTGCTTTTTTTAGCTCACCTGAGCTTGCTCAAGTGAGCTATTGTCATGGTGCTCCGTCCGGCGTCCGTCGTCGTGCGTCGTGCGTTGTGCGTCGTGCGTCGTGCGTCGTCAACATTTGGCTTGTGAACACTCTAGAGGTCACATTTGTAGCCAAATCTTCATGAAACTTGGTCAGAATGATTGTCTTGAAAAAATCTCGGATGAGTTCGAAAGTGGGTCATGTGGGGTCAAAAACTAGGTCACTAGGTCAAATTATTCAAAATCTTTGTGAACACTCTAGAGGTCACATTTTTAGTCCAATCTTCATGAAACTTAGTCAGAATGATTGTCTTGATAGAAACTTGGATGAGTTTGAAAGTGGGTCACATACGGTTAAAAACTAGGTCACTGGGTCAAATTATTGAAAAACCTTGTGAACAATCTAGAGGTCACATTTTTAGTCCAATCTTGATCAGACTTGCTCAGGATGATATTCTTGATGATATCTCGATCAAGTTCGATCATGGGTGGGGCAGGATTAAAAAGTAGGTCATTAGGTCAAATCTTAAAAAAATCTTGTTTACACTGTAGAAGCCACAATTTCTGCCTAATCTTCATCAAACTTGCTCAGAATGATAACCTTGATGATATCTTGATCGAGTTTGATCATATGTGGGCTTGGGTCAAAAAGTAGGTCACTAGGTCAAATCTTAGAAAAATCTTGTTTCAGATCCTACCTCTTTGAATAAATCTACTGATAAGGAGCATTAATTATAGAAAAGGAAAATTTCAGAATTGTGTAGATTTGAAACTTTTGTGATAAATAGAACATTTACTCCTATGGAGCTTTTGCTCTATTTATCACAATGATTAGCAAATGCTCTATTTATCACAAAGGCTTTTTTCTGATCCTACCTCTTTGAATAAATCTACTGATAAGGAGCATTAATTAGAGAAGATGAAAATTTCAGAATTGTGTAGATATCAAACCATTGTGATAAATAGAGCATTTGCTCCATAGGAGTAAATTAACTCATATACAAACCACATATAAAGTTACATACCGGTATGTGTCAGATCTGAGTTCAAACTGTGTGCTAATTTTGGTTAAGTCCTGCTAAGCTGTGATAGGGTTGTCATATGTTAGAAATGTCGTCTGCTTATTCAAAGAGGTAAATCTGGGTCTACTCTGTTTGCAAATGCGTGAAAACATGTTTATATGAGGAAAAGGGTTAATTAGAGAAAAGGAAAATTTCAGAATCGTATAGATTTGAAACCATTGTGATAAATAGTGCATTTACTCTTATGGAGCAAATGCTCTATTTATCACTAAGGCAAATGCTCTATTTATCACAATGGTTATTATCACCAGTTATTCTTAACAGGTTTTAATTTTCCATTTCCATAACAATTCCGTTTGTATAAATTGTTGAAATCGCGATTTTTATACAATTTCTGCTTTGAAACAATCATCAGTACTCTAATTCTGAAGGGGTTCGAAACGTTCAGGTGTGAACTGGTTTTGTAACGAAACGTGCTCTACAAGGGTTGTCGTTCGTTTCTAAATACGCAATATATCAAGGAGTTGTTAGGTTATGGAAAATGAAACTTTTCCACATATTTTTTGTGCGATATATGCTTTCCAAGTTAACGGTCGGTAAACGTTCAGTATTGGACTTAGAAAATATTTATAATAAAGCAAATCATCCCAGAAAGCTTGCCATTATAATTTTACAGAGAAAGGGTCAAATAACACCCCACAAAACAGGTGTCCAGTTTTGTTTAGAAACATACATGTAGTTGAAACTTTAAAAATCTTTCCCTCTGGTGAGCGATTTCAGGGCCATCATGGCCCTCTTGTTTTTATATAGAACACTAATTGCAGTATGGCTGTTGTAATGGGTAGATGTTGACCTTTAAAAATGGGCCGTTAACTTTGATGTGCAGTACAAAACTCCAACTCATAAATGTACTTTAATGTTATCTGTTGGCGATATGTACTTGATACACATTTCAAATCAAAGAGGTCAAGATGATTTTATTTTCAGCTCATTTTCATTTCTGTTACCTTTTGATAAAAGCAATTCACAGGTAGCGGTTTTATTATTATGATGTGTATATACATGTAGAAATTCATACTGGCTAATACCCAGATGAGAGGGAATTATTTGTCATTCATTATTATGTCTCCCCCCATACTCCCCCCCCCATATTTATATGGGGGAGACATATTGTTTTCGTGAGAGTTGTCTGTCTGTCTGTCTGTCTGTCCGTCCGTCTGTCCGTCCGTCTGCACTCACCAAAGGGTAGTTGTGTGACTTTTTCTAACTAGTCCCACAAGTAAAATCATTAACCTGGCCATCTCTTGTGACATTAACCTGGCCATTTCTTGTGACATTAACCTGGCCAGTTGTGGGACATAGGGTTAGGGTTAGGGTTAGCTTCCAGATCATTCTTTTCCAAAGTTAGAGCCAAAAATAGTTTTTCTTGTGGGACTAGTCACACAAGAAAAGATCAAAGGAAAAAGTCACACAACTACCCATCCGTTGGCATGTCCGTCCGTCTGTCCGTCACACTTTTTGTCCGGACGATAACTTCAATATGCCTGATGCCAGTTGATTGAAACTTCATATATGGAAAGAGCATAATGAGAGGAAGTGTCATGCACAAGGTCCATAACTCTGGCTTCACTAATATAGGAGTTATTGTCCCTTGTAAAAAAAAATCATACTTTTTTGTCCGGACAATAAATTCAATATGCCTGATGCCAGTTGATTGAAACTTCATATATGGAAAGAGCATAATGAGAGGAAGTGTCATGCACAAGGTACATAAGTCTGGCTTCACTAATATAGGAGTTATTGCCCTTTGTAAAAAATTCACACTTTTTTGTCCGGAAGATAACTTCTATATGACTCATGCCATTGGATTGAAACTTCATATATGGAAAGATCATAACGAGAGGAAGTGTCATGCACAAGGTCCATAACTCTGGCTTCACTAATATTGGAGTTATTGCCCTTTGTAAAAAAATCACAATTTTTTGTCCGGATGATAACTCCTATGTGACACATGCCATTGGAGTGAAACTTCATACATGGAAAGATCATGATAAGAGAAAGTGTCATGCATAAGATCCTTAACTCGAGCTTAAATAAATTTAGAGTTATTGCCCCTTGTACATTTGTTTAATGCTTTCTTGTCCGGACGATAACTCCTACATGGCTCTTGCCATCGTATTGAAACTTCATACATGGAAAGAGTATGATGAGTTAAAGTGTCATGAACAAGGGCCATAACTCTGGCTTCAATACTTTTGGAGTTATTGCCCTTTGTTACATTTTTTGGCCGATCAATAACTCCTGTTCGACTAATGCTATTGGAATGACATTTTATTTTTGGAAAGAGCATGATGAAAGTAAGTGTCATGCACAAGGGCCATAAATCTGGTATCAGTATTTTTGGAGTTATTAGCTGTTATCATTTTCTTCTTGAAAAATGTGGTGTGGAAAGCGCATAATGAGGGGAAGTATCATTCATCAAGACCATAACATTTTTAGTGATTTCCCTTTACATATTGTTTTTATTAGAGGGGAGACATCCATTTTTGTGACAAAAACCTCTAGTTCTCTAGCAAAATTGTCTGCTTAATTTCTTGGAGCACAGTTTGTTTTTGTTTTTTCTTCAAAAGAATCTTTAAGTAAACTCTTGAATACCATAATATAGTGTTGTCCACTTCAGTGTTCTTTCATTTCATTTCAAAAACTTTGCCAGAATGTCATGAACACAGAAGCTGTACAATCAGATCTATATTACGGTATGTTATAAGCAAACAGAGCAGATCCTGATCCTACAGGAGCCATCTGATCTGGTTCTACTAGGTTTGCAAAGGCATTAAAAGACATATATATAATAAGTCCATTACTTAGTCTACCTTGTCAGTATTTCTCAAAGTGTTTTTTTTATCTTTTCCAGATGGCCAGCACAATAGACATATAAGACAATTGCAATAGTCACCTAGAGCAATGGCACACCTGGAGAAGTTGTTTGTCTCGGAGGGGCTGCCAGACCGGCCATATCACACATTAGACAGTCGAGTGACCTACAAGAGCGAAGTAGCCACAGCCGAAATGAAGGAGACAAAAGAAATCAAGCATCCAAAGAGAGAGTTCCACCCACTTACCACAGAGATTCATGTGACAGAGCTCAGACCAATAAAATTAGACCCTATTGCAAAACGTGGGGCTTCGGAAAGCCATTACCCACCAGAAATTAAACCAAACCAAATGTGGGAAAGGCGGCTTCAGTCAGAGAGCGGAGTGTCAGAAGTGAACGCGCAGACTGACAATAGTTACGCCATGGAATATAAGCAGGAGTCCCATCACTCACAACAGAACCACACTTCATCCTCTATGACAAGACATAGAGAGTTGGGTCAATTCAGCCAACCAGATCTTAGGGCGAATATGATACGGACAGTCACGAGTCGAACTGGGTCATATTCAGGCTCGTCCCCAGGGTCCTCACCTTCGGCAACATTGTCCCCACCTGCACGTAGGAGAGACAAGGGAACAGCAGAGTTCAGACGGAGAGGTAATTGATACATTGGTCTACAATTTAAAATCAGTTTAACCCTTTCCCTGTTCTATATTTAGGCCTATTTTCAATACCTACTGAATATTCATTAACAAAGTATTTATAAAGAATTCTTGAAGGTGGAACATTGTAGACATTTCAGAAAGTAAAGAAACAGATCTATCAATTTCTAATAGCAAACAGAGTAGACCCTGATCAGACGGCTCCTCTAGGAGCCGTCTGATCTGGGTCTACTCTGTTTGCAAATGCATGAAAACACGTTTATATGAGGGAAAGGGTTAAATGAAAAAGGTATGCCAGTTATAAGCAGAACAAAATGTTGATTTTCAAAATGACAAGCTATAATCTCTATTGGAGCTCTCAACACTATGTTACTTTTGTCTGCAAACTTGTTCCTCTGCTTTAATTCTCAAAGAAAAAAAGCCGCCATTTCTTTTGAAAGTCTGGCAAAACATATTGACATTTAAGTCCAAATGAGATGTCCAAAGGAGTTTAATTTAACCTTCTTCACTCTAAAAGGACACTTCTTTTCCATTTCTTTTGAAAAAAAAAACAGTTCTAGGGTGTCAAACAGCTTTGATCCTGATGAGAGGCCAAATCACTTGGCATCTTGTCTGGATTCAAATTGTTTGCAATGGATATCACAACTCATGATTAGAGTGTCGAAGGTTTAATAGTTTAAACATTTTTTTTTACAATGCTGAAGGTTGCTTTTTTTAATATGATTTCATTCAAACTTCATTATAGGAGTGTAGATCATCATGGAAATTGTGTCATGCATATCATTCAGATTTGCTGGTCATAGGTCAAGGTCAAATTCAACACATGACATTGCAACTTACAGAGATTTCTTTTGTTTCATACTATTAACAAACATTGAAGCAACAATTTGAAAATTGACCACTAGCCTCTAGAACTTAATTTACTCCTGTCTGTGTTAAACATTAAATTTTGTTTACTGTCTTGTTTGACTAGGTAAAAGGTGCAAGTAAATTAAAGTGCCCGCATCTGCAGCGGTTTGGCAATAGCCTTAATACTTTTAGTGCGGGAAATAAGCTACTTATGTCCTTTGCAAACAGTGTAGACCCAGATGGCTCATCAGGGTCTGCACTGTTTGTTATTTACTATTTTCTTTAAAAAAAATCCCTGAATATTCATGGTAAGCTTGACCTATTTGAATTTGGGAATAGTCCATTTGGAAATTCAGTGTTGAAAGGCATCAGATGCCTGTGGAGCTTCGGCAAACAAATAGGAATTATGCTCCAGGAAACTGAGAACAATTTGTCTTTATTAGATCAAAGCGTTCCCCAACTTGTTAAATATTTTTAGGTCTTTAAAGCCTTCAGTTCATAGATATGTCTTTTAACCCTTTCTTACATACATACGCCTTTTTGAAAGACGTTGAAACCATTGTGATAAAAAGAGCATTTTCTCCATAGGAGCAAATGCTCTATTTATCACATTATGGTTTCAATACTACACAATTCTAACATTTTCCTTTTCTCTACTTAATGCTCATTTTCGGTAGATTTATTCAAAGAGATTGGATCTACAAATAGCTTATGACGGAAAGGGTTAAACCTTCAGTTCACCCTATAGATATGTCTTTTAATGCCTAAAATTTCAAACAAAGTAAACCTGGATCAGGTGGCTCCTGTAGGAGCCATCTGATCAGGGTCTGCTCTGTTTGCTGATGAAATACGATATGTTTCTGCAGTTTCTTCAATTCCATGACCAAAAATTCCTGTGTTCATGTGTCATTCTAAAAATTAATCTAATTAATACCAGTGGTGTCATTATTTCTTTCTTGAATATTCATGGTGTAAAGGGTTCAAGGTCAAACAACACATTTTAGATATTATAAGAGAGCTCTAGAATAGAAGAGTATTTAGAAAATCTAGGTACCGGTAAACTCTTTTCTAGATCACACCCAATCTTCTAATGAGTACCAGCAATATGGGGTTTGGTTGAGAAATAAGATATTTAGATCGATACATCTCTTATCTACAGCCCAAATTATAACAGAGGTCCAGATAAGATACATGAATTAAAACATTTTCAAGAATAATTCCTTTATTTCTCCACCAAACCCTATGTTGTGACCACTATTTAGAATCGTCTCAAAGAGGCGATTCTAAAGAGTGGTCACAACATAGGGTTTGATGGAGAAATGACGATTTTAATATCTGAGGAAGCTCAATTTATCAGTCGTTCTGTTATAAGACATTTTTATAAGCTGATGACTAGTTTTAAACATCAGTATGGATTCTCTATCATTATGTCAAGTAAAAAATACAAATGGAAACCAGACTTTGGAAGTTCACTGCTGTTTTGGATGCTGAAAAGTAAACATCCTCCAATCTGTTTATATAAAGAACAAGCCAGTGTCGGGATTTAATCATAACCCCTTGAGCGCTGAAATTGCCAAATGGAATGGCCAATCTGTTTAATTATAGAGTCCATTCATTTTGAAAGGCTTAGATTTGATAGACGATTTGAATGACAAACAATGCAGACTCCGGTCAGAGGGCTCCAACACTTGTGTTTCTCGCACCCAATGGGAAAATATGCATTTGTTTAGCTCATAATAATCTTCATATTCAGTTTGGATCCTCTTACAGAGGTCCAGACAAGATGCGTAAATCAAAACATTTTGAAGAATAGTTCCTCCTAAAGAGGGGTCACAGTATAGGGTCGACAATTCTGACGATTTTAGTATTTGGGTATGCACCTTTATCTGTAACTCTGTCTTACATTGATATTAACTGTTTGATTCTCCCATTATCGTTTTGATAATTCTTTTTGCAATTTCAGGAATTGTAGCATCAGATCTTTATTTTTCTATAAGCAAATAATTTAGACCCTGATCTGGGTGTACATGTACTATGTAGATGTAGATTTGCAAAGGCATCAGTAGGCATATCTATCAGGTATATCTATCAGAGAAATGAAAAGATACTCTTGCTTTGCAATCTGAATTACAGACATTTTCTATCTGCAACAGTTTTATCAGCATGTTAACCCTTTCCCTGTTCTGTATTTATATCAAATTTCAATACCTACTGAATATTCATGGAGAAAATAGTTACAATGTAATATGGAAGGTGAAACATTGCAGACATTTATGCCATTATAGACAGGCCTTTCAAATTCTGTTAGTAAACAGAGCAGACCCTGATCAGACTGCTCCTATATATGGGGTCATCTCTGTTTGCAAATGCATGAAAATGCATTTATATGAAGGAAAGGATTAACCCTTTCCTCCATAGGCTATTTTTAGACCCAACCTCTTTGAATAAATCTACGGAAAAGGAGCATTAATTAGAGAAAAGGATTTTTTTAGAATTTTGTAATTTGAAACCATTGTGATAAATAGAGCATTTGCTCCTATAGGAGCAAATGCTCTATTTATCACAATGGTTTCAACAGGTGACTTTTACAGTGGCGTAGAAAGGCGTATTTATGGAGGAAAGGGTTAAAGATATGATGAAAGGGCATAGTTACCACAGGAAATAGAAGGTCTTGTTTTTTCTCTGCTACTGAATGAAAACTGGAATCGTAGTGTGTTGATAGGATGTTTCTTATCAAATTATGTGGGAAAGTGTATTTTGGCTGGGTTGTAATGATGTTCTTTTCAATTAAGCCTTCGCTTGCTGAATTTTAAAATACATTTCTCCTTCTTTACCCATGCCCTGTTGTATAATTACATATATCTTCACTGTGTACAAGTATTTCGCTGTGCAAACACTGCTGTGGAGTGCACTGGTTGCACAATCAACTTGTAAATAGTGCAGACCCTGATGAGACAGCTCCTGCAGGAGCTGTCTCATCTGGGTCTTCACTATTTACAGGTAGGTATATTAGCAAGCGAAGGGTTAATAACATTGCTCAGTTTCAAATGAAATGATGTTGATTGAATAAGTAAACACTATTACAAAGTTTCAAATCCAGCCCCACCTACACAAATAAATCATAAACAGACACTAGTTTATTCTTTGAATGCAGGTTACAAGTTATCTCTTATTTGCAAACAGTGTAGACCCATATCAGGGGGGCTCCTTGAGGTTAAGCTCTCTGATCAGGGTCTGCACTGTTTGTTATTTAAAATGCTCTTATATACCTGTCTGAATAGAAGCAGTTGTTAATTAAACCTTTCTTTCATAAATAAGCCTTTGATGCATTTGCAAACAGAGTATACCCAGATCAGACAGCTCCTATTTGCTTTTGACATGATATTGATCTGATTCTACAGTTTTGTCAAAGCAAAGAATTCCTTGAAAAGTTTACATTGTAAAAATTCAGCTGATAAATATTCATGGTGTCATTATTTTTTGCATGAATATTGAACAGGGAAAGAGTTAACCCTTTCCTCCATAAATACACCTTTGTAAAAGTCACTTTTTGAAACCATTGTGATAAATAGAGCATTTGCTCCATAGAAGCAAATGCTCTATTTATCACAATGGTTTAAAACTACAAATGTACACAATTCTAAAATTTTCCTTTTCTCTAGTAATGCTCCTTTTCGGTAGATTTATTCAAAGAAGTTGGATCTAACATAGCCTATGAGGTAATGAGTTAAAAGCTGATAGGCCATTCCACTTTGAAAAGTCAGCTTTGAAAGGATTTAAATAAAATACATTCATGTTGAATGGAAAGTTTTAAAATTATGGACCATCCACTTTGAAAATTCCATTTTCAAAGGGTTAAAACCTGAAACAGAGATTGATTATGGCAAGTTTTGTTTAGAACAGCTGTCACCATCAGGCTTGTATTTATCACCAGCAAAATTGAAAAAAACTCAAACTCATTTGGCTGCAGAAATGGGAAGTGAATTAAAATGTAAATAATTGAATTACATTAAAGACATATCTGCTCATATTTGATCATTTAACACTTCTTAACCTGTTGAATGATTAAAAATAGCTCCTCCCTTTTTGAGCATTAATTAAACAAAAAAATGGTATAAAATTTTATCGCTAAATCCGAAGGATATGATTTTTAATGACAAACAGTGCAGACCCTGATCTACAACGAATCTACATTGTGTCCTTTGTCCTTTTGCACCCATTACCTCATAGGCTATTTTTACATCCAACCTCTTTGAATAAATCTACTAAAAAGGAGCATTTACTAGGGAAAAGGAAAAAAATATAATTGCATAGTTTTGAAACCATTGTGATAAATAGAGCATTTGCTCCTATGGAGCAAATGCTCTATTTATCACAATAGTTAAAAAAAAGTGACACTTACAGGGGCGTCAAAAGTTGTCAATATGAGGGAATGGGTTAACCATTTACTCCATGAATATTCATGTAAGAAATAATGAAATGAATATTAATTACCTGAATTTTTATAATGGCATGATGTACACAGGGTGTTTTGGTATTGGCAGATAATGAAGGGTCATGTCTGTTATAATTTCATAGGCAAACAGAGCAGACGCTAATCAGATAGTTTCTATAGGAGCCATCTGATTTTGGTCTACTCTGTTTGCAAAGGGAGAAAAGAGTTAAGAACATGGACATAAATATGTTCATAGCTGATAATCAAATATTAACCCTTTCCCTGTTCTATATTTAATCCAAATTGCAATACCTACTGAACATTCATTGAAATATGGAAGGTGGAATATTGTAGACATTTTAGAAAGCAAAGAGACAGATCTATCAAATTCTATTAGCAAACAGAGCAGGCCCTGATCAGACGGCTCCTCTAGGAGCCGTCTGATCTGGGTCTACTCTAGTTGCAAATGCATGAAAACACGTTTATATGAAGGAAAGGGTTAAGAACATAGGCATAAATATGTTCATGGCTGATAATCAAATATTAACAACTTGTTCTGTTTTACAGATGTGAGTCCTGACTTTCAAATGGCTAAACCTGAGGTGGTGATGATCGATGGCAAGTGTCAGTGCTGTCCGTATGGTTATCATGTAGATGTCGATTTCATGAACTTCTGTGATACAGTGTCGAACCAGTCATACCTAAAACAGTTGAAACGTATTCAGCGAGAAAAGCGCAAGCTGAGAAAGTCTATGGAGGTTTATTTACAGGATCAGGAGGTCACGGAGGGTCGTTCAACCATGTTGAACCCCATGGAGAACCATACTCCGTACAGGGAGACAACGACAAACCGACTTCTGGACGAAATTGATTCCTCAGTTGATCAAACCCTTACATCTATTGAGACCATGATGACTCAATCTCAACAGTCACAGAGGTACATGGACACTGGCACTGCTACAATGGAGCGTGGTGAAACACGAAAATTTAATACATTCCCTAAAAAAGTAGGTAAACAGGTGGCCCAAGAACTTCAGAGTTATAATGAGACTTTTACAGCTACGTTCAATGATACAAATAGAGCAGACTCGAATGGTTCCCTCTCTTCAGTTTCGACAACTGCGAGTGAGAGGGTGCATCCATACAGTCAGGGTTTTGCTACCACGGAGACAACAACTACTAGAACAACAAATATGACATCACAGCAACTGGCCGAAACCATGGCAACTTTACTGCCTGCAGAAGATGGGGCCGCTTCTCCTCAGTCAAACACAGCAAACATCAGTAAGCAATCATTGCATGCCATAAGAGAGGCAATGGCTGTGAGCCTTCAACGAATGAAAGACTTGGAAGAACAGGTTAAAGCCATTCCTGTTTTACAAGTTAGAATATCAGTTTTGAAAGAGGAGAAAAGGTTGCTCGGACTTCAAATGCAGGCTCAGAAACATATTAATACTGAGAGCCGTGGGGTTGGTGATTCAACTGTACATTCCCCTATCACTCCAGTTTCTCCAAGATTTGATTTCGGATTGAAGACCCCACCACCTACATTACCAAAACCAAAAGTTAGAATGGCAGCTGTTGGTGATCACAGCGTACATGAACCATATATGGTACAACCAGACCTGGAAGATAGCACACATGTGTTCGAAAGGGACACAATTATTATAGACAGAGCACAAAGGCAACAGGCTGTGCTCACACCAGAAACTTCCAAGCCTTTGACAAGAACTGTTGGTGTTGGGGAAGGAAATGTATTAGATGACAGTTTGCATATTCATGAGAAAGAGCTGAGAACTGTTATTATTGGACAGGGAATATCGGCAGGAAAGCGAAATGTTGGTATTAATTGTCGTGTGCCAACAAGGGATGTTGGGGTGGCATACAATTTTGATTCCATTGAAAAGCCTGTAATGCGGTCTGTTGGAATAACAACTGAACTGACGCCTGTCACAACTAATGTCAGCTTCAGAAGTGAGGAGTTCACATCAGCTTTAAGAACGGCTCTGGCTAAGAGTGTTCGTAGTATGGCAGTCCAGGTAGACTCCAGATCAGAGTATGCTAGTGTTGGAATACAGTCCGAGACCTCCCTGTGGAACACAAGGTCCATAGGTGTCGGGGATTGTAGCATCGATGTTGAAGTTCGCAATCCTGTGGCACGTCGGTCAGTCAGTATTGATGCCTTCCCTGACAGAATGAACAGAGCTATGAACACTGACTATGGCTGGAGATTAGATTCTTCCACTAACACAGTTGCCCAGTTTACAGACAACATTGGTATCCAGACAGAAGACAAAAGAGTATATAGTGCCTTCACAAATACAGAAAGAATTAACAATTACCATGTAGGGTGTCAAACAGATGTGAAAGTTTTTACAGCTACAGATCAGCTTAGAAATTCGGGGACATGTACAGAAAAAGTGTTAACATATAATACAGGTATGAACACAATACTCAGACCATCGTTTGATAGGGGAATGAACACTGTGAATGTAAAAAATACCAGGAATTTCGGCATGAATACAAATGAGCCAAATATCAGGAGCATTGGTGTAAGTGATGATAGAATTGATTCCTTTGTCTGTGATTTAGAGGAGGACAAAAATTCAGAGGAAGAGTACAGATTTGAAGAGGAGGGTGTTGAAACAAAGACAACTTACTATACAACAACTTCAGACCAAGAAGATTCTAAAAAAACTAAGGGTTATGAAATTAAACGAGAATATGCCACAGACAATTATTCCAGCCAGACTTTGGATAGTAGTAGTAGTTTGAAAGCCAGGTCAAGTAGGGGATCTTCGTCAGAGGAGGAAGTAGATGAGAACACTGAAATTCTGGAAGAAAAGGTCTGGCGAACAAATGGTGATGGGCAGTTCACAGTCACCACTGTGACCACCAAACGTGTCTATGGTGGAAACAAGGATGGAACTGCAGAGACAGAGACGAAAACTGTGACAGGTGGGGCAGAAGTTCTAGGGGGTGATGCTGATAGGATCCTAGAGGAATGTAGAAGGGGTCGCACCAGTGGGGGCAGTATGGGTGACATCTGGCAGGGGGCTACTTCTTCATCTTCATCTTCTTCTTTCGAAGTTAAACTTGGAGAAGGTGAAAATGCAATAGAAAGAGTGATAGGTAAAGAGGCATACAGAGAGTACCTTGAACAGCGTAAAAGAGAAGAAGAAGCTTCTGCAATGGAGATGTCAGGTACAAGTCTTAAAGCAGAGCTGGACAGTCTACGAGGAATGAGTGACAGTGGAATGTCATCATCATCGGAGCATAGTACAGTGCACACGCAGATCATACGAGAAGGATCAGGCTCACCACAGGTGCATCTCACAGAGCAGAGATTTTCTAGTATTGACGGTTCCCCCCAGGTGGAGACATTCACAAGGAGCTTTGACAGTGGGTTAAGCACTGGATCAGCCTCAAGTTCCTCTGAGTATATCACCCAGACCATCTCCTCCAGTTCTCAGCTGTCTGAGGGTGGAAGCCCCACAGGCACTCTCAAGTCCATCATGAAGAAGAGTACCTCAGATCCTGGTGGCACTCAGAAGAGAGGCATCACATTTGCTGACTCGGTTGTAGGCGGGTAAGGCAGCAGATTTTGAGATAATAGTTTTCATTTTTATTTTACACTTATTGTTGTGGTTGCAGAACAGTTGAAAATACAGCATGGTCAAGTCAATATGGTAGTATGAAACCGTAGCCTACCTAAATAATACTCACATAGACCCAGATAAGACAGATCCTATAAGAGCTGTCAAATCAGAGTCTGTTCTGTTTGCTTATAACATAATATAGATTTGATACTTCAGTTTCTGCCATGGCTAAATTCTAGTAAAGAAGAATTCAGATACTTTTAGGCAGGTAGCTGCTTATTGCAGGGTGAAAGTCATGCAGAAAGCTCCTAGACAGCATTAAGCTGCCACCTGTCTCCAGGACTAACATTTATACTAAATTGAATGTCCGGTTTAGGGGGATTTTACTGTATATCATTTTAGAACTTAATTAATATTCATGATTTCACTCTTTCTTACATGAATATTCATGGAGTAAAGGGTTAATACCACAAACTACTTGA
Source organism: Azorinus chamasolen (assembly GCA_963576725.1). Classification (NCBI taxonomy): domain Eukaryota; kingdom Metazoa; phylum Mollusca; class Bivalvia; order Cardiida; family Solecurtidae; genus Azorinus; species Azorinus chamasolen. The sequence continues at coordinate 70,831,159 of OY755243.1, forward strand.
AACATATATTTACCTATCTAAATTTCTGCTACAGCCCTTCTTCTGAAACAGTATTTGTGTAGCAGCTAAGTTAAAACTATTACTGTAGTTGCTTTCAATTCAAAGTTATTTACTTCTTATGCTCTATTTAACCCTTTCCTTCATATAAACAATTTTTCTCATATTTGCAATCAGAGTAGACCCAGATCAGATGGCTTCCATAGGAACCGTCTGATCAACGGTCTCCTCTGTTTGCATAATTTTGATAGATCTCATTATTTTCTAAAATAGCTACAATGTTCCACTTTTCATATTGCATTATAACTACTTTGTCCATGAATATTCAGTAGGTATTGAAATTTGGAATAAATATAGAACAGGTAAAGCGTTAATTTTTGTTTGAAAATGGCGGACATAATATTTTGCATAGACTGGACCAATTGGCATCCAAATATATTGTGGTATATTCTAAAATATAACAAATTATTTAGATTTGGCTATGGTTTTGTATTTATTTGGAACAAACAAGATACTTAATACGAATTTAACTTTTTTTTCATAGGGATTGGTATGAAGTTAACTTTTTTTCATAATCATTGAATATTAACATTATGATGGTATGAGTTTTGGGATAAGGTTTTAATACTACCATTCTCAACCCTTTACTCCATAAATACGCCTTTGCAAACAGAGTAGACCCAGATCAGACAGCTCCTATAGGAGCTGTCTGATCAGGGTCTGCTCTTGTTTGCTTACGCAAGATCTGATTCTAAAGTTTCTGCTTTGGCAAAAATTCCATGTGTTAATATACTGCTTTAAAACATCTGATTGTGATGACATAAGGCATTGTTTTTGCAAATTCCCAAACTCAAGTTTAAGAGCTTGAAATTCTTATAAAAAAATATTGGCTTGATTTGTATGAAGGAAGGTGGGATGAGCTATAAAACTGGTTTGACTTCCATATAGCCAGGCAACTCCTTACTCCTGCCCCTGTAGTAGACAGCCTCTCTAACTAACTAATAACAGAGCTACAGATAAGGGTGTGTACCCAAATACTAAAATCGTCATTTTTCCACCAAACCCTATACAGTAACCACTCTTTAGAATCGTCTCTTTGAGATGATTCTAAAGAGTATATACAATATAGGGCTTGGTGGAGAAATAAAGAAGGCATTATTGAAAAAAATTAAATTTATGCATCTTATCTTATCTTGACCTTTGTAATAACCCTAAGTAATGACTCAGTGTCTCGTTGACATAAGATTGTACCGTTAAATTAGTCAAATTAGCACCATTTTTATAACTTTAACCCATTCCCTCATATTGACGCCTTTTGGCGCCTCTATAAAAATCGCTTTTAGAAACCATTGTGATAACTCTCTTTATCACAATGGTTTCAGAACTACACACTTCCAAAAATGTCCTTTTTTGTAGTTGATGGTCCTTTTCGGTAGATTTATTCAAAGAGGTTGGATGTAAAAAATAGCCTATGAGGTAATGGGTTAAATTAAGACTGACATAGTTGCAAATAGTGTAAAACATGATGCTCCTTCAATGGGTCTACACTGTTTACCAAATTGTCTTTCCAAATATTAAGACACCTCTAGTTAGACTTTTCCATTTAACCCATTCCCTGATATTGACGACTTTTAATGACTGTAAAAGTCACTTTGTGAAACCATTGTGATAAATAGAGCATAAATTTTGCTCCTATAGGAGCAAATGCTCTATTTATCACAATGGTTTCAAACTACAAAATTCTAAAAAATTTCCTTTTCTCTAGTTAATGCTCCTTTTCAGTAGATTCATTCAAAGAGGTTGGGTCTAAATATAGCCTATGAAGTAATGGGTTAACCTGCGTGGTTCTTTTGCTAAATTTGCAAACAGAGCAAATCCAGATTGGATACCCCTGGCCAGGGTCTTTGCTGTTTGCCATTCATCCCTGTAGATACATTAATATTTTGTGCATGGAGGACAGTATTAATATGATTTGTAAGAAAAAATTCTGATATTGTTCTATGCACTAGTTTAACCCATTCCCTGTTGAATATTATGTTAGAATCAATGCCATCATGAATATTTATTAGCTGAATTTTTATAATGGCATAATGGCTGCGTCTGCAATTTTCTCTTTTCACATTGCTGCTTTTGCTGTCGAATGATCTACTTTAATTTAAAATTGTTATTTCTCTGTCTTTAAAATGTTTTTCAAACATTTCACCACTTTTGATCACAATTTTAAAAAGCACTAATTTTCAGGGTGAATTTCAATAGCCATACATATCGCATTTCCATTATGGAACTATTTCTTCCGGCATTGTTTTATTAATAGCTCACCATTTAAGGCAAGTTTGATTTCAGACCATTATCTCTTTAGTAAGTGCAGAGTTATTGCACTTTTAACTCTATGTATGCTTCAGTCAAAGTTATGGTTACCTATGGCAATAGTTTGAATCCAGATTAGGCAGATTAACAAGATCCAACTGTTTGTCACTATTGTTATGCCCCTAAGATCTAACTTTAGCCTTGGCCATAAGTTTTGAACTTTTCATACTTGGCATGTATACTCATCTCATAAGGCTGCAATGTTTGAGTGGTGCCATGTTTAGATCAAGATCAAACTTTAACCCTTTCCCTGTTCTTTGTTATTCCAAATTTCAATACCTACCGAATATTCAAGGACAAAATAAATTATAATGGAACACAGAAGGTGGAACATTGTAGCCATTTTAGAAAGTAAAGAAATAGATCTATCAAATTTCGTAAGCAAACAGAGCAGACCCTGATCAGACAGCTCCTGTAGGAGCCATCTGATCTGGGTCAGCTCTGTTTGCAAATGCGTGAAAACATGTTTATATTCGTGAGAGAAAGGGTTAAGATAATAAACCAATTTAGTAAATCTAATTAAAAAACTTTACTTTCAATATTTCACTGCCAAACCAAATCCTATCTGGCTGAGGTGATTTCTAATTAGATGCAACAAATTAAGATTTACGCTGAAAAATAAGACGGATATATGAGAAATAAGAGCAGTTTTGATAACCCTCTTGCAGTCTCGAAAGGAATAGGCATACATGTTGGTAAAGATGTAATGCAGTGACATAAATCTTCTATAGCATGTGTTTATTAACCCTTTCCTTCATGTAAATGCCTTTTCACATCTCTGCAAATAGAGTAGACCCAGATCATATGACTTCTATAGGAGCCTTCTGATCAGAGTCTGCTCTAGATCTGTTTGCTTATAATATAATATAGATCAGATTCTATGGTTTCTGCCATGGCTAAAATTTTCTTTATTCATGTGCTATTATAAAAAATTATGTGAGTAATATTGATGGTGTCGTTATTTCTAACAGATATTCATGGAGTAAAGGGTTAACCCTTTACACCAAAAATATTCAATGTAAGAAATAATGACATCATGAGTATTAATTAGCTTAATTTTTATTGTAGCACATGAGCACGGGAATTTTTGCCCATGGTAGAAACTATAGAATCATATCTATATTATATCATAAGCAAACAGAGCAGACACTGATCAGATGGCTCCTATAGGAGCCATCTGATCTGGGACTACTCTGTTTGCAAAGGCATAGAAAGGTGTATATTTGGAGGAAAGGGTAAGTACATGATGTTATAATTATTATTGTACTGCATGCTGTACAGGGGTAGACGAGCTGGAGTTGCCTGGAAGGGCTGCATGATTATAGTCACATTTATATTGTACAGTTGCGTGTGACCCTCATCGCTTCTGCCCCGGTCCTCTCTTCTTTTGTTGCTTCTCTAATCACATTTGTACAACAACCAATATAGGATATGGAAAAAAGCAAACACATGAGAAATATTTGATACAATGAAGTGGCTGCCATGATCATTCTCATGATGTCAATGTCTTTGTCACTCCGCTGCTTAGTCTTGTAAATGTGTTGGTGCCTGTTTTTTATGCTGTAGATCCAATTTCTGTTCCCTTTTTGCTGACTACAGAATAAGAATCATCCATTGATAACAGACATTGTTTGGAATGCTTATGAATGTATAGTATTGACATATAAGATATAAAAAGACAGAATTAATACAGAAAAAAAACAAAGCTGCTTGAAGTTTAGCAATAGTTTCAGGGTTTGATTTACTGTTTGTAAAGACAAAGTATTGTCCCTACCTGAGGTTAAGCATAAATTGGTTTGTAGTAACAATAACATGGTAGTTAATATCTGGCCATAGCACCTTGTTATGCCCACTCCATGTTAGCTCTGTCTGTCCGTCCATATATCTGGCATTGCAGCCTACTCTGTGCTGTTATTTTTTTTATCAGTATAGACTCTTCTTTGCTGCCATTAATTGTGCAAGTTTTGATGGGTAATTTTCACACTTTTGCAAAACAAATCAAATAAATGAAAACCTCCTAATGTCAAACTGTTTTCTGATGATTAATATCTTCCAAAGATGAGTTTCTAAATGAATTTGACACGATATAATATTGCTGAGTTATGGCCTCCTTTTTCGCTTGTAGTTTTGGCATCTATAGCCAATAGAATTACAAGATACTTATTAACCCTGTAAATAATGAATATTTATAGAAGAATATATGACCTCATGAATATTCGTTAACGACATTTTATATTGGCCATTGAACCAGGGAAGTTTTCGGCCATTTCATATCCTTATTGTTTCATAGGCAGATAAGTCCCTCTTCAGACAGTTCCTAGAATAGTTGTCTGATCTGGGTCTACTCTGTTTGCAGAGGCTTAAAAATGCAACTGTCTATGAGGTATACAGAGCTACAGATAACTACTAAAATCATCATTTCTCCACTAAACCCAATACTGTGACCACTCTTTAGAATCGTCTCGAAGAGACGATTCTAAAGAGTGGTCACAGTATGGGATTTGGTTGAAAAATAAAGGAGCTATTCTTGAAAATGTTTACATTAAAATTTTACGTATCTTATCTGGACCTCTGGGTAAAGGGTTATATAGTGTGTGTCAAATTAGGTTTAGAGGGAAATATGCAAATTAAGGGTGACATTACTAATGTAGTCCACATGTGAAAGTTTGGAATTAATAATTAGCATGGGATAGAGGACTCAGACGTTCAACAGCTATATATTCCTATTTATATTTGCATGTTTGGTTATTATATTGGTCACTATGACAACAACTAAAAGTAAAATATTGTGATTCAAATTTGAATTAGAATTCCAAAAGAAACATTTGCTTGTAATAGGTTACTTATGATAGTGTCTTAATTATCAGGAAAGTCTTTCTAATAGATAGTTTCCACCAAGAATAGGCAGTGGCAAATGAATTTATAATATACATGCATATAGTCCATTCTTAGGTTATACAGTAAAACCTCTCTATAATGGCCACTAATAAACATCAAGAATTTCTTGTTAAAGGCAGGTGGCTGCTTAAAGCAAGGTGAAAGTAGAACAGAACACTCCTATAGGAGCATTCTGTTTTACTTTCACCTTGCTTTAAGCAGCCACCTGCCCTAAATGCCAACTAATTAACACACTTTAGAGGCTGTTATAGAGAGGTTTTACTGTAGCATCAGAACTAAGGCAGAGGAGGACTGTTCTCAAACTCTATGTTCAACTTTTGATTAACCCTTTACTCCATAAATCTGCCTTTCTACACCTTTGCAAACAGAGTAGGCTCAGATCAGATGACTCCTATAGGAGCCTTCTGATCAGGGTCTGCTCAGTTTGCATATAATATAGATCTGATTCTACAATTTCTGCTTCGGTAAAAAATTCATGTGTTAATTTGCCATTTCAAAAATTAACCTCAATAATATTCATGACATCATTATTTCTAACATGAATATTCATGGAGTAAAGGATTAAACATCTCCCTGATATTGTATCATACAATTATTACCTGGTAGTGTTTACCTTTTTGGGCTGGTAAAAACTGTCGAATTGAAAATGCAGGAGCCCTATAGGAATCACATTTCCTGTCTGTCTGTCCATCCGTCCGTCAACACTTTTGATATGACTGTGATAACTCAAACAGTACTTCACATATTGGTTTCATATTAAGGACACATGCTTAGTATCATCAGAGGAAGCCGCCTATAGTTTTGAGGTTGAATCAGATCGCTGTCTAGAGTTATCTGCCCACTGATTACAGGGCCCTCTCTGACTGAGTCAGTTTTTCTTGTTACATAAGCAAATGGAGCAGACCCTGATTAGACAGTTCATACAAGAGCCATCTGGTTGGAGTCTACTCTGTTTGTAAATGCATTAAAAAGTGTATCTATTGAGTAAAGGATGGAGTTTAAACTCTGAAAACAAACCAGCAATTATAAGCATTTGCCACTGTCTAGATTATCCATTATCATTTCTACTGAGGTTTGGTAAAACACCTTCCGGCAGTGCTTCATTTTGTAACACTTTGCACACTAGCAGCAAATTTGTTATAATCTATAAGTAGTATAGATCCAGATGAGATTCTGAGTAACTTTGCATCTCATCAGCAGCCAAACTTTGACACTTCTTACTAAGAGAAATGGAAGAACAAAACTTCTTTTAGAATTAACCTATTCCCTCATATTGATGCCTTTTGACGCCCCTGTAAAAGTCAACTTTTTAAACCATTGTGATGAATAGAGCATTAATTTTGCTCCATAGGAGCAAATGCACTATGTATCAAAATGGTTTCAAAACTACACATTTCTAAAATGTCCCCTGTTTCTGTTTGGTAGATTTATTCAAAGAGGTTGGGTCTAAAAATAGCCAATGAGGGAGTGGGTTAAAACAGATAACAACTAGAATTAATTCGCATGAAAATAATTAAAAGACATGTTACTTAGTTGATTTAAAAGGGTAAAACAAATAATACCCTAAACATTCATCCCGAATTAATTTAAACCTGTCTTATCCATGCACAATCCTATTAGACAGAATATTAACAATCTTCTAATTTTAGTTCAGCTTTACTAAGAAGAGTCCATCAAGTAGTAATAGCAAATATCATCCGTGTGTTTCACCCATTTGGTGGTGGGTTTTATGCAAACATTTAATGCTGTTGTGATTTTTTTAAACATTGTGTCATTGTTGGTATGCATTTCATCTTTGTTGCCATAATTTATTGAGCTTTAAGCTTTAGCGCCATACTTTTTATCTTTGCTTATACAGTCAAATCATGCAGAAGGCACTCACAACAAATGGTACAGCTCTTATATTTGGCAGACTTCTTGTGGAAAAAGGTCAAACTTCGGATGCAGTGTTTGATCAAGCTTGCAGAGTTGTAGATAACTGGAGCTGGTAGTTTTCTTTTAACGCCTCTGTCAAACTTTATCTTGCTAGTACTTATTAGAATGAACTCTTTGAGGCGATTCTAATGAGTACCAACAAGCTTGAGAAATAGTTTAAATAGATAAATACTCCTCTTATCTATAGTTCTCAGAGGTCCAGATAAGATGCATAAGTTAAAACATGTTCAAGAATAACTTCTTTATTTCTCCACCAAACCCTATGCTGTTACCACTCTTTAGAGTCACCGTTTTTAGGAGATTCTAAAGAGTGGTCACATCATAGGGTTTGGTGGAGAAGTGACCATTTTAATACTTGAGTACGCACATTTATCTGTTGCTCTGGTTCTTTGTTTGTCACTTAACCCTTTCCTCCATAGGCTATTTTTAGGCCCAACCTCTTTGAATGAATCTACCCAAAAGGAGCATTTACTAGAGAAAAGTAAAATTTTAGAATTTGTAGTTTGAAACCATTGTGATAAATAGAGCATTTGCTCCTATAGGAGCAAATGCTCTATTTATCACAATGGTTTCAATAGGTGATTTTTACAGAGGTAGAAAGGCGTATTTATGGAGGAAAGAGTTAAGCTTGTTAGAGCCATTGTCCAGCTCCATTGCAAACCATACTATGATCAGACACCACATTCCAATAGGATGGATTATCTAGATCCATACTATTTTGCAATTGTTGGTGAACCCTTTTTCCATGATGTCGGCCATTTCAGTTTGTTTGCTTTGCATTGTATTTTTGGCCAATATTAATTCAGGAATTTAGAGCCCACACGTCCACTAAACACAGAAAATATTACAGCAGTTTAGACAATGAAATTACATTGTAAAGCAGCAGAAGAAGACTGGATTCAGAGAGGGTTTTTTAGAGAAATGAGGTCACACTGTCATGGCAACTAGCGCCGTGACTGGCATTTATTCTGATTGGTAAAATCTCTGATTTGTTAGCGAAACTGATGAAGAGTCTTCTGAGAATTCGGAAGCTGATGATGCAGAGGAGGAGGACGACGAAGAGGAGGAAGAAGAAGTAGAAGAGAGTGGCTCAAGGGGGACAACCTCTGACAGTGATAGTAGTTATGATGAGGGCTGTTACGACAGCCGTGCAGGCAGCATCGTGTATAAATGTAAAGATGATGAGGCCATAGCCAATGGCATTCCTGGTGCTAAAATGTTTGACCAGAACATTCGAGAAACGTGAGAAAGCATTGTCCTTAGTCTTGCCACAGGAAATGTGATTTAGGCATTTGATACCAGCATAGATTAAAGTGCTTATCTGTAGCATAACTTTGCATTGAAGGAATCGTAGAGAAATCGTAGAAGTCTCTAAACTCAAAGCTTTTGAAAGATTTGCAGCAACCATTGGCATCAATCTAGATTCTGAATATTGATTTCTTCTTGTCCTTTTAACCCTTTTGCTCATAGAAACGTTCTTTTCGTGCATTTGCAAACAGAGTAAACCCAGATCAGACGGCTCCTATAGGAGCCGTCTGATCAGAGTTTGCTCTGTTTGCTACTAGATATTGATAGTTCTGTTTCTTTACCTTCTAAAATGGCTGCAATGTTCCACTTTCCTTATTTCATTATTACTGTTTTGTCAAAGGGTTAACGAAAGCAGTGAGTCAAGGAGTTTCGATCATGATGAGTTGCAGTGGAACTTGGAATCTCATCTCGATCCAAACCGTTTGCAACGATGATCACAAATGTACTATATTTGTATATATATATATGTATACTAAGAATTAAATTAACCAAATGCACTTTGGTGTCACCTTCCTCTTACCACATTTCTGCTGGTGAAGATCTTGTTTAATTAGATTTTGGTTACGTTAGGCTAGACAATCTGAATACTCCACATTAGTTTCCAGGGATTCTGCTTAAATTTAAGTCCATGCTTATCAGTCTGCTATCTTTGTAGCCTTGATATTCCTCCCTTAATGCAAACGTCTTCTTTTTGTCCATTGGCTTTAAGTTTGGTGATATGTTGTAGTGCACTTTTGTGGGTTTTATTTTAATTTTGTACTTTACCAAACAGAGCTGCAAGCAAGGAGATTACTTCAGAGGCAGTAGTTCTTATTTCTCCAACAAAGCCAATTATTTGTGACAACTTCTAACCATTTTAACCCATTACCTCATGGGATATTTTTAGATCCAACCTCTTTGAATGAATCTACTGAAAAGGAGCATTTATTGACAAATGCTCTATTTATCACAATGATTTAAAAAAAAAAAAAAAGACTTACAGAGGCATCAAACGGTGTCAATGTGCGGGAATGGACAAGTATTATTGTCATCTGCAATCATTGCAGGCTCAAATCAGAAGGCTCCTAGAGGAGCCATCTGGTCTTGGCCTGCTCTGTTTGTCATTCAGAATCATCTCATAGATTATGCCCTTTCACCCTGGATGGACTATTTTGTTAAATGTTGATGGACCATTCCACTCTGAAAATTCAGCATTCAAAGGATTAACCCTTACAACACTGAATATTCAAATGGACTGTTCCAAAATTCAAACAGGTCAAGCTTATGAGATCACACATTTTGGTTTGGAGGAGAAATAAAGAGACTATTGTTTTTCTTTTCTGAAGCTCTGTTACCATGGGAACAAGTTGAATGTTAGCAAAGCAGTATTTGGTTATATACTAGATTAGGTCCATAGTCATCATTTAACCCTTTCCTCCATAGGCTATTTTTAGACCCAACCTCTTTGAATGAATCCACCCAAAAGGAGCATTTACAAGAGAAAAGTAACATTTTAGAATTTTGTAGTTTGAAACCATTGTGATCAATAGAGCATTTGCTCCTATAGGAGCAAATACTCTATTTATCACAATGATTTCAAGAAGTGGTTATTACAGAGGCGTAGAAAGGCATATTTATGGAGGAAAGGGTTAAGTAGATTACACAAACTTTAAAAAGAGGGAACTACAATATATGCTTTGCACGAGAATATTTGCTTACAAACATTGCCAATTTAAGGAGTCATTGCATGCTCCATTTTTAAGTCATAAGCACAAAGTATTTTGGCCAATAGTTTGGTCCCTAATCAACACCCAGTCTTCCTGGCTCTTCATGGCTTTGTAAAGCAGAGTAAGTCAATTTGGCACGATTGTAATAACTTTTAATTAGTCTGACATAGTAGCTAATAGTGAAGACCTGGATCAAACTGTTCCTTCAGAAGCAGTGTGATCTGGATCTGCACTATTTGCCTAAGTTTGTCTCTCGAAATTCTTTTGGTATGCTGGAACTGTTTGAAGACGTCACTGTCTATGATACACAAAGGTTGATAGATTTCTGATCAGTCTTAAATTTACAATAATATGCACAAGGTTTCAATACCTTCAACACATTTACTTAACCCATTCTCGCATATTGACGCCTTTTGACGCTTCTGTAAAAATCACTTTGTGAAACCATTGTAATAAATAGAGCATTTACTCCTATAGGAGCAAATGCTCTGTTTATCACAATGGTTTCAAACTACAAAATTCTAAAGTTTTCCTTTTCTCTAGTAAATGCTCCTTTTCGGCAGATTTAATCAAAGAGGTTGGATCTAAAAATAGCCTATGCGGGAATGAGTTAAGTACATTCAGAGATGCATTCAGAGATTAATTACTATAAGAATCTGCAATAACCCTACTCCTCATGAATATTCATGTTAGAAATAATGGCAGTATAAATATTTTTTGGCAGAATTTTTTATTATGGTAGTTTCGGCCAAGACAGAAACCGTAAAATCGGATCTATATAATTTCATTTATAAGCAAACAAAGACGCTGATCAGGTGACTCCAACAGGAGCCATCTGGTCTGGATCTACTCTGTTTGCAAATACATTGAAAATCATCTTCTATCAGGTAGAGGGTTTTTAACATAATCATTACAGATAATAGCCCAATAGCATGCATCATTAGTAGAGCCTGGAATTATACACTGGTTTAGATAGACTACTGGTGATTGGGTCATCCCAACCCATTCCTGCATAGGCTATTCTTTGACCCAACCTGTTTGAAACAATCTACCGAAAAGGAGCATTTACTAGAGAAAAGGCAAATTTTATATTTGTAGTCTTGAAACCATTGTGAAAAATAGAACATTTGCTCCTATGGAGCAAATGCTGTATTTATCACAATGGTTTCAAAAAGTGACTTTACAGAGGTGTCAATATGCAGGAATGGGTTAACTTAATTCTCATTGGCTTCGCTTATGCACCCTTTGAGGATGTTATCAGTAAGATTACAAGCCAACAATATTTTGACAGATAACTGATACTGTTTTTGTATTTTTCAAAGTTTCAGACAAAGAAGGTAAATAGCAAAAGAATGAAACCTATACCCCCCACATCTATTATAAAAAAGATGTAATGCTTGTCCACAGTCTGTCATGAAAAAGTCGAGTATGAACATGGTAGCATGATTATGGTCGGTGCAAGCATGTCAAATCAGAGCTATTGAAATACTGGTAGTTTTGTGAACATGATAAATATTTCGTTATTTTCTTTTATGATATATTACAATGTAATAAACCTTAATCCTGACCTCATAGTGAGGCTTTTTAACCCTTTCCTCCATAAATACACCTTTCTACGCCTCTGTAAAAGTCCCTTAATGAAACCATTGTGATAAATAGAGTATTTGCTCCTATAGGAGCAAATGCTCTATTTATCACAATGGTTTCAAACTACAAAATTCTAAAATTTTACTTTTCTCTAGTAAATGCTCCTTTTGGGTAGGTTCATTCAAAGTGGTTGGGTCTAAAAATACTGCCTATGGAGGAAAGGGTTAATTGATGCCTTTACAAACAGAGAAGACCAAAATCAGATGTCACCTGTGAGTAGGAGCCATCTGATCAGGTCTGCTCGGTTTGCATGTTGAACTTTATTTCATGGCCAAAACTCCCTTACTTATGTAACATTCCAATGAATATTTATGAAGTGATAAATCCTTCTATAAATCATTAGGGAAAGGGTTAAAGCAGTCATGCAAATAAAAGTCTCTGAAACTTTTTACACCACAGATATATCCCCAATTGTTTTTGGAAGGAGCACAAGGCAGTGGCTCTTTTGGTTTAGAATTGCATGACATTTACTAGTCCAATATACATGTACATGTAATTGATATAGGACATTTATTCCAAATGCTGTGTGTTAATCAAAGGTTTTAAAAAATGAGGCAACAGGTAATAGGGAAGTTTTAAATGCAAAGTTTGGAAGTTGGTGCTAAGGGCAGTTAAACAACAGCATGCCATCCTAATTAACAGACAGACAAACATGGGAAAATAGTGCAGGCCTAGATCAAACGACTCCTGAAGATGCGCTTTGATCAGGGTCTACGATATTTGCTACTATGTCAGCCTAGTTTAAAGCTGTTGAATATGGTCAGGTAGTGCATGATTTAATTAACTGTAGGTATCCAGCATAAGACTTGTGTTGGGGGTTATGGTGTAGTTCTGACCTCTAGACTTGACCTTTTACTCCATGAATACCCATGTTAGAAATAATGACATCATGAATATTAATTAGATGAAGTTTTATAAATACACATGAATACAGGATATTTTAGCTGATCTATATACAGTAAAACCTCTCTATAACGACCACTTAATTAAATAATTTTGTGTTAAAGGCAGGTGGCTGCTTAAAGCACGGTGAAAATAAAACAGAACGTTCCTATGGGAGCGTTCTGTTTTACTTTCACCTTGCTTTAAGCAGCCACCTGCTCTAAATTCCAACTAATTAACACAATTTAGTGGTCGTTATAGAGAGGTTTTACTGTATTTCCTTAAGCAAACAGAGTAGACCTTCATCAGATGCTCCTGCAGGAGCAATCTGATCTGGGTCTACTCTGTTTGCAAGGGTGTATTTGTGGAGTAAAGGATTAAGTGTTCTAGTAGTGGACTGTAGTGTCTGTGTCAGTCTCTGTTAACTCATTACCTCTTAGGCTATTTTAAGACCTGTTACCTCATAGGCTATTGTTAGATCCAGCCTCTTTGAATATATCTACTGAAAAGGAGCATTTAAATTTTACTAGAGAAAAGGATTTTTTTTAGAATTGTACAGTTTTGAACCCATTGTGATAAATAGAGTATTTGCTCCTATGGAGCAAATGCTCTATTTATCACAATGGTTTCAAAGTAACTTTTACAGAGGCATCAAAAGGTGTCAATATCATAGGGGTCTGTACCGCTTCATGGGAGTCTATATATAGTATATATGTTCTGCGCATTATTAGAAACAAAGCAAAATAAAGTTAGAACAGGATCACAGACATGCATGATTTTTAAGTACAAAGCTGAAACACATACAAATGTTACAATTTTACATGGTCTATTTTATTCATCACCTATATGAATCGTATTGTATGACTCAGTCAAACAATAGTAGATTAAAAAACAATAAATACCATAAATGATAAGGTAATAATGACCATAAAACAAACCAATTTTAGAAAAACAAAGATTTAAGTGTACCCGCATCAAATTCTCTTTTTTTTCTCGTCGAACAAGAGTAGATCATAACAATGCTAATCACAGAGCCTAATGTAATTTTGCCCTAGAATCATGCAGGGCAATTCTGGAATGGTCCACCATTATTGGAATTCCTAAAACGTGCAGGGCAATTCTAGAATTGTCCGTATTCCAATAATGCGCAGAACACATATAGACTCCCATGAAGAGGTACAGACCCCTATGGTCAATATGAGGGAATTGGTTAACAAGAATAACAGTAGAATACTTACTTGATTTTAACCCGTATCATGCTCAAACATCTGTTGCAAATCTCATTTACTTCCAATCAGTTCAAGATTTTGTGAACTTTGGACCACATGTCAAAAAGCTTAGATCCTGATGAGGTCAAAGTGATCCTGAAGGAGTTTCTTTGATCTTGATCCTCACTGTTAACATATATTCTGCTTTAAGGACTTCAAGCACATAAGGGGTTAGCAAACAGTCATGACCAAATAATTCCTCCAGTTGGACAAGTTTGCAAAGTTCTTTTTTAGCCTGTTAGCCTGTTAACTCATAGGTAAAAATTGCATTGTACCCGGTTGGTTCAACCCGGATGTTTTGTGCACGGTACAATGCAGTTTGTTCCATGCACAGAAAAACATGTGGGGCCTTTCTCCACCTGTAACTAGCTGTATTCTGTAAATATTGTTTTGCACCACTTAGAATAAAGAATAATATATAGTCTTGTGTATTATGTTTGGCAGTGTGTCATAATGCTGTAGCACTGCAGTAGATTTATGGTTATCTTGTTTGGTGATCTTAGGTTCGAGCTTGGACGTGACATGAAGGAGGCATGTCAGGTGCTGGCCACCTACCTTGAGGACTCCACCAAGATACAGACCAAACAGCTGGTACGTGACAACCCTCTGCTCTGCTCTCTAACTTTTTAGCTCACCAGAGCACAAAGTGCTCAGGGTGAGCTTTTGTGATAGCCTGATGTCTGTCGTCCGTCGGCGTGCGTCGTGCGTCGTGCGTCGTCGGTCGTCAACAATTTGAACCTTTAAAATTCTTCTCCTCTGAATCTACAGGGGTCTCAGCTTTCATCTTTGGCACATAGCATCATCTGTAGGTCCTCTACAAAAGTTATATAAATTATGTCCCTAGGGTCAAAATTGGCCCCACCCCAGGGGTGCATTGTTTTCTATAGAAACATATAGTGAAAACTTTGAATATCATCTCCTCTGTAACTGGAAGGTTCTCAGCCTTCATATTTGGCACATAGCATCATGTTCAGGTTCTCTACAAAAGTTATATAAATTATGCTCCTGTGGTCAAAATTGGCTACACCATAAGGTGGACAGTTTTCTAGCAAACTTATAGCTGACTGCCATTTTAAGCATCTTCTCTTTGCTCATAAATAGGTCATCCAGTCAAGCAGTGGGATAGATGACCAGTGGCTATTTTTAGGTCACCTGTATCTGGTGCTGGAGCTCTGTGCCTTAACCCTTTGCCTGTTCTATGTTTATTATTAATTCGAATGCCTACTGCATATTCATGAACAAAATAGTTAAAATGAAGTATGGAAGGTGGAACATTGTAGTCATTTTTTCCCAAATTTCACAACCTACTGAATATTCATCTACAAAATAGTTATAATGAAATATAGTAGGTGGAACATATTGTAGCCATTTTAGAAACTTAAGGAACAGATGTGTAAAATTCCATTTACAAACACAGCAGGCCCTGATCAGATGGCTCCTATAGGAGGCATCCAATCTGGGTCTACTGTTTTCAAAAATGTGAAAACACGTTTGTATGAGGGAAGGGTTAATTAATAATAGTGATTGGCATTATGATATTATTATAACCTGCCCTGCAGTTCAGAAGAAGGGTAAATCATGTAAAGACTCCAGAATGCCAAATTAAAGATTTCAAATAAATTATGAAATATTTTTTAACATGAAATTGTATTACTTGAAACTATTAATTTATACTTATGATTATGCAATTATTATGTAATAATTTATAATAATATTCAAATGCAAAAAATCAGTTTGGAATGCAAGGGTACACATACCCGTTCAGAAGAACAGTTGATCGCCTTTAGTCAGAACTTTGTATGGCCTTGTTTAAATTATGCCCCTGGGATTAAAATTGGCCCCACCCGAGGGGTGGTCAGTTTTCAATAAAAATATATAGTAAAAACATTGAAAATCTTCTCTGAAACTGGAAGGTTCATAACTTTCATATTTGGCACATAGCTTCATGTTCAGGTCCTCTACAAATGTTATATAAATTATACCCCTGTGGTCAAAATTGACCCTGCCCCAGGAGTAGCCAGCTTTCAATAGAAACATAAAGTGAAAACTTTGAAAATCTTCTCCTCTGATAGTCTGGTGAGCGCTTCAGGGCCATTCTGGCCCTCTTGTTACTCTCATATTTACAAATGATTGTGTTGTTGAGTACCGCAGTTACCCTAAATATCTTAATCCATTACTCCATGAATATTCATTAAAGAAATGATGACATCATGAATATTAATTGGATTAATTTTTCAGAATGTAAACTTTTCAAGGAATATTTTTGATATGACAAAAACGGTAGAATTGGGTCTATATCATGTCAAAAGCAAACAGAGAAGACCCTGATCAGATGGCTCCTATAGGATCTATCTGATCTGGGTCTACTCTGCAAATGCGTGAAAAGGTTTTTATATGGGGGAAAGGGCTAAGCAAATAGTGCAGACCCAGGCCAGACTGCTGCTAAAGGAATCAAGGTCTACATAATTGTTACTCCATTAGTTCCATGTAAAAGAAAAATGTTGCCCAAGTAACTTATTTAACCCATTACCTCATAGGCTATTTTTTAGATCCAACCACTTTGAATAAATCTACCGAAAAGGAGCATTAACTAGAGAAAAGGAAAATTTTAGAATTTTGTAGTTTGAAACCATTGTGATAGATAGAACATTTTCTCCTATAGGAGCAAATGCTCTATTCATCACAATGGTTTCAACAAGTGACTATTACAGAAGCATAGAAAGGCGTATTTATGGAGGAAAGGGTTAATATGACAAACAGATGGAGACAGGAGATTGAACGTCTCATTATTTAGGATAATTATGTTATTTCTAAAACTGATGTTAGTACATTTTGTGAATATTCTAAGAGAAAATGAAGGATGAATGAAAGTGTAAATCCCAAAGGAAGATTTAACGAGTTTTATTTCTCAGCCCATGTTCAAAGCAGATTCTTGTAAACACAGCTACCAGTTGATTTTCACAGCAAGCATTTACATTACATGGTTGAAGGATTATGTTTGGTGTTCTAGATTTTTGCTCATCATTGGCCATATCTTCAAATGGAAAACATGTATTAGCAGGGGAATGTTGGTTGCATATTATTATCTGTTTAACTCGTACAATGCTGAATTTTCAAATGGACTATTCGACAATTCAAACAGGTCAAGCTTATAGTGCATATTTAGGGATTTTTCTAAGGAAAAGTGTAACATGACAAACAGTGCAGACCCTGATGGGAGGGTTCCTCTAGGAGCCCTCTCATCTGGGTCTACACTGTTTGCAAAGGACATTTAAGTGACTTGTGTCCCGCTCTGTAAGGGTTAAGTAACCACTTACTAATTAGACTTAGAAGTTTTAACCCATTCCCTCATATTGACGCCCCTGTAAAAGTCACTTACTGAAACCATTGTGATAAATAGAGAATTTGCTCCTTTGGAGCAAATTCTCTATTTATCACAATGGTTTCAAAACTACACAAAATTCTGAAATTTCACTTTTCTCTAGTTAATGCTCCTTTTTGGTAGATTTATTTAAAGAGGTAGGATCTAAAAATAGCCTATTAGGGAATGGGTTAAATAGCAGGACCTGGTGATTGCTTACTGCAGGACAAAACTAAGGCAGAAAATTCCCATTGGAGCTTTTTGCATTACTGTTGACCTGCATTAAACTGCTACCTGCCTTAAAGAAACGAAATTCTATTTAATATTAGTTTAAACATTTCCCTGTTCAATATTCATAATTATGAGAAATAATCATAGCCGAATTTTCATAAAGGCATATGTACATGTATTGTGTTGGTATCGGTTAGAATCTGTTATAATTTCATAAGCAAACAGAGCAGACTCTGATCCTACAGTAACAGTCTAATCTGGGTCTACTCTGTTAAAGTATTTATATGAAGAAAAATGTTAAGACAGGTTTTACTGTACATTTCAGAATTCCAGCCTGGCTGTGATCCAGCAGGAGTGGTTTAAAGTGTCCTCGTCGAAGCTTGCTGATGCCCACCAGGTTGAGGACTACTTGTCCTGCTTCAATGAAATCTGCAAACGCCTCCTTGAGTACATTGTAAACATGCAGGACTCCAATGTAAGTCTGGAACTATACCTTGTTATGTGATAGATTTGATCAGGGTTGACATGTTGAATGTTAGCAGCAACTTCGTGATAACCCATGCAAGCAGTGTAGATCCAGATGAGATGAGTAAAAGAATTAAAGTTAATCCATTCCCTCACATTGATGCCTTTTGACACCTCTGTAAAAACACTTTGAAGCCATTGTGATAAATAGAGCAAATGCTCTATTTATAAATGTGGTTTCAAAGAGGTTGGCTCTATAAAATAGCTTATGGCTAGGTTAAATCTTAGGTCAAATATCTGTTCAGGGCATAGGTTTTCACACACTTGTCTTGTTCCTTGTGTATAAGATTTTTTGGTACTTTCAAATTTATTTGATGTGCAATTTCGTGTCTTTGCACATGTTAATTTGGTCTTTCATTTGAATGATTTTTTCAGGGCAACACTGCCATACATTATGCAGTATCCAACTGCAATTTCGAGATTGTGAACCTCCTGCTGGACACAGGGACCTGTGACCTCAACAAGATGAACAAGGCAGGCTACACAGCAGTCATAATGGCCACCCTGGCCAGCATACAGACCCAGAGGCAGGAGGAGGTCGTGCAGAGGCTGTTCTCTATGGGCAATGTCAACATCAAGGCCTCCAAGGTAATCATTTGTCATGGCAACATAGAAATAAGTCACAAAGTCATTGCTAATAAAGAAACCTTAGCAATCCCAAGTTACTCCATAAATATGCCTTTGTATGCTTTGTAAACCGATCAGACCCAGACCAGATGGCTCCTATAGGAGCGGGTAATGAGGGTCTGCTCTGTTTGCTTATGAAATAATATAGATCTGATTCTAGTTTCTGTATAACATATGCTATTATAGAAAATTATGTAACTTATATTCATGACATTATTTTTTCTAGCAGGAATATTCATTGAGTAATGGGTCAATTAGGGCCCTGCATTGAAAATGCAGGAGCCCTATAGGAATTACATTTTCTGTCTGTCTGTATGTCCATCAACACGTTTGATGTGATGTGATAACTCAAACAGTACTTCACATAATGGTTTCATATTAAAGGCGTAAACTTAGTATTATCAGAGGAAGACGCTTATAGTTTTTGGGTTGAATCAGATCACAATGTCTAGAGTTATCTGCCCTTGAATACAGGGCCTCTCTGACAGAGTCAGTTTTCTAGTTCTAGGTTTTCGAAACAAGTGATATCTTCATACAGAGCAGAAGTTACCCAGAAAGTTGTAAGAGGTTTCTGCATTACTTTCATCTTGCATTAACTCATTCCCTTATATTGACGCCTCTGTAAATGTCACTTTTTTTAACCATTGTGATAAATAGGGCATTTGAAACCATTATTGATTTGTACCTGAATATGATATAGAGGATCTATTGCAAGTTGTCTTTTAAGATCACATGTTCCTAAATGAGCCTTAGAAAATGTCATTAAGCAAGCCTTGGCGAGCTTAATAACATTTTCTTGGTGAGTTTAGGAACATGTGATCTCACAAGCATCAGATTCTTTTTATCACATAACAAAAAAGTGTACTTTCTCCGTTTAAATGACATGTAAACATCGGTTTCCATGGTTTGACGTCATGTATGACGTCATATATGTTCTAAAGTGTTCTTACACATGTTACAGATCAGGGAATCTTAACCCGTTGTTCTAACTCCGAGATAAGGGAAGGTATGTGAGAAATTCCAATTTGTTATTCTTTAGCTTTATGATCATTGCTTTTTGTGTAGGATGGTCAGACAGCGATGATGTTTGCGGTGCGACAGGGTCGTGGAGAGATGGTCAAGATGTTGCTGGACACCGGTGCTGACCTAAACATTCAGGACAATGAGGGCTCCACGGCGCTGATGTGTGCTGCAGAGCATGGCCACACGGAAATCATCAAAATGATCCTGAACACACCTGGCTGTGACGCCACCATATCGGATAATGTAAGATACTGTTGAACCTGTCTAAAGCGGGCCACTTAAGGTTGTCTTTAAAAGCAGGTGGCTGCTTAATACTCTAGGAGCTTTCTGCATATTTTTTTATCCTGCATTGAGCTACCACTTGTGTTAACCCTTAACTCCATGCATATTTATGTAAAGAATTATATATAAAAGAAATAATTATAATTGAATATGAACATAGAAAATTTTGGCCATGGCAGAAACAGTAGAGTCATATCTAACAGAGTCATAAGCAAACAGAGCCGACCCCGATCAGACAGCTTCTACAGGAGCCTTTTGATCTGGGTCTACTCTGTTTGCAAAGGCATAGAAAGGAGTAAAGGGTTAAAGACCAAGAATTGGTCTTCATTTGATAGGCTTATTTATAAACTTTATATTCTTATAAACGAGAAGAGGGTTGTTGGTGTTGTGGTGTAGAAAGTAGTGATTTAGTCTTCTAATTGAACAAATAGCATAATAGATGAAGAAATGAAAGAAAAGAAGAATCTGATGACTTATTTCATATGAATGGAGCATATTACTTCTCTTGTTTGCCAAATGCATGTGTTGTGTGTTGTTAACCCTTTACCAGATACAGCTATCGGTCTACGCCATTGCAAACTGATTTGACCCAGATCA
This sequence comes from Azorinus chamasolen, assembly GCA_963576725.1. Classification (NCBI taxonomy): domain Eukaryota; kingdom Metazoa; phylum Mollusca; class Bivalvia; order Cardiida; family Solecurtidae; genus Azorinus; species Azorinus chamasolen. The sequence continues at coordinate 70,851,813 of OY755243.1, forward strand.
GACAGCTCCTGTAGAGAGCCGCCAGATCAGGATCTGGGCTGTTTGCCAATGAATGAAATGATATAGATTTGGGTCCATGCTTATAAAGCTTTTTAGTTGAGTCTGAGTTCGTTCTCAAGCTTTTGATTGGTCAGATTTGAGTTCTCAAGCTTTTGATTGGTCAGATTTGAGCCAAAGGCTCAAATCTGCCCAATCAAAAACTTGAGAACAAACTCAGACTCAACTAAAAGTTTTATAAGCATGGGCCCAGACTGCAGTTTCTGCCATGGTAAAAACTTACCTTGTTCATGATACCATAATGACAAGCAACTAATTAGTATGCATACATTCATTATTTCTTACATGAGTATTCGTTGAGTAAAGGGTTAATTTTGTGCATGGTGAGTGTTACCTGCGACACTTAAATAACTTATTTCCGTAACAATTGACATAATCAATTAATCTCCTAGTGAAAGATTAACACCATAATAGGATAGTCTGTGATGAATGACTGTGTGAGTATGTGGGGTGATTGAAACAAACTAGTGTCCTCTTCATTCTGCTGTCCTGAATTCATTCTTTTACCATTCTTTAACCCTTTACTCCATAAATAGGCTTTTCCACTCCTTTGCATACAGAGTACATCCAGATCAGAATGCTCCAAAAGGAGCCGTCTGATCAGGGTCTGCTCTGTTTGCTGATTATATTTTATAGATTTGATTCTACAGTCTCTGTCTCATTTGTCATGATAAAAAATTATTTTGTTCATAATGCCATTATAAAAATTTAGTTAATTAATATTTAAGGTGTCATTATTTCTTGTGTTAGTATTCATGGAGTAAAGGATTAAATATACAGCAATCTCCCTCTAATGTGACCACTAAAATTACTTTCATTCTGCATTAAGCAACCACCTGCTTTAACCCTTACAATTCACTAATGTCCTTTGCAAACATTGTAGACCCAGATGAGAGAAATCCGTAAATATACACTGTAAGTTTGACCTGTTTGAATTTTGGAATAGTCCATTTGAAAATTGAGCGTTGTAAGGGTTAATAGAAGCTTCTGTCTATCCATTTAGTGGTCACTATAGAGAGGATAGACTGCACCGTAGAAATTTTCCACAGGATCTAGCGAGAATACAGCAGCGTCAGCTTATACGCTATACCCTCTGAATGCAGGAAAAAAAATCACTAACAATGTAGAGCCAGATCAAAGGATCCTTCTGATCTTGGTCTGTACTGTTTGTCATTTAAGTTAAACATTTCTTACTATGATCCACAGATTTTAGTATATAAGTGTAAAACATCTCTAAACCAGGTTTCTAATAGAGAAGAATTTAGTTACATTAAGGCAGGTGGCTGGTTAATGCAGGGTGAAAGTCATGAAGAAAGCCCCTAGAGGAGCTTTCTCCATGTCTTCACCCTGCATTAAGCTGCCACCTGTCCCCAAGACCGATATTTATAATAAATTGAACATCGGATTTATAGAGGTTTTACTGTATAAGAGGCTATCAAGTGATTCTAGCTTAGGATATTTTTCCATACTTATAGTACAGGAGGATAGTTGATACTTAGTGCACTCAACACTAAAGTATGATGATTTGTGCATGACAGGATGTTTATATTTTCTGTTGTGTTTGCCTTGTCAGTCTGGCTGTTGTGAATTATGAAGCATATTTTGTTGTTGTCAGGTTTCTAGCTGCCTGAGCATGTGTGGTTTATTGATTTGCTATTTTCTTTGAATGCTGGGTTTCAAAACGCCTTACTCAATTCAGGCCATTTTTCTATTCATCTCCTTTAGCAGGAGGACACTTAGGGATCACTTCTCCATTGTCCATTTATCTTTCTGTCTGTCTGTAACACTGTTTCATCTCTCACACTTTATTTCTCACACTGCCCCCATGTGGCTTCTCAAATGCTAACAGCCAACTATTAAGAATTTCTCATGACATAAACTGATACCTTGGTCAGATGGCTTTGCAAAAATCTGATTCTACACTGTTCAGAAATGCAAATCAGTTGTATTTCTCCAGCATTCAGAGTAGTATATTATTTCATTTTGAAATCTAACATGTCTATGTAACACTTGAATATAAGGTAAAGAAATGTATACCTGTATGTATCTGATTTCAGGGAAAAACATAAAGTAAAACCTCTCAACAATGACCTCCAAAAAAGAGGGTATAGTTCTAGGTCTTTAACCCTTTCCTCCATAGGCTATTTTAGACCCAAACTCTTTGAATAAATAAATCTACCCAAAAGGAGCATTTACTAGAGAAAAGTAAAATTTTAGAATTTTGTAGTTTGAAACCATTGTGATAAATAGAGCATTTGCTCCTATAGGAGCAAAATTTTTTTAATGCTCTATTTATCACAATGGTTTCAAGAAGTGGTTATAGAGGCATAGAAAGGCGTATTTATGGAGGAAAGGGTTAAGACAGGTGGTAGCTTAACCTTTTACTCAATGAATACTGGTATTTATGTAAGATAAAATGACATCATGAATATTATTTTTTAAAATGGCACATGGACACAGGAAGTTTTGGCCATAGGAAAAACTGTAGAATCATATCTATATTATTTCCTAAGCAAACCCTGATCAGACGTCTCCTATAGGACCCTAATCAGACGTCTCCTATACGACCCTGATCAGACGTCTCCTATACGACCCTCAGACGTCTCCTATAGGACCCTGATCAGACATCTCCTGTTTGCAAAGGTGTTAAAAGGCATATCTATGGAGTAATAAAGAGTTATTAATATTTTTTATGTCAAATGGTAATAATTGATAATTTCAACATCACTCCAATAGATCCCATTTTACTTTTAACCCAATGTTTCATATAAATGCATTTTCATGCCTTTACAAACAGAGTAGACCCAGTTTAAATGACTCCTGTAGAGAGTCATCTGATCAGATCAGAGTCTGCTCTGTTTGCTCATCAAATAATATAGGTCTGATTCAACAGTTTCCGAGATGGCCAAAACTACCCTTGTTCATTCACTATTATAAAAAGTTCAGTTAATAAATATTCATGAAGGCATGAAATCTTTCAAAAATATTCATGAGGAAAAGGGATAAATACCTCTGACACTTAAATTTTTTAATGTTCATGTCGTTTGAAAAAACAACAGAAATGTTTTCACTTTTTTGTTTCCTGAAAGCTATCTTTTCTTTACCTTTTTATTCTTGTCAGCTTGTTTGTTTTAATTTGATAGCTTCCCTTACTGTCATGATTTTGTTTTGTTTGCATGTTGTCATCTCTTGTTTTTTTTGTGTTTGCTTGTGTATGTAGGACGGTAGCACAGCCCTGTCTATTGCCATGGAAGCAGGTCATAAGGACGCTGGAGTTCTCTTGTATGCACACGTCAACTTCGGACGTGGGCAGTCACCTGTAAGTGTTTCAAGTTAATGTCCTCAAAATAGCCATATATGTAGGGCTTATGATTATCATGCTTCATTAGGGAAACCCCTGACTGGAGGAGTTAGTATATGCTTTTTGTTGTGAATAAGGCATTGATATAGATTTGTTATTCAATATTAGGATTTACTAAGGACACCCAAGTGTTTCTTTAACTACAGCAACTTTTCCTTACCTTTGTTGCTTAAGATGTATGCTTTAGCTGTTCTGTCTTCCAAAGCAATATTAACCATTTGAATGTAAGACATGGATGCACTGTCATTTGCAAACAGTGTAGACCCAGAACAGAGGGATCCTAGAGGAGCCCCCTGTTCAGGGTCTGCTCTGTTTGTCATTCAAAATGATCTAGCAAGTTTAAGCCTTTCATACTGAGTGTGACTGTATAGTTAACCCTTTCCCTCATATAAACGTGTTTTCACGCATTTGCAAACAGAGTAGACCCAGATCAGATGGCTCCTAGAGGAGCCGTCTGATCAGGGTCTGCTCTGTTTGCTAATATAATTTGATAGACCTGTTTCTTTACTTTCTAAAATGTGTACAATGTTCCACCTTATATATACGTGTACTTCATTATATCTATTTTGCCAATGAATATTCAGTAGGTATAGAAATTTGAAATAAATATAGAACAGGGAAAGGTTTAACACTGATGAGTTATTCCACTACGAATAAAATTCAGCATTGAAAGGACTAGCTGAATTTCAATATCGTTATAAACATAACAGTGAATAGATTTAAATGTATTTTTAATTCATGACATTTGTCAATAACACTTAGTAAAAAGTCATGAAGAAGAAAAACTTTTATAAAGTGTTGTGCAAACTGGTTTTTTGGGTGGTTTTTTTTTTTTTTTAATTTTGAAGTATCATGATGGTTTGACCTTAACTTAAAGTGAAGTGCTAGAAGAAAAAAAAGTAATAAGTGTTAATATACAGGCAAATGGTTTCTTGTATATCAAAGACATTTATCTGTTGCAGACAGTGATATTATGAACTATGTAATAAAGTCACCTTGTTATGCATATATATACTCAGAGCAACAGAAAAAGGTGCATACTCAAATACTAAAATCGTCAATTCTTCACCAAAACCTATGTTGTGACAACTCTTTAGAATTGTCTCGAAAAGACGATTCTAAAGAGTGGTCACAACATAGGGTTTGGAGCAGAAGTAAAGAAGTTATTCTTGAAAATGTTTTAATTTATGCATCTTATCTGAAGCTCTGTATACTCACATCATACAATACATTTATAGGCAATCAGTCAATGGTTGTAGGCAAAACGTACAAGGTAATCATGTCTGTATCAGACTAAAGATGTTCAATTTTCCTAGAAGCATATTATACTTGGTTAGACTCTAGATTTGTCATGCACCATTCTTGAACCACCTAGCTGACACTGTAACACTTTCCTGTGTTTTTTTCTCCATTTTTCCAGACCACTCGCTTTTAAAAGAGAACAAACCCCACCGGTAGTTCATATATATATCTAGCTATGACATGTATATATTAGACTGGAATAATCTTGACAATCATTGAAATAAGGCTACAAAAGTAGGAGTAAATATTGTTAACCAGTCTGTAACTTATCATTAACCCATTCCCTCATGTTGATGCCATTTAACGCCTCTGTAAAAATCACTTTTTGAAACCATCGTGATAAATAGAGCATTTGCTCCATGCTTTTTTTACCACATAGGTTTCAGAACTACACAATTCTTTTAAAAAAATCCTTTTCTCTAGTTAGTGCTCCTTTTCAGAAGGTTTATTCATAGAGGCTGGATCTAAAAATAGCCTATGAGGTAATGGGTTAAGAGTTGTTCTGCAAGAATTCTTTTACTGTTGTAACCTTTGGAAAATAATTGTTAAGCAAAGTATTCATAACCTGATCAGAGGGCATTTTCAGATCTCAAATCTGGATCTACACTGCTTTCTTATGTCCCTTTTTAAGAACACTAGTCATTAACCCTTTCCTCCATAAATACACCTTTCTACGCCTCTGTAAAAGTCACCTGTTGAAACCATTGTGATAAATAGAGCATTTGCTCCTATAGGAGCAAATGCTCTATTTATCACAATGGTTTCAAAACTAAACAATTCTAAACGTTTCCTTTTCTCTTGTAAATGCTCCTTTTGGGTAGATTCATTCAAAGAGGTTGGGTCTAAAAATAGCCTATGGAGGAAAGGGTTAATGGATGAATGCAGTATCTTATTAGGGTCTACACTGCTAGTCTGGTTAGATAACATATTACAGCAAACACTGATGAATGTAAAAAATACTGTAAATTTTGATTAGATCAGCCTTGGTTGACATTATTCTCAAAACTCAAAAGATGCCTTCTTTTGCGATTCAACTCGTGTTCAGCTTTGAAATAACTCTGATGTCCTGCTTTTACTTTCAATGATTGTCAAAGACTGTTGCCTGGATTTAATGACATGAAGTCAAAAACAATGTACTGCATTATTATACTGTATGTGTACAACTAATTGTAACAAATCCATTCTGTATATCTGTACAGTCATTTGAATACTTGTCTTGTGTTTTGACTATGATTGACCCTTTATTCAGTAGTATACACCCTTTAACCCTTTCTTCCATAGGTTTTTTGAGTGAATCTACCCAAAAGGAGCATTTATTAGAGAAAAGTAAAATTTTAGAATTTTGTAGTTTGAAACCATTGTGATAAATAGAGCATTTATCACAATTGTTTCATTAAGTGACTTTTACAGAGGCGTAGAAAGGCGTATTTAAGGAGGAAAGGGTTAAACATGCTTTTGCAAACAGAGTTGACCCAGATCAGATGGTGTAGGAGCCATCTAATCAGGGTCTGCCCTGTTTGCTTTTGACATGATAAAGATCTGATTCTACAGTTTTTGTCCACGCAAAATATTCCCTGTAATTGTTTATATTATAAAAAGGGAGCTAATAAATAACCATGTTGTCATTATTTCTTACATGACTACTGAACAGGGAAAGGGTTAATTCAAGGGAAGAATTTCGACTATGAAAATTGAAGCTGACTAGTTTTACTGACAGATATACATAAGTATGTGACAGTGAAGCGTTATACATGTACCAGTATGTTACAATATGAGCAGCACTGTGAGAAACAATACACTTATGGTGGCTGTACCAATGGTGTAGACCCAAAACAACCATACCGTCTTATTAACCCATTCCCTCATATTGATGCCTCTGCAAAAGTCACCTGTTGAAACCATTGTGATAATTAGAGCATTTGCTCCTATAGGAGCAAATGCTCTATTTATCACAATGGTTTCATACTACAAAATTCTTAAATTTTTCCTTTTCTCTAGTTAGTGCTCCTTTTCGGTAGATTTATTCAAAGTTGTTGGATCTTAAAATAGCCTATGAGGGAATGGGTTAGGGTCAACCTTATTTGACACCAATAAGGATATGCAGTATCATTACAGTATTATAAACCAGTCAAATTGTGTAGAACCTTATTACAGACAGGTTGGCTGGTCTTGGTCTACAGTGTTTGTAACACACAGATGATACCATTTCTTACAGTGTAGCTCATGTGTAAAGTACAATAGAACCTCTCTATAGTGACCACTTAACCCTTTCCTTCATATAAACTAATTTTCACACATTTGCAAAAAGAGTAAACCCAGATCAGACAGCTCCTATAGGAGCCATCTGATCAGGGTCTGCTCTGTTTGCTAATGGAATTTGATAGATCTGTTTCTTTACATTCTAAAATGGTTGCAGTGTTCTACCTTCCATATTCATTATACCTATTTTTCCATGAATATTCAGTAGGTATTTACATTTGGAATAAACATAGAACGGGGAAAGGGTTAATAAATAAGCATGGGCTTCTTTAATTATATAAGCAGGTGGATGCATAATACAGAGAGCTCTTAGAGCAGCTTGCTGCATATCAATTGTCCTGCATTAAGCTTCCACTTGTTTCTAACCCTTTATTTCATAAATACTCCTAGTGACACATTTGCATACAGAGTAGATGTGGATTAGACAGCTCCTTTAGAAACTGTCTGATCAGGGTCTGCTCTGTTTTCTTATGAAATAATACAAATCTGATTCTACAGTTTTTATAACAAGCACCAAAATTTCATGTGTTCACATGCAATTATAAAAAATCCATTCTAAGTCATATTCATTATGTCATACTTTCTTACATGGGTCCATGCTTATAAAACTTTTAGTTGAGTCTGAGTTCGTTCTCAAGTTTTTTGATTGGTCAGATTTGAGCCTTTGGCTCAAATCTGACCAATCAAAAGCTTGAGAACTCAAATCTGACCAATCAAAAGCTTGAGAACAAATTCAGACTCAACTAAAAGGTTTTATAAGCATGGACCCTGAATATTCATGAAGTTGAATGTTAAAACCAAGAATTATTCTTCATTTGATTGACCATTGTAGAGAGGTTCTACTGTATTGTATGTTTTATTATTCTGGCACTTTCCTCCTAGAATACTTGTGCATTATTCATTTGTAACTCATTATACATTAAATTGGCTAATTATCTATAATTTAACATTGCTTTGATATAATATTCATAATACTCACTAAACTGTGTATTTTGCATTCTTGCCTGTTTTGTGTTCTCTAGCTTAAGTTTGGTATTGCAATATGGCATGGAATATTTGAGACACTGATGTAAGCATCTCTGATAAAGTAATCAAACCAAGGAGTGGCATGAAAATGCGTCATTTAACTCAGAGCTCTTAAAGTAAGTTTTTGCTGCAAAAGTAGTAATTCTACTTTTACCCGCAGTATAGATTTTCTATCTTTTTCAGAAAATTGACTAATGTCAAACTGTTTGGACAGTATTGAGATTCAGGTTTACCTCACATCTCATCTTGATCCTGAATGTTTGCAAAGAAATCCTCCGATGTTTGGACTGGCATGCAAAGAGATAAATACTTATAATGTGGCATGGAAATAAGCATGGAGCTTTGATTGAAGTAACAAGTGGATTTATATCTGCATAATGCATTATTTCAGAAACTGAGTTCCGCTCGGTGTCAGAGAGTGAGAAAGAGAATTTTATGGTAAAACCCCAACACGTATTCTACTGCTGCTTGCATCTCCTGAGAAAAAAAGATTTGCCGTAAATCCCATGTTGCTTTTCCTGATCTGCTTCAGCTGTAAAAGCAAACAATTTACAGTGCCTCTGAAAATGGTTGACAGAGCAAACTATAATAACCTTCTACCTCACAAAGATTTGTACAAGAATTCATGACTTTATTAATATTCATTAATTAACCCTTTACTCCATGAATATTCATGAAAGAAATGATGACATTTTTAAGATCAATAAGATTAATTTTCAAAAAAGCATATTAACCCTTTCCCTAATATAAACGTGTTTTCACGCATTTGCAAACAGAGTAAACCCAGATCAGATGCCTTCTAAAGGAGCCGTCTGATCAGGGTCTACTCTGTTTGCTATTATAATTTGATAGATCTGATTCTTTACTTTTTAAAATGGCTACAATATTCCACCTTGCATATTACATTTTAACTATTTTATTCATGAATATTCAGTAGGTGTTGAAAATTGGAATAAACATAGAACAGGAAAAGGGTTAATACATGAAATATTTGTGAATGTAGAAACTGTAGAATGAAATCTATATTATTCCATAAGTAAACAGAACAGATCCTGATCAGGAGCTGTCTGATCTTGGTCTACTCTGTTTGCAAAGGCCTAGAGAGGCAAATTTATGGTGTAAAGGGTTAACTGAATTTTGATGATGTCCTATAAAGAAAGGAATGTTTGTCTGAGGTATAAACTGTAGAATCAAGATCTATATTTATATTTTGCAAACAGAGCAGATCATGATTGGATGGCTCTTACAGGAGCCGTCTGATTTGGGTTTGCAAAAGGGTTCACCCATTCCTCCATAGTCTATTTTTAGACCCAACCTCTTTGAATGAATCTACCCAAAAGGAGCATTTAATAGAGAAAAGTAAAATTTTAGAATTTTGTAGTTTGAAACCATTGTGATAAATAAATGTATAGGAGCAAATGCTCTATTTATCACAATGGTTTCATAAAGTGACTTTTACAGAGGTTACTACTGAGGCGTAGAAAGGCGTGATTAAAAGCGTCTTTATGAGGTAAAAGGTTAACCCTAAATGATAAGATACCCAGTCTTTCCTTTCCACCAGTCTGTAAAGCTGAATAAGTTAATTAAGCACTGAATTAATGACTGTAAATGAACCAAATGGAGAAGCAAGTTGTGTAGACCCAGATTAATATACTCCTTCAGGAGCAGTTTGATCTGGGTCTGTACTATTTGTCTCACTAATTTAGTGAATGTGTAATGTAATTGTGATACTGAGTAATATTTTGTTAAAATTTTCTGCTTAAATTTACAAAAAATGATTCATTTTCTTTTCATTGCAACGGCACAGTGTTTAACCCTTTCCTTCATTTAAATACATTTTCACACATTTGTAAACAGAGTGGACCCAGATTAGATGGCTCCTATAGGAACCGTCTGATCAGGGTCTGCTCTGTTTGCTAATGGAATTTGATAGATCTTTTTCTTTAGTTTCTTAAATGACTACAATCTTCCACTTTTCAAATTTCATTATAACTATTTTATCCATGAATATTCAGTAGGTATTGAAATTTGTAACTGATATTGAACAGGGAAAGGGTTAAATAGTTTTGATCAATTGTAATACTGAGTTACAAGTCTGATCTGGATGCCACCTGTGTGCAGACATTATTACCCTAAGTTTTTGGACACCTGATTTCCCCTCTCCACTGGTTTGTATAGCTTCATAATTAATTTTGATATCATTTTGATAACTTACACCCTTTTCTCCACAAACATGCATTTCTACTCCTTTGCAAACATAGTAGACCCAGATCAGATGGCTCCTATAGGAGCCATCTGATCAGGGTCTGCTCTGTTTGCTTATGATATAATGAAGATATGATTCTACAGTTTCTGCCATGGCCAAATATTCATGTGTTCATGTGCCATTATAAAACTTAATCTAATTGATATTCATGGTGTCATTATTTCTTACATGAATATTCGGGGAGTAAAGGGATGAATTAGACTGGTAGAGTTGCATAGTGTAGACCCAGATCAGACAGCTTCTTCAGGAGCCGTTTGATATGGGTCTGCACTGTTTGCCCAAGCTTGTCTGTCCTGATACTTAGGGTAATTTGGGTACGAGTTTGCACATTTTTGGCTAAGGGATATAGAAGGGCTTTGGAGCCAGTTTGTTGAGTTCTCGTTGAAACATGGCACATACAAAGTTCACTTATTTTTAAAAAAAGTTGTGTTATTGCAATTATGTTACTTTGAGTGTGGGTCATGGGTAGGAAGTACCGGTATGACATGGTTTTGTTTGGTAAATTTCTGTTGTATATCTATAACCCCTTTTTGTTCTTGGGTTATCCAAAGAAAAATTAAGAAAATTAATATTCAAGATGTCATTAAAGAGGTTAAAACAAGAAAGATTGAGCTTTTATCATGTAACAAGATTTAATTCCCTTAAAAAATCATAGAATCTTTTAGCAAGGTTTTAATTGTAAGAAATAACATGGTGATATTCATTTATCTTTCTGCATATGATACAGTTATAGTGTTTCCAAAATGTTGTAGTTTTAAGCTAGAATAATGCACACCTTAATGATCCAAAGTATATGCACAAACTTGGGCAAACAGTTCAGACCCAGATAAAATTGCTCCTGAAGAAGCAGTTTAATCAGTCTACACTTTTTGTCCCTATGTCAATCTAATTTAAAATTGTCAAAATGGTGCAAAAATTACTTACCCATAGAGAGGGAAGTTTGGATGTCTCATATTTAGGTTAATTAGGGTATAGCTGCATACGTTTAACTCTTTCAGCGCCAAATTTCTAATTGTCATCTGCAAACCACTTCTGTTAAATCATTTGGTAAAATAAGGAACTGAGATAAATACATGCAAATTTCAAAGGAATAAAGCACAGATATAGAAATAGAGTTAAAGACAAAAAGTAAAGTCCCTGATCAGACGCCGCCTTGAAAAGGTGGCATCTGATCTGGGGCTGCACTATTTGGCGTGGATTTTTGCGACATTAGTGGTGAAAGGGTTAATAGAATATCATCATTGCAATTCAATTTGGCTCTTTTCATACAATTAATTTGTGTTTTGGTTGTTTTCTGTTATTGATATTAATTTTACATGAAAACTCATCAGGTAATGTTTTACAAAGAAATGTAAAAAATATGTCTGAGCGTTGAAGAGTTATGTCCCTTCAACAATATTTTATCTTCCTCATAGTGGCAGGTCTTTCTTGACCCTTATTTCTAATTCGCTGATACAATTAGTGTTATCACTGCCATCCTTTCTGCTATGCTGCTTATACCTGATTATCCCAAGAGAAATAGTCAAGGCTGAATCTAGTCAAGGCTGAATCTATCTACCTGAGAGTTTCAAGTGTGTTACCTCACGGGAATCCTCGCCTTTATAGCCAGGACACAGAATATACTTAACCCTTTACCTGTTGAATACTCATGTAAGAAATAATCAATATTTATTAGCTCAATTTTGTAATGGCATATGACGATTGTACACAGGATATTTTGGTAGAGTCAGATCTATTATAATTTCATAAGCAAACAGAGCAGACCCTGGTCACACGGCTCCTACAGGAGCCGTTTGATCTTGGTCTATTCTGTATGCAAATGTGTGAAAAGACATTTATGTAAACCCTTAACCTGATAGAGATGCCTTTTCACACCTTTGCTAACAGAGAAAATCCAGGTCAGATAAATGTTCATTATTTCTTGTATGAATATTCATGAGGGAAAGGATTAAATCGAAAACGTATACATATATCTGATAGTTATATAGTCAGTGGTAACTATGAAACAGTAAAATAGCCTGTATTTAACCCTTTGAATGCAGGGGAAACAAGCTGTCATTTGCAAACAGTGTAGAACTAGATCAGAAGGCTCATAGAGGAGCCTGATCTTGATCGGGGTCTGCTCTGTTTGTCATTTAAATCTTTTTATAGTTATACATGTACCCTTTCATACTCTATTGTTTAACATTGGTGGACCATTCCACTTTAGAATAAGTTGGTCTACATTATGAAACATAGAATAGTTACCATAACTACTCTAAGTATTCTGATTGAACATAGGAGTCTTAAAAAGCAGGAGCTTTCTGCATTACTTTTGACCTGCATTAAGCTATCACCTGCCTTACAGACCAGTAATCAGACCTTTTTCATGGCCGTTGAAGACAGATTCTACTGTAATAACAAATAATGCCGACCCTGATAAAACGTACCTGCTTAACCCTTTCCTCCAATGGCTATTTTTAGACCCAACCTCTTTGAATGAATCTTCCCAAAAGGAGCATTTACTAGAGAAAAGGACAATTTTAGAATTTTGTAGTTTGAAACCATTGTGATAAATAGATCATTTGCTCCTGTAGGAGCAAATGCTCTATTTATCACAATGATTTCAAGAAGTGGTTATTACAGAGGCATAGAAAGGCATATTTATGGAGGAAAGGGTTAAGTTTGTCTGTTTAATGCATAGGATAATGAGGGTAAATGGTTTGGAAGTTTTGAAGGTTAGTGGCGATGTATTGACTTAGGTAAATAAGTTCAAAGGACATTGATATTCTTGTTTTTTTCATTTATATGTATTTGTTAGCAGTATGTGACTTTTCTTCCGTACATATCGTTTTGCGAGTATACAACTCTAAGAAAAAAAATTATCTTCTTGGTTTAGATGTATATCACATTAAATTTTGTTTCTGATGTAGTTTAACATAGTATTAGCTGTGATTGTACTAACACATTAGAATGTTGTAGTTGATCTATTTAAAGAGAAGTATTGTGCATTCCTATCAAAACAATTAGAATAATAAGTGTTGGCCTTTGAGGACACTGCTGTTGCATAACCCTTTCCCTGTTCAATATTCATTAAAGAAATAATGACATCATATATATTAGCTGAGTTTTAATCATCTAAATTTTTCAAGGAAATTTTTTGCTTTGACAAAAACTGTAGAATCAGATCTAGACCATGTTAAGCAAACAGGGCAGACCCTAATTAGGCAGTTCCTACAGGAGCCATCTGATCTGGATCTACTCTGTTTGGAAAGGCATGAAAAAAGGCATTTATATGATGGAAAGGGTTAAACCACTTTAAAACTTCAAAAGAAATCTAAGTCTGGGTCTTTATCCATATAAACACCTTTTTACACCTTCCCAAACAGAACAGACCCAGATCAGATCGCTTCTATGGGAGCCGTCTGATCAGGGTTTGCTCCATTTGCGATATAATATAGGTCTGACTCTGCATTTTCTGTCATGATCACAAATTATTTTGTTCATGGCGCAATTATAAAAAAATTCAGTGAATCAATATTCATGATGTCATTATTTCTTGCCTGAATATTAATTGGTGAGGGGTACGACAGATGGTAGCTTTAACCCTTTACGCAATGAATATGCCTTTATATGCCATTGCAAACAGGGTAGACTCAGATCAGACGGCTCCTAAAGAAGCTGTCTGATCAGAGTCTGCTCTGTTTGCTTATGATATAATATAGATATGATTCTACAGTTTCTGACATGGCAAAAAATTACTGTGTTCATTTGTCATTATAAAAATTATTATTCATGATATCATTTTTAATATGAATATTCATGGAGTAAAGTGTCAATACACATGTTTAGCATGTATTGTACATCCAGACGACATTTCTATAGCAGACAGCAGTGTTTCAATGTGCTAACAGTCTTAGTGAGTGAAATACATGTACATGTATAGATACATATGCATTGTATATATGGCCATTGTCATGGAAGCAAGGCACTTGCATATCTGAAAATTATGTAGACCCATATCTGTCCCCTCATGTGAATGTGTAGTCTGATCAGAGTCTGCATTGTTTGTCGTTTATACCATTAAATGGCTTTGCAAACAGAGTAGACCTATATCAGATGGCTCCTTTACAACTGTAAAGAGGGGAGGCCACAATCAGTGATCTCATTTCTACAAAAAAGGATAATCTGTATCTTCACTATTTTACTGTCTGATATTGTCCAAGGGGGCCTCTTTCATGTGATGTTAGCCATTTAGATATATAATTATAGCATGTATGTTGCATGTGTATGCATGATTTCTGATTGTATGTTGTATTTTGTGCAGGCTCCAGTAAAGAAGTCAAGGAAAACGTCTGGTTCTTCAGTAGACAGGTAAGAATACATGAGTGGATGCAAAAAGGAGACTAGAGAGCACCATTGCGTGCATTAACCCTTTATTCCATAGATAGGCCTTTGTAAACAGAGTAGACCCAGATCAGACAGCTCCTATAAAGAAATATGGAAGATGGAACATTGTAGACATTTTAGAAAGTAAAGAAACAGAGCTATCAAATTCTATTAGCAAACAGAGCAGACCCTGATCAGACGGCTCTTCTAGGAGTTGTCTGATCTGGGTCTACTCTGTTTGCAAATGTGTGAAAACACGTTTATATGAGGGAAAGGGTTAAGCCTTTATTCCATAGATAGGCCTTTGTAAACAGAGTAGACCCAGATCAGACAGCTCCTATAGGAGCCGTCTGATCAGGGTCTGCTGTGTTTGCTCATGATATAATAAAGATATGATTCTACAATTTCTGTCATGTCCAAAAAATTCCAGTGTCCGTGTACTATTATAATTAAAATTCTAATTAATATTCATAATGTCATAAATTATGACATTATGAATATTAATTAGAATTTTAATTATGACTCATAATTTCTTTCATGAATATTCATGGAGGAAAGGGTTAATGATGGTCTTGTTACAATCTGCTCCTGCTGAAGATGTCAGATGTTAAAATGTTTTTAATATTTTTCCAATGTATGTACACCCAAACATTATACACATTATATTTATAGTTCACTTAGTAAACCTATTGTTATTGCATGATATGTTTGTTTGACATATATAATTATTATTCATTTAATCAAAGTTTAGTGATTTTGAAGATGTTAGACACTGCACACTAGCAGCTTATTAGTGATGACCTATGCATCTCATCAGGATCCAAACTGTCTAATAAACTGAATTATTATTTTAGGAAAAGTGGAGGAAAATTATACCAGACAGCACATTTTGCAGATAAAACATTATATAGCATGCAGATATTAAATTTTTATGTCTTGGAGTATTCCAACCATCGACCCATATAGATTTATATTTTACTACATATTTCAAGGCCATTAACATTTAGCATTGTAACCAATTGTAGTCTGCAAATATTGCCTTCTGTTTCAATGTTAAAAGTATATTTTTTCTTCCAAATTCCAGTCAGAAACATGATCAAAGACACACTAAGTGTCAAACAAATTGGATATTGATGAGATGTCAAGTTACTCTGATACAGTAAAATCCCTCTAAACCGGACATTCAAATTAGCATCAGTGCAGCTCCCATAGGCGCTTTCTGCATGACTTTCATCCTGCATTAAGCAGCCACCTGCCTAAAATATATCAGTTATTTGTTACTAAAATTCCAGTTTAGAGGGGTCTTACTGTCTGTTTGCAAGGTCTGTCACGAGTTTGCTGTTAAAGTGCTAAAGATAAACCAGTGTAAAATTCCTGTCATATTATATTAACCCATTCCCTCATATTAATGTGTTTTTGCGCATTTGCAAACAGAGTAGACCCAGATCAGACGGCTCCTAGAGGAGCTGTCTGATCAGAGTCTACTCTGTTTGCTAATAGAATTTCAAAGATATGTGTCTTTACTTTCTAAAATGGCTACAATTTTCCATCTTCCATATTTCATGATAATCACTTTAACTATGAATATTCAGTAGGTATTGAAATTTGGAATTTGGCTAAACCTTACCCCACTGTGAAAAAATAGTGACTGCTCAATTTTGGATTTGGAACAAACTTCTGTGAAACTATGGACTTGCATTTGCGAACAGCTGTGATCTTGATGAGACACTGAGTTACTCAGCATCTCATCCGCTGGATCAAGCTGTATGCAAGTTACAATCAAGTCTGGATATAGAGTGACTTATCTTCCATGGCTTTAATTGCCTTTTTACTCTTTTTCAGCCCAACACTGAAGTAACTATCTACAGGGAGACTGTTGTTTGAACAGGATAGACTATGAAGCCGTATTTTGGTTGCAGTCGTTTTCGAGCATATACAATATGGAAATCTTCATGGCCAAAGTATTACAGGAGAGAGAAATACTGGAACTTCTTGAATGGGATATACTTCAGATTCCATTTTGAGATTCAAATCAAGTCGCCATTATGGTGGGATCCTTCATCTCTGTGATTGTATGGACAATTCCACACATTCACCTAGTAACTGTCTGACCCTTGGAATGCTGAATTTTCAAAGTGGAATGGCCCAACATTGTTTAACGATTGTTTTAACTATGAAAGGGCAATTTTTATGAGAGGATTTTGAATGACACAGTGCAGACCATGATCAGATAACTCATCTAGGAGCCCTTTGATCTGGGTCTACACAGTTTGCAAATGTCAACATCCCCACAGAAGAAAGAGTGTGTTTATTAGAGAGAATACAATAAATGAATATACAGTAGAACCCCTCTAATGTGACCAATTAATTCATAAACATGTCCGCCTTTAAAAGCAGGTGGCTGCTTAATGCAGGATGAAAGTGCATAACTTTCGTCCTGCATTAAGCTACCACCCAGAATTATGCCCATTTTTGGTGGCTGCATTAGAAGGGTTTTACTATCTGCTTGATTCTCAAGCATACCTGATAGAACCTGAATCTATGCATATATGCCTGGAGGTTTTTATAGCATACTTGACTGTACCTAGATCTATGCATTTGCATTCTATTCAACCCTTTACTACATAAATAAGCCTTTCTACGCCTTTCCAAACAGGGTAGACTCAGATCAGATGGTTCTTATAGGAGTCATCTTATCAGGGTCTTCTCTGCTTATGATATAATATAGATATGATTGAACTGAGATTCTGCCATGACCAAAATGTCTGTGTCTGTGTGCTATTATATTAACAATTAATCTAATTGATATTTATGATGTGATTATTTCTTACATGAATATCCCATGAATATTCATGGAGTAAAGGGTTATCAATAAGCAATATAAAATACATGTATACCATATGATATTTTTGAATTGATTGATTTCTAGGCCAGGCTTGAAGCTGTTTTACCTATTATATTTCATGCTTTAACCCTTCACTTGCTATTCACGTCAATATACCTACCTGTAAATAGTGAAGACCCAGATGAGACAGCTCCTATCAGGGTCTGCACTATTTACAAGTTGATTGTGCAACCAGTGTACTCCACAGCAGTGATTGCACAGAGAAATACTTGTACACAGTGAAGATATAATGTAATTATACAACAGGACATGGGTAAAGAAGGAGAAATGTATTTTAAAATACAGCAAGCGAAGGGTTAACATGCAGTGGGCTAAATTCATGATAACCCTTTCAATTTTCTCGGCAAGCTAAAGGTTGAATATTTATTAGTTGATATAGATGCTGTTTAACCCATTACTCCATGAATATTTGTTTGAAAAATAATTACATCATGATTACTAATTAGATTTAACTGTTATAATAGCACACGGACACAGTGATTTTCAGCCATGGCAGAAACTAGAATCATACCTATACTATATCATAAGCAAACAGAGCAGACCCTGATCAGACGGCTCTTACAGGAGCTGTCTAATCTGAGTCAACTCTGTTTGCAAAGGTGTAGAAAGGCGTATTTATGGAGTAAAGGGTAAAATGGTCCATCATTCTTTAACCCTTTCCTCCATAAATACGCCTTTCTACACCTCTATAAAAGTCACTTCATGAAACCATTGTGATAAAAAGAACATTTGCTCCTATAGGAGCAAATGCTCTATTTATGACAATGGTTTCAAACTACATAATTCTAAATTTTCCTTTTCTCTAGTAAATGCTCCTTTTGGGTAGATTCATTCAAAGAGGTTGGGTCTAAAAATAGCCTATGGAGGAATGGGATAAAAGGCTTCAATTTAGGATGGGAATTTCGAACAGCAAACAGTGCAGATCCTGACCAGAGAGCTCCTCTATGAGTCCTCTGATTGGGGTCTACTCTGTTTGCAAATGCCTGTTGTCTCATGTCCTGCACTCAGAGGGTTAATATTATTGATACTAAAATTTACTTTAAAACAGGTTTCTGCAGAACTGTATACTATCTTAAAATGTAAAGTATATACATGTACTTGTATGTGTAATATCATCACGTTTTACTCATTTTATCACAGAGAAAATGTGAATTATTCATTTTTTAACCTTTTATATAGGTTTTAGGTCTGGTTTATAGCAAGTGTAACATTACATTCCATAGTCATTAAGTTGTTATTGAAGTGTGATGTGAGAGTTTGTACACCTGTGCCATTAAACCTTTCCCTGATACAAACATTTTTTATCTCACTCCTTTGCAATCAGAGTAGGCCCAGATCAGACAGCTCCTATACCTTAACCCATTTCCGCATATTGAAGCCTTTTGGCGCTTCTGTAAAAGTCACTTTATGAAACCATTGTGATAAATATTTATCACAATGGTTTCAAACTACAAAATTCTAAAATTTTCCTTTTCTATAGTTAACACTCCTTTTCGGTAGATTTATTCAAAGAGGTTGGATCTAAAAATAGCCTATACAGTAATGGGTTAATAGACTTGTCCAGTAAACTTACCCAATGTCCAATAGGGCCAATAGGCTTGTGAAATAGACTTGTCCAATGGACTTGAGTAGTTTTGTTGCATCTAATTGTCACTAATAGTGTAGATACTGCAAGATTTGAAATGTTAAAACAATTCAGACTATGATCTGGGTCTACACTGTTTGCGCATGTTCCTATTATGGGACACAAGGCACAAATGGGTTGAATACGTTGATACAATAGCTGCATGCTAAGTCCTTGGTATGTAAGTTATAGTGAAGACTTTTCTGTTTTTACCCAAGTGTAGAATGTACATGTAGTATGTTCAAAACCGTTCATTTGTAGCAGTTACAAAAGCTTGACTCTTCCTGATGTTGGCATCCAGTGAGATATTACAGCTTGTTTGTACTCATAGTCACGAGAGTTATCGATAAGAGCAGTAATTAGGAAAATTAGGTAAAACATGTTTCTGTATTTCTCCGCCAAATCCTATCTTTGAGGTGATTCTAGTGAGTACCAGCATGATAGGGTTTAGCTGAGAAATAAGAGATTTTGATAGACCAGTACTCCTTATCGTTAGCTGTATTTAGTCACTCACAAATCATGTGTTCATTGCTGTCAGTGTGGTTTTCATGTTCCTTATACCAAGAAGATATTATGCATCACATAAACTACCATTCATAGCAGTTTGCATTCTAAAATATATACATACTTGTAATGGAGGAGCTAAAGTGTATCGTAAATTTTTTCTTGTATAAAAAGATTAACATTTTAAAATTCCATTATAGGAGAAAAAAGTTATCATGGTTACGGTTGCTTTTATGGAATAACTATATAAAAAAATACTGTCATGCATACAGGTGAGCTTATAAGTATTTAAGTATAATTGATATAAATGAATATAGTTATACTATATCAATCTTTATTAAAAAAATCTGAAACAAACACACAGTAATGTGTTACATTTACATATTGTTATTTTATGAAACAAATTTGTACTATATTGTAAATATGATTGTCTGTAGTCGTTAGAGCTAGAATATGGTGCATAGGGAAGGCATTCTTTGCAAAATTTGGACAACTTGATACCCTCAGCTTGTAAGGTTCGTCTCTTGTCTTAAGCGGCGATAAAAAAACAGGTCTAATTATGGGTCTGTAAGGCGGGTGGTAGCTTAATGCAGATCAAAAGTAATACAAAAAGCTCCTATAGGAGCTTTCTGCATTAATTTTGCCCTGCATTAAGCTACCACCTGCTTTTTAACACCCCTATGTTCAATAAATGAATGCCCGCTTAGGACAAGTTCTGCTGTAATAACCAGAAGTAAAGTGGTATCATGTTGTTGGCAAGTTTCCCTCTGTAACCAGCAGTAGATAGTGATAATACGGCCACATTCCCTGATTGACGGCCATTCCAAGGTGCTTGTTGTGTACATAGTTTATAAGAATCTGTGTCTAGGCAGTTGTAATACCAGTGATAATCTAATTTCAGTATAACCGCGCTAATTGAAACACTTGAGTGCAGTAGAAACCTGTCTTAAGAGACCATCAAAAACAGGTCTTATTATGGTTCTGTAAGACATTTGGT
The DNA here is from genome assembly GCA_963576725.1 of Azorinus chamasolen. NCBI lineage: Eukaryota > Metazoa > Mollusca > Bivalvia > Cardiida > Solecurtidae > Azorinus > Azorinus chamasolen. The sequence goes on from OY755243.1 coordinate 70,872,482, forward strand.
AGCTTAATACAGGTCAAAAGTAATGCAGAAAGCTCCTATAGGAGCTTATTGCATTACTTTTGCCCTGTATTAAGCAACCTTTGCTATTTAAGATCCCTGTGTCCAATTAACCCTTTCCTCCATAAATACGCCTTTTTACGCCTCTGTAAAAGTCACTTTTTGAAACCATTGTGATATTTATCACAATGGTTTCAAGACTGCAAAATTCTAAAAAATTCCTTTTCTTTAGTTAATGCTCCTTTTTGGTAGATTTATTCAAAGAGGTTATTATAAGGTCGTTTAAGACAGGTTCTACTGTGTCATTTTGGGTCACCTGTCTATAATGTTCTCAAGTTCAGATTGGCAAGGTTTTACTGGATATCAATGAGAGTATCATGCTTTTCTTGTAAACCTAATGAATGCTGAATATTCAAAAGGGTACCATTCATTTAAAAGAATATCTATTTGACAATGCTTCTTACGAGCAATAAGACTGAAAGATTATAAAGATTTAAAAATAAAAAAAATAAAAAAAAAATAAAACTATGCATTCACTTCCTGATGATAAGGGCAGCTTCTTGTTGTGGAGGAAACACAAGTTGGATAAATAATAGTAATATACATGTACACAACAGAATACAGTAAAAACTCGATACTACGAACACTCAAATATGTACCAGTATTGATCTTGCACACAGGTGGCAGCTAAATGCAGGGTGAAAATCATGCAGAAAGCTCCTCTAGGAGCTTTCTGCATGACTTTCATCCAGCATTAAGCAGCCACCTGCCTACAAAGACAAATTGTTCATTACTAAAATGTTTGTAGTATCAAGTTTTTACTGCACTATCTTTTGTTCCATACATATCTGAACTATATAATCTAATAAGCAGCTTTATCTGTATGATAAGAACTTTTAATATTGTTATTGTATATGAGGTATTTTAATGCTACATTTATGTCCAGAATATTTTTATCTGCAGGGGATAATGTGCGAAATCACTATTTGTAAAATTGTATTTGCTTTATTTATTTATTCTGCAATCTGTAAAAAGTTTTAACTGTAAAAAACACTTGTGATTATTTTTGTATTCAAGCAGCTGCAAATATTGTAAACTCAGTTCAAAAAGCACAATGTAAACTCAGTTTAGAAAGCACAATTTAAACTCGGTTCAGAAAGCACAAAACGATCTCTTGTCTAAATCTTCTTTGTTGGCAGATACTAATACTTACATTTGATTAATTGTAAGCACAGGGCAGACCCTGATCAGATGGCTCCAAGAGGAGCTGCCTGATATGGGTCTATGCTGTTTGCAAAGGCATGAAAAGGCTTGTTGGAGCTTTCTGCATGACCTTCACCCTGCATGAAACAGCCACCTGCCAAAACATTTCTCAATTCTTCTTTACTTAAAGTTCGGATTAGCAAAGTTTGACATGTTAAACCTTTATAATTTTTTATGCAAATAGTACAAGGCCTGATCAGAGGGTTGCTGCAGGAGTTCCCCTCTGATCTTGGTCTACACTGTTTGCAACTGACTGATATATTTGGTTCCCACATGCAAAGGGTTTAAGGTAACTACAGTAAAAACTTGATACTACAAACACTCAAATACGTACCATTCTTTATCTTTAACACGGGTGGCAGCTTAATGCACGGTGAAAGTCACCCTGCATTAAGCAGCCACCTGCATACAAAGACATACATTATTCATAACTAAAATTTCTTAGTACATGTATCGAGCTTTTACCGTACATTGAAAATTTGCATGAATTTTTAACTCTATTTCTACCTCATCCTATATCATTCCATAGAAGTGAATTTCTGATGAAAATTATTGTTATTTCAAGTTTCCAACCAAACTGATGGTATTTAACCCTATCCTTCATATAAACACCTGTTCATGCATTTGTAAACATAGTAGACCCAGGTCAGACAGCTCCCATAGGTGCCATCTAAACAGGGTCTGCTCTGTTTGCTTTCGAAATGATATAGAACTGATTCTACAGTTTTTGTCAAAGTAAAAAGTTTCCTTGAAATTTTACCTTATAAATTCAGCTAAGAATATTCATGATGTACCAGTAATTATTTCTTACATGAATATTGAACAGGGAAAGGGTTAAAAGAAGAATAAATTTTTGAAGTTATTCATTTTTTTTTCAAACAAATGTTCATTCATCATTTTGGCTGTGGAATTAAGTATGATTTTTTTCACTACATGCTTTTCTCCTTGGAAATAATACTACATGGTAGAATGTTTGCTTCAATTTTTCCAACGCTTTGTGCTTGAAGTTCTTGCCACCTATTCTAAATGGCCATTACAGTATAGCAGCTAATTAAGGTGTATGAAAATCCAGCTTTTTGTATTAAAACATGTATCACATGTTCACATCTATACCAGCAGTAAGACAGTTGTGTTAGAAGCTTAGATAATGATAAGATGGCTATCAAGCTTGTCACGCTGTTTTTGTGGTAACCCTTTCCCTCGTATAAACGCCTTTTCACACATTTTCAATCATAGTAGACCCAGATCAGGGTCAGCTCTGTTTGCTTATGACATGATATAGATCTGATTCTACACTTTTTGTCAAGGCAAAACATTCGCTTGAAACTTTTACAGTATAAAAATTCAGATGATAAATATTCATGATGTCACTATTTCTTACATGACTATTGAACAGGGAAAGGGTTAAAAAATATACCGGTATGTCGAGAAAAAAAATCTTAAAAACTGGAAAAAGAAAATACTGTTCAATACAAATATGAACAAATAGAAAATAAGTAAGGTGCAACAACTTGAATTATTCTGGATTGAAAAGAATCTTTATACGTTGAAATCATTGAATTATTATTTGTTTTTAGTTTTTAAAAAAGACATATTTTGACTTTAAATAGAATGATGTTGGTGACAATATGTTGAACACAAGTTTGACAGACTGTTTTGTCTACCAAGTTTTCTGTAAGATTGTCATAATTACCAGGGGTACATTATCGAGGGTTTGGTGCAAAACTATTGTAACTCCTTCACTTTGTGAAGGAGTTACACTTGTTTTGCACCAAACCTTTGATATGTAGATGTGGTATAGTGTTATATTACATGTACATGACTTCACCATTTATTGTTAATCAGTAAAGCTGAGTATGTGCACCTACTGAATAAATGATACAGATCGTGAACTAAATATTGAGAGTTTTCTTCTTTTAATTCCATTTCAGCATTGCTTCCTGTATTATGTCCAATGGCATAAAATGCGTAATGTCGTAATTATACCTCCTCCATGAAATCGGGAGACATATTGCCCTAGTTGTCTGTCAGTCCATCACTTATAGTGTCAGCTCCATATTTCTTAAGCCCTTTGAATAATATAAATAGTATTTGGCACAAACATTCACCTTAAACTTTAATGTCTTTGCAAGTAGAGTAGACCCAGATTAGATTGCGAGGCTACATATCTAAAAACTGTGGCAAGGGTCCCTCACTGAGACAATGCTTTTTGATATGCCGAAAAACGCGTCTAATTCAGACACACAAAAAAGCTTGAAAAAGCCTACTACATGTACTTTCAAATTTGCATTACAAGAATTTGAAAAACAATCGACGATGAACCCCATTGTGTTGTGTAATCTGTTGTGAAACATATTGTATAAAGACTTGAATAATAACGCAAAAAAAAATATGGGAATAAATAAAGTTTGAATAACTTCCGGAATAGTGACTTCCGGTTAGGTTGAAAGCGGCACGGGTTTCACCTTTCCATAAAAAAAGAGGGATAATTCACATACTAACACTCTTTGCAGCAAATATTTAGTGCAGGTATTTATTAGAGCCATCTTACGCAGAGTGAAATAGTCATTTCCCTCGAAATTGTCCGAAAACTACTTCTTTGTTTGGGTTTTTGAATTTGTCATGAGTTTTCGCGACCCATAAATTTTTACTATTTTTATTATTTATCTATTTGTCTTCTTTCAAATTGACCTCCTTATAGCCAGATATGTGCAAGTATACTCTGTGTGTGGTGGGGCTTATGCTCACAGCTCTTCATATCATGAGTGCTGAGACTGTTTTGCGTGTTGTATCCAAACCACTGGACCAAATTTCAGGAGTCTTCAGAACATCTCAAAATCTTTGGACAAACAGTTCTAAAGCTTTTGGGTCGAAGTTACCTTCTCACAAGGCTGCAGCCTTGCTATCCCGTTTCTGTGTTATAGTTGGTCACCACTCTGACTCAGACTCGAATAGGATACCTACTTATTTTGGACTGTGCTCGGGTCTGTTTACTCGATTTAAGAAAAGGTCATTTGGTAAAAATCGTCTCACGCTCACTTACATTTGTTTTATCCTCATGTTGATGGCATCTGATACAGAGTCAAACCCTGGACCAGACAGACCTGATATATGTGGAATCTGCGATCAGGCAGTAAAATGGCACCCGGATAGAGGTATTTTTTGTGAAGATTGTAGTACCTGGTTCCATGCTGAATGTCAGGGTTTGAGTAGCATGATGTACCAATTTTATTCTGATCACTCGAAAGAGCCATGGCAGTGTACAAATTGTGGTGTCCCCCACTTTACGTCTTCTTTTTTCGATCACTCAGTCGATGTGCACTTAGATCAGACAATCTCATCCTCAATTACCAATGACTCTACTGCACGTTCACCCATTCAAAAAATTACGCCATTACAATGCAGTACACCTGTTAGTAAACATACATCTGTTAGTAGACCCCGATATGTCCAGAACTTGAAAATCATCACTGTGAATTGCCAATCTGTGAAGAAAAAAAATCTTGGCTTCCTCTCTATGCTTGACACTATTCAACCTGACATAGTCCTTGGAAATGAGTCCTGGCTAAAACCAAAGATAAAAAATTCAGAAGTTTTCCCCCCAGATTACCACGTGTATAGGAAAGATAGAAAAGGTAGAACAGGGGGTGGCGTTTTTATCCTTGTATCGAAAAAATATAAGAGTCATTCTCCACCAGAGCTCAAATCAGACTCAGAAATAATTTGGGCAAGAGTCAAGCAGAGAGGGAGAAGGGACCTTCTAGTTTGCAGTGCATACAGGACAGATAAGGATTTTATATGTATTGATGAGCTAGATCGCACAGTAAGTCTTACCGATCAGCTCAACAGTACAACTGTAATAGGGGGAGACCTGAATCTCGGCGACATTGATTGGAACACTAAGTCAGTAAACTCTGGAGCTTCCCATCCAGATGAATGCAGTAAACTTTTAGACTTTGTAAATGCTCATTGTTTTACGCAAATGATTAATGAACCAACCAGAATCACTGATACCACTAGCAATCTTCTAGACATTGTTCTCCTCTCGAACCCTACATTAGCAGAGTCAGTTAAAGTAATTCCTGGTTTTAGTGACCATTGTATACCATTTTTAGATATTTTATCATCACCAAGAATTAATGAAAAGCCAAAGCGGAAAATTTTATTGTTTGAGAAAGCAAATTGGTCAGAGCTGAAAAGAGGTCTGTTGGACTTTGCTTCCAAGAATCGGCTACACAGTATGTCTGTTCAGGACCTTTGGAATTCTTTTAAAACAAAATTAGATGAACTTGTGTCACTTTACATACCCACCAAAATTGTATCTGGGAAACAACACCTTCCATGGTTAACTTCTGAAATAAAAAGATTGATGAAGAAACGGGACAGACTGTATGGCCGATTCAAGAAAAGTAGAAGAACCTCAGATTTCTCCAAGATCAAAAAGATTAAAACTCTGATTCAAAAGAAAAGCCGAAATTCCTACTGGGACTACATGAACAACATTGTTTGCAGTACTGCGGAAAATAAGCATGGTACAACGAAGCGTTTCTGGGGCTTTATAAAAAGCCTTCGAAATGATTCTTGTGGTGTTGCTCCTTTACGAGAAAACGGGATCCTAAAGTCAAATGCAAGGGAGAAATCTGAGATTCTGAACCGACAATTTTCCTCTGTTTTTACAAATGATTCAGACCCTAGTTTACCTGATCTAGGTCCTAGCCCTTATTCAAGCATGCCAGACATCCATGTTACTGTAAATGGAGTCAAAAAATTACTGGCAGGCTTGTATCCGTACAAAGCAGCAGGGCCAGATCAGATAAAGCCAAGAATTTTAAAAGAATGTGCAAATGAAATAGCACCTATTTTTACTATCCTGTTTAACAAGTCTATTCATAGTGGAACTGTACCCTCTGATTGGCTGCAAGCTTATGTAACCCCTATTTTTAAGAAAGGAGAAAAGTTTCAAGCTTCTAACTACAGACCTGTCTCCTTAACTTGTATAGCTTGTAAATCCTTGAACATATAGTAGTCAGTAATATTTTGGACCACTTAGATCACTTTAATATCCTGGTTGACAATCAGCATGGTTTCCGTGCCCGGCGGTCTTGCGAAACACAGCTTGTAGGTTTTATTCATGACTTGGCAAAATCAGTACAACGGAGCCAGATCGATGTTGCCATTTTAGACTTCAGTAAAGCGTTTGATGTCGTTCACCATGATAGACTGCTACATAAGCTAGATCATTATGGTATCAGAGGCTCTACCCATTCATGGGTTGGATCATTCTTAGGCCATCGCACCCAAAGAGTTGTAGTAGACGGGGCAACATCTGGTCGGGCTCCTGTTGTTTCTGGCGTCCCTCAAGGATCTGTCCTTGGTCCTCTTTTTGTTTCTGCTCTACATAAATGACCTCCCTGATACTGTTTCTTCTAGTGTTCGTCTCTTTGCTGATGACTGTGTGATTTATAGGAATATTAAAACACACAGTGATTCTGTCAAATTTCAGAAAGACCTGGATAACCTATCTTTATGGGAGCAGAAATGGAAGATGTCCTTTAATGTAAGCAAATGCAATATTATGCACATTCATAAATCCAGGAATCCTATGAAAACAGAGTACTGCCTTCATGGTCAACCCCTGACTGTTGTGGACAGAGCTGCTTATCTAGGCATTGAAATAGCTTCAAATCTATCCTGGTCCCCACATGTAAATAAAATTACCAGTAAGGCAAGTCAAAATTTAGGTTTTCTGAAACGAAATCTTCATTCTTCTAGACCTGAAACTAAGGCAGCTGCATATAATTCCATTGTAAGACCCAACCTAGAATATTGTTCCAGTGTCTGGGATCCTTATCACCAGAAGGATATTGATAAACTCGAAAGTATCCAGCGTAGGGCTGCTCGATTTGTTTCTAATAATTACGGCAAGACCCTGGGCACTGTCACCAACATATTGAATGACTTGAAATGGAACTCGTTGCAATCAAGAAGGCAGTTCAGTAGACTATCATTTTTCCACAAAATTATCTACAATCATGTTGATATCAACATCAATCATTTTCTAACACCTTACACAAGACAGTCCAGACACTACCACCATTTAGCATACCAAATACCTTCCACCACAGCTGACTATTTCAAATACTCATTCTTTCCACATACAGTTGTCCAGTGGAATACACTACCATCGGATGTAGTCAGTGCTGAATCAATCCTTGGATTCAAGTCAGCACTGGCTGCATCGATGTATTATCCGTAGTCAAGCTCAAGAGCTCTTTTACCTGTTTTTAACAATACTAACTAATCTTGCACATTTCTTGTAAGTAGGGATTTTATTTCACTTTCTTGTATGTTTTTAGGTCTTTGCACCACCCTGTTTGGAGGTACCAAGTGGATTGAGTAGCTTGTGCCTCCAAACAGTCTATCATACTTTTTAACCCCCGTGCATGGCGATAATACTCAATAGTGAGTGATAGCCATTAATATAGAAGAAGAAGAAGAATATGGCTACTATCTCGATTCTAAAACACTCTTTTAATTTCATTCATTATCAGCGTTATTTAATATCATTTTCATGCTGCAATTGTTTACTGACAATTTAATTCCAAGTCTATACACTTTCCTCTAAACTGGAACCAAAACCAAATTCGACAAAACCTCACACATTGACTAATCTGAATGGATTCTATCAAACCATCTAAGTGGTCAGAGCTAGGTAAGTAATAGGTATATGCATTATTAATTTACTTGGAAGTGTCAACCAACTGAAATAACCCTTTCCCTCATATAAACGTGTTTTCACGCATTTGCAAACAGAGTAGACCCAGATCAGACGGCTCCTAGAGGAGCCGTCTGATCAGGGTCTGCTCTGTTTGATAATAGACTTTGAAATATCTGTTTCTTTGCTTTCTAAAATGTCTACAATGGTCCACCTTTCGTATTTTTTATAACTATTTTGTTAATGAATATTCAGTAGGTATTGAAATTTGAGCTAAATATAGAACAGGGAAAGGGATAACCAGCCACAATGCTTAGGCAATAATTCTAAAGTTAACACGGATATCTTGATATTGTATGTTTATAATGCTTCCGTAATAACTTTAATATGTGATTGACCTCTAGCACTATAAAGCACTAAATTATACTCTTAGATTATACAATTATAATCCACCAATATAAACAACAGGTGTTAAGTGTTCGTGTTGCGGCCGTAAAAAGTCTTCATCTCAGTGTTGTTAAATTTTCTGTTCCTTCAGGATCACCAGTTTAACCCTTTCACCGCTAATGTCGCAAAAATGCACCACGACAAATAGTGCAGTCCGAAATCAGACGCCGCCTTTTCAAGGCGGCGTCTGATCAGGGACTTCACTTTTTGTCTCAATCTCCAGTTCTAGATATGTGGTTTATTCCTTTGAATTCTGTATTCATTTATCTCATTTCCTTATTTTACCGAACCATTTAACAAACTTGGATTGCAGACGACAATTAGAAAGTTGGCACCGAAAGGGTAAAGTGTTTTAGTATGAAAATTGAATACCGCCACAAAGCTGGTGCTATGGAGCATGAGTAGTGTTGCACTTTTAATTACTACTCGTGAAACCGATAAGCTTCATTGTCTAAGGTATGGATACACCCCCCCCCCCCTTTTAACCATAAAACTTACTTGTTTACATTAATTCGTCATTTCAGTTACATTTTCGGTCATCCCAAGCTTGCCGGTTTAACCCTTTCCTTCAATTAAGCGATTTTCATGTCTTTGTAAATAGGATAGACCTAGATTAGATGGCTCCTACAGTAGCCGTCTGACCAGGATCTGTTCTGTTTGGTTAAGGAATTATATAAATCTGATTCTACAGTTTTTGCCTGGGCCAAAACATGTGTTCATATTCCATTATAAAGAAATAATTGAGTTAATATTTATGTTTGTTACATGAATATTCAACTGTTACAGGATTACACCGAGTACAAGTGGTTACAATTAACCCTTTTCTTCATATAAACGTGTTTTCATGCATTTGCAAACAGAGTAGACCTAGATCAGTTGAACCCCTCTAAGGTGAACGTTAAATTCAGTATGAATATCGCTCTTTAAGACAGGCGACATATTAATGCAGGATGAAAGTATTAGAAGCCGAGTCACCACCAAGTTCCTATCAGTTTGATAATCGGACAACTGTTTTCCAAGTTTTAATAAGATGAAAGGTAACATAATAGCAGATCATTTTCCCAGTAAAACAGTGATACACAAAGTTACTGGGCGGCTTGTTTGATACAAAGTTCCTGGCATAACTCACTGATTTCAAACAAAAAAGTTTCTTTTAATAATATACAAACTATATACGACTGTGAAGAAATATAACGCTTATCAATTAACCCTTCGCTTGCTATTCATGTCAATATACCTACCTGTAAATAGTGAAGACCCAGATAAGACAGCTCCTGTAGGAGCTGTCTCATCAGGGTCTGCACTATTTACAAGTTGATTGTGCAACCAGTGCACTCCACAGCAGTGATTGCACAGCGAAATAGTGTACACAGTGAAGATATATGTAATTATACAACAGGGCATGTGTAAAGAAGGAGAAATGTATTTTAAAATTCAGCAAGAGAAGGGTTAAATTCATCAGCTCCTATCAGTGAAAGGTGAAACCTGCTAAGATGTCTTTCGCGAAATATGATCGTCTGATTAACGTTTCAAAATGCAAGCTCGTAGACCCAAATTGTTTAACCCTTTACATCATACACATTGTAAACGCTTTTTCACGAATGCTTAGACAAAGTAGAGCCAGATCAGACGGCTTCTATAAGAGACGTCTGATCAGGGTCTGCTCTGTTTGCTAATGGACTTTGATAGATATGTTTCCTTAGTTTCTAAAATGGCCACAATGTTCAACCTTCCATATTTCATTTTAATCATATTATCCATGAATATTCAGTAGTTATTGAAAATTTTGAATAAATATAGAACAGGGAAAGGGTGGACCCTTTACCTGTTATGAACGCCTTTTGAAGTACATGTATATCCAAACTAAGTTAACCCAGATCAGACGGTTCCTACAGGAGAGATCTGATCAGGGTCTGCACTGTTTGTCTACAACAAATATAGATATGATACTACTGCCTCTGCCATAGTCAAAATTTCACTGTTTCATAATGACGCTATATAAATTGATATTCATGGTGTCATTATTTCTTATACGCGTATGAATATTCATAAGGTAAAGGTTTAAATAGTCGCTTAACTCTTTTGGTGCCAAATTTAAAAGTGTCGTCTGCAATAATAATTTCATATTAAATATAATTCTAAACTAAATAATAAAGGTATATCTAGCTCACCAGAGCACAAAGTGCTCAGGGTGAGCTTTTGTGATTGCCTGATGTCCGTCGTCCTTCGGTGTGCGTCGTGCATCGTCAGTCGTCAACAATTTGAACCTTTAAAAATCTTCTCCTCTGAATCTACAGGGTTCTCAGCTTTCACCTTTGGCACATAGTATCATCTTTAGGTCCTCTACAAAAGTTATATAAATTATGGCCCTGGGGTCAAAATTGGCCCCGCCCCAGGGATGCCTTGTTTTATATACATATAGTAAATCTTCTCCTCTGAAACTGGAAGGCTCTCAGCTTTCATATTTGGCACAGAGCATCATGTTCAGGTTCTCTACAAAAGTTATATAAATTATGGCCATGGGGTCAAAATTGGCCCCGCCCCAGGGGTGGGCAGTTTTCAATAGAACCAAATAGTGAAATATTTGAAAATCTTCTTCTCTGAAACTGGAAGGCTCTCAGCTTTCATATTTGGCACATAGCATCATGTTCAGGTCCTCTACAAAAGTTAATTAAATTATGGCCCTGGGGTCAAAATTAACCCCGCCCCAGGGGTGGTCAGTTTTCAATAGAAACAAATACATGTAGTGAAATCTTTGAAAATCTTCTCCTCTGAAACTGGAAGGCTCTCAGCTTTCATATTTGGCACAAGCATCATGTTCAGGTCCTCTACAAAAGTTATATAAATTATGGCCCTGGGGTCTAAATTGGCCCTGCCCCAGGGGTTGGGCAGTTTTCAATAGAAACAAATACATGTAGTGAAATTTTTGAAAATCTTCTCCTCTGAAACTGGAATGCTCTCAGCTTTCATATTTGGCACAAAGCATCATGTTCAGGTCCTCTACAAAAGTTATATAAATTATGGCCCTGGGGACAAAATTGGCCCCGCCCCATGGGTTGGGCAGTTTTCAATAGAAACAAGTAGTGAAATCTTTGAAAATCTTCTCCTCTGAAACTGGAAGGCTCTCAGCTTTCATATTTGGCACATAGCATCATGTTCAGGTCCGCTACAAAAGTTATATAAATTATGGCCCTGGGGTCAAAATTGGCCCCGCCCCAGAGGTGGGCAGTGTTCAATAGAAACGAATAGTGAAATCTTTGAAACTCATCTTCTCTGAAACTGGAAGGCTCTCAGCTTTCATATTTGGCACATAGCATCATGTTCAGGTCCTCTACAAAAGTCATATAAATTATGGCCCCGGGGTCAAGATTGGCTACGCCCAAGGGGGTAGCAGTTTTCAATAGAAACAAATAGTAAAATCTTTGAAAATCTTCTTCTCTGAAACTGAAAGGCTCTCAGCTTCTATATTTGGCACAGAGCATCATGTTCAGGTCCTCTACAAAAGTTGTATAAATTATGCCCCGGGGTCAAAATTGGCCCCGCCCCAGGGGTATCCAGTTTTCAACAGAAACATATAGTGAAAACTTTGAAAATCTTCTCCTCTGATTGTCTGGTGAGCGCTTCACGGCCATTCTGGCCCTCTTGTTGTAAAACATTTGTTTTTTAAAAACCTGTATGCATGGGCTAAACTAATACAGAAAACAGTGAAGCCCCAGGTCAGATGGTTATGATTCTTCTCTGTTTGCAAAGACGTAGAAAGACGTATTTATGGAGTAATTTGTTAAAGTGTCAGTCCATACTAGGCGCGGATTTAGATGGCGCAGAGCCGGCGTACCCCATCCTCTAAAATTGTCCAAACTTTTTTGAGTTATTTTATCAGATCTAGATCTAATAAAAACCAATAAAAACGGTGATTTAATATGAGTTGTTTTCTTTCCCTGTTCGCTCTATATTCGTATTATTCGACTTAATCATTCTTTTCGCAGGCATAATTACACATAAACATCAACTTTAACACTTTTGCTCACCTTTGTTACAACTAGATTTGTCCATATACACGGATTAAATCAAGTTTATTTATATTGTCAAAGTCGACGACGTCACTGCGCACCATTATGACGCCACGTATATTGCACTTGCATGTATTTTTTATTTTTCTTCATATTCTCCATTTTTTTGTAAAGGTAAGGAAAGACGTTGCTAAAACTTACTACGGAGTAAAGGGTTAAAACCTGAAATGACAAAGGGATACTACTCATCTAGTACTAAATGCAAGAATATTGTAAGAGTTGCTTCGCTTGTACTGCAGGTCGTACGTTCCACCTTAGCCTGCAATAAGTGAATACCTATGCCAACAGTTTGGATCCAGATGAGACGCCGAGTAACTCGGGGTCTCATCAGGATCGAAACTGTTTGACATCCTGATAATATTGAATTGACTAATTTTAATGACATATGTACGTACAAGCTGTAAAGTCGAATATATTATAAAGTTAAGCTACATTTCCCTATGGCATTCCATACAGGCCTGAGAAATGATGACTTCGTGGATATCAAATAGACGAAACGCATTTTTTTTGTAAGAGTTGCTCCCCTTGTACTGTCGGACGTATTTCTTCAACCTTAGCCTGCAATAGGCCGCTAAGTGAATACTTCTGCCAACAGTTTGGATCACAATGAGACGCCGAGTAACTCGGCGACCATCAGGATCCAAACTGTTTGACATCCTGATAATATTAAATAGACGGATTTTAATGACGTATGTACACACAAGCTGAAAAGTCAAATATATTATGATATTAAGCTCCATTTCCCTGTTGAATTTTCAAATGAGAAATGATGACATCGTGTGAATATCAAATAGACGAAACGCCAAAAATATTGTAAGAGGTGCTTTATTTGTACTGTAAGCCGAATTCGTCCAACCTTAGTCTGCTATGGGCGGATTAGTGAATACCTATGCTAACAGTTTGGATCCAGATGAGACGCCGAGTAACTGCTTGACATCCTGATAATATCAAATAGACGAATCGTATAACATTTCCCTGCTGAATTTCATGTGAGAAATAATGACATCGTGATTATGAAATAAACGAATTTTAATGACATATGTACACACAAGCTGCAGAGTCAAATATATGATACATTAAGCACTTTTCTCAACAATGTTCGTCTCTAGCACAACAAAAGTAGATATAATGAAAAATAAACGATTATAGATCTGCATTAACCTTTAGCCTGCTGAGCAAATTATTTACACAGAAGTGTTCACCTAATATATTTTCAAAATTCAAGCTATGATAAATTTATAACACATAGCACATAAATAGATCTGATCTAATATTTCTACCACAAAGGGCCTTTTCAAAGATTATCCTGTACATTATCTTCATTGTATAACGAATTTGTCCACCAAATTGCAATCAGGGTTACTCGGCGTCTCATCTGGATCCAAACTGTTGGCACTAAAAGCATTCACTCATCCGCCCATTGCAGGCTAAGTGAACGAATACGGCATGCAGTACAAATGAGTCAACTCTTACAATATTTTAGGCGTTTAGTACTGTATGAGATTCACGATGTCATAATTTCTCATTTGAAAATTCTACAGGGAAAGGGTGCTTAATATTACAATATATTTTGAATTTTCAGCTTGTGTGTACATATCTCATTAAAATTCGTCAATTTAATATTATCAGGATGTCAAACAGTTTGGAGACTGAGACTGATGGGTGCCGAGTTACTCGGCGTCTCATCTGGATCCAAACTGTTGGCATAAGTATTCACTCACAGGGGGCCATTTCGTGGGTCTACATGGTCTAAAAGGTCCAAAAAAAATGTTGGTCGAGTTAGTGCTATATTATATACTTGTATATAATATAGCACTAAATCGACCAATTTTTTTTTTGACCTTTTAGATCATGTAGACCCACGAAATGCCCCCCTGTGTATTCACTCATCCGCCTATTGCAGGATAAGTGAACAAAAAATACGGTTTGCAGTACAAGCGAGACTACTCTTGCAATAGTTTAGGCGTTTCTCAATGCAAAATAGGGAAAGGGTGCTTAGTGTTATAATATATTTGACTTTACAGCTTGTGTGTACACTACTCATTAAAATTCGTCTATGCAATATTATCAGGATGTCAAACAGTTTGCACCCTGATGGATGCCGAGTTATTCGGCGTCTCATCTGGAGCCAAACTGTTGGCAATAGATATTCACGCATCCGCCCATTGCAAGGCTAAGTGAATAAGCGTAGTAACTCTTACAATATGTTTTGTGTTTAGTAGTCTCCCTTTGTGATTTCAGGGTTTTAACATTTTACACCGTAGTAACGTCTTTTCTTACATTTCCAAACAAAGTAGATCCAGATAAAACGACTCCTGGGGCCTTCGGATCAGGATCTATTGTTTGCAAGGGTAAAAAAGTGTATTAATATCAAAGATGTGAGTAGAAAATATCAATTTCATGGACAAAATAATTGTCCTCTGATTTTTACAACAACAAAAGTTGACCATGCCAAGCTTCCTGATTAAAATTTCTAAATCAATTGCTGAACTTCTACAGGAATAAATTTTGCCGCCGCTTTCTTGACATATTTGGCCAGTGATAAAAGTATTCACTATATAATTTGGCATCTGTTAACATATAGGATATATTCTTACCTACACTGATATAAACTAACCACCAGTGGGTCTTCTCTTCTCTATCAGAAAAGTGGAACATGAATTGGGGATCCATTGATTTTCACCAGAAATATAATTGGAACTTTTCGACAATTCTGGGCTCACCGGAATTCACGGAATAGCTACGATTGCCAGAAACAATGGCTCTGATCTAACATATCGACCACTAAGGGCATTTTCAAAGATTATCCTGTCAAAACACACTTCATATTTTTGTTACATGCATTCAGCCATAAAACCAAAGACATGATAATCTTTGAAAAAGGCCCTTAGAGGTCGAAATATTAGATCAGAGCTATTCAAGTATTTATGTATATTAACCATTTTCGTGTATTTTTTGCTCAATTTCGAAGGTACGTAATTCACATAATACATGCATGAATCCAGTTAACCCTTTCCCTTGTCTATGTGTATTCCACATTTAAATACCTACTGAATATTCATGTACACAATAGTTATCATGATATATAGAAGATGGAACATTGTAGCCATTTTAGAAAGTAGAAAAACAGATCTATCAAATTCTATTAGCAAACAGAGCAGAACCTGATCAGACGACTCCTACAGGGGTCGTCTGATTTATCTGGGTATACTCTGTTTGCAGATGCGTGAAAACACGTAAATATGAGGGAAAGGGTTAAAGGGAAACAATGGGCATTTTTCTTTTTTCAAGGGTTATTTTTTTCGTCCATTAATCATCAATATTATTTTGTATCTAATTTGATATTAACTCAATTCTGACTTCAGATCTGCACTCAGCCATACAGAAATACATGTACATAAAATATTTGAATTTGAACAAAATCGGAGACAAATTCTATTAATGAGCCATCTGGCCTGAGTCTAATCTGTTTGCAAATGCGTAAAAACATGTTTATATTAGGGAAAGGGTTAAGTTACTACCATCCTTACAAATCCATAAGTATACCTTTTTTTGGATGACCGCTTAGGACAGGTTCTACTGTACGGATAAAAAAAGTTAACTGACTGGCATAATAATTATGTAAATAGATTGGATTTAGATGAGACGCCGAGTAATTCGGCCCAAGTCTGTCTGACACTCGATCAATAGTTACAGAAAAAAAATTGATCGAATCGGGTGTGCGTGAATTGTATCAGATCTATGGCAGATTCCATGCGTTTTTAACCCTTTCGCTGCCATACTCTGTCGTCTGCTAACTTTGTCGTCTGCTACAAATTTTCATTCTTTTGATTTTCTTCATTTTTGTTTCAAAAACAGTTTTTAGTAACAGTAACAAACAGTTTGGATCCTGATGAGACGCCGAGTTACTCGGCGTCTCATCTGGATCCAAACTGTTTGCATAGGTAATCACAGATCCGGCATTGGCAGCGAAAGGGTTAAAAACAGTGCATGCCCTGCAAGCCAACACGTCAAATACGCGTTTGCATATTGAATGGTATACCATCATTCTGGGGATGCAGAGAAATGTCAAACGGCACAGATCCTTGTAGAATATACCTCGTATCTAACACGGTCGCTGGTCTGCTGCTTAACATCATTTTACCCTCTATCTGATGAATATTCATGTAAGCTTCCAACCATTATGAATATGAATTGATGTCATTATTGTATTAATTTAGAAAATAAAGACATTTATTGCTATGACAGCAGATAAACAGACGTAAGAACAGAATAGACCCTCCCTAAACTTATGCAGCTCATACAGGACATACTTATGTCTACTCTAAAGAGACGTTAAAATGCAGGGGTTGGTTATGAAATAAAGGGTTACCGGATCCCCTGCTCATGTAAGAAATAATTGCATGTTCCTGAATATTTATCAGCTGAATTTCTAACATGTAAGGGAGTGTAGAATCAGGGTCCATGCTTATAACACTTTTTAGTTGAGTCTGAGTTCGTTCTCAAGCTTTTGATTGGTCAGATTTGAGTTCTCAAGCTTTTGATAGGTCAGATTTGAGCCAAAGGCTGAATTTATATGTGGCCTGCATAATAACTAAGAATAGTAGATGTGTAAGACCCAAATGTCATGTGTTTATTTCCAAGCCTTGCAGAATTCTCAGACGTCCATCCTGCATTAAGCGGTCACCTGTCTGAAAGTATCTAAATTCTTTTCTACTACAATTCTGGTTTAGAGGAGTTTTACTGTAAATAAAATTAAACATCAAAGTACAAAGTCAATATCTAGCAGTGACTGAAATGATGGTGTCAAAGAAAAGGAACGACACAGATTCCTACAAATATAGTCATTTTATTACATTATAAATGAATGTGACTTTGGCATACAAATATGTATAAAGCAAGCATTGCAATATAAATCGGTATCACAGACACATATAGAACCAGTTCACAAACACATAATTTTTATAGAACCAGTAAGATTTTGCGATAACAAAATTTGTACATTTAACCCTTTCCTCTATAGATAATCATGTAAGAAGTAATGACATCATTAATTAGGTCAATTGTTATAACAGCACATAGACACAGAAACTTTTGGTCATGGCAAAAGCTGTAGAATCGTATTTATATTATGTCATAAATAAACAGGGCAGACCCTGATCAGATGGATCCTAGAGGAGCTGTCTAATCTGGGTCTTCTCTGTTTACAAAGGCACAGAAAGGCATATTTATGGAGTAGAGGGTTACTGAAGCCTATATCTATATTAACCCTTCGCTTGCTGAATTTTAAAATACATGTCTCCTTCTTTACCCATGCCCTGTTGTATATCTTATATCTTCATATATCTTCACTGTGTACAAGTATTTCGCTGTGCAATCACTGCTGTGGAGTGCACTGGTTGCACATTCAACTTGTAAATAGAGCAGACCCTAATGAGACAGCTCCTGCAGGAGCTGTCTCATCTGGGTCTTCACTATTTACAGGTAGGTATATTGACGTGAACAGCAAGCGAAGGGTTAACCCTTTGAATGCTGAATATTCAAAGTGGAATGGCCCATCAGTGTTTAACTATAGTCCATTCAGTCTGAAAGGCTTAATATATGCTAAAGGATTTTGAATGACAAACAGTGCAGACCCTGGTCAGAGGGCTCCAGGAGCCCTCTGATCTGGGTCTACACTGTTTGCAAATACCAGTGCACTCTGATCCGGGTCAACACTATTTGCAAATGTCATGCATTCAAAGGGTTAAATACACGAATCTCAGTAAACTTTGAAATATTCTAAACATTTTCTGAATTGTTTACCTTATTTTGAATGTCTATAAAGTATTGTGTGTAATAGGAAATATATTCCTTTCATGAACTAATACAAATGTAAAAATATTTAAAATAACAGGCAGCTGCTAAATGATTTTATGACAGTGCTAAAACAAAGTTCCTGCACTATAGATTGATATTTAACCCTTTACCTGATGAATATTCATGTAAGAAATTATGTCTATCAATATTAATTAGCTGACGTTTTATAATGATATTGAAATATGAACACAGAAAGTTTAGGCCATGCCACAAACTGTAGAATCAGATCTACATGTATATCATTTCATAAGCAAACACAGCAGACCCTGATCAGACAGCTCCTACAGGAGCCACCTGGTCTGGGTCTACACTGTTTGCATAGGCATCTCTATCAGATAAAGGGCTAAACTGATAGGGAAACAACAACATCATATTGTAAGTTATCTCTCTACAAAAGAACTTTGACAACTTGAACAGTTTGATCTATAGCACAAACAAAATATTGTTGGCAATGTAAATTTGTTGCAAAGATTTGGAAGACAATTTAGCACTCAACTCATATCTCATGGTAACAAATATTTCTTGCTCAAATTCTGGTCTCTTGCAAGTTTTGTTTCTGATTTAACCCTTTCCTCCATGAATATTTATGTAAGAAATAATGACATCATGAATATCAATTACATCAAATTGTTATAACAGTACAACAGTACATGGACACATGAATTTTTGGCCAAGACAGAAACTGTAGAATCATATCTATATTATATCATAAGCAAACAGAGCAGACCCTGATCAGACGGCTCCTATAGGAGCCGTCTGATCTGGATCTACTCTTTTTGCAAAGGCATAGAAAGGTGTATAATAGTATTTATGGAGTAAAGGGTTAATCAAGGTTTTAAGAAATTACAGACTGAATGTCAAATAGCTTGGGTCCTGACAAGTCTATGAGTATAGATACAAGAGTGCAAACAGATTTGTGGGAAGTATGGATGTACGGATAGACAAGACCATGGCTATTTATTACAGTCTGAATGTCAAATAGCTTGGATCTTAACAAGTCTTTGAGTATAGATACAAGATTGCAAACAGATTTGCGGGAAGTACAGATGTACGGATAGACAAGACCATGGCTTTTTATTACAGACTGAATGTCAAATAGCTTGGATCCTGACAAGTCTTCCAGTATAGATACAAGATTGCGAATACGTATCAGGTCAGTATCAGTGACATAAACGTTAACATGAAACATGAACTACACAAGTTCTTACTATGATATAGATTCCCAAAACAATATGAGGTTGAGAAATCATTTGTTTGCAAAGCAGAAATATGATCAGGTGTTTGAAAATGTATAATGTTAACCCTTTACTTAATGAATATTCAGGCAAGACTGCAACTGCACCCATTATGAATTAATTAAAATTTTAACCCTTTACTCTATGAATATTCATGTCGGAAATAATGACATCAGGAATATTCAATAGATTATTTTTTATTATAATGGCTCATGAAAACAGAAAATTTTGGGCCATGGCAGAAAGTATAGAATCAGATCTACAGTGAAACCTCTCTATAACGACCACTAAATTACATCAAGTATTTTGTGTTAAAGGCAGGTGGCTACTTAAAGCAAGGTGAAAGTAAAACAGAACGGTCCCAAAGGAGCGTTTTGTTTTACTTTCACCTTGCTTTAAGCAGCCACCTGCCCTATATACCAAATAATTAACACAATTTAGTAGTGGCTGCATTAGAGGGGTTCTACTGAATATTATTCTATAAGCAAACAAGAGATTGATCAGATGACTCCTACATAGGAGTCATCTGATCTGGGTCTACTCTGTTTGTAAAGGTATAGAAAGGCATATTTATAGAGTAAAGGGTTAAAATAAGGAAATTTATTGCAACTGCAAACAGTATAGAAAATGAGATTTTTTAACCCTGTTCAATTTTCGTGTAAGGAATAATGACATTGTGAATATTTATTTTTCAAGGAATTTTTTTTGCTTTGACAGAAGATAGAATCTCTATCATGTCAAAAGCAAACAGAGCAGACCCTGATCAGACGGCTCCTATAGGAGCCGTCTAATCTGGTTCTACTCTGTTTGCAGATGTGTGAAAAGGCGTTAATATGAGGGAAAGGGTAATGCAAGCAATCGGGTCGGATTGCTTCTAGCAGGTGTTTTCTGGGCCTACATGGTTTGCAGAGGCATGAAAAAGGTTAATTATCAAAAGAAAAGGGTTAAGGAAATATTTATGAACTTTAGTTTACTGTAATGATATGATAAATGAAAATAAATATATGCACATGGTAACTAATTGCACTCTAAAAAGCTTGTGACACCTACACAACAACTGCATGTTGGTACTTCTATAGTATGGTGATAGACAGTCTAGTTATTCACCACTTAATTGCAATGAAAATAAAGTTTCCATCATCTCATCAGTTTTAATCCTTCACTTGATAAATATTCATGTGAGCATTAACCCTTTACTCCGTAAATATGCCTTTCTACACCTCTGCAAACAGAGTAGACCCAGATCAGATGGTTCCTGTAGGAGCCATCTGATCAGGGTCTGCTCTGTTTGCTTATGGAACAATATAGATATGATTCCTCAGTCTGTGACATTGCTAAAATTTCCCGTGTTCATGTGCCATTATCAAAAAATGATCTAATCAATATTCATGAAGACATTCTTTCTTACATGAATATTAATGGAGTAAAAGGTTATAATGAGTAATAACACTTTACTCCATGAATATTCATATGAAAAGTCATGATGTCATGAATATTAGTTAGATTAATTGTTATAATAGCACATGGAAACAGGATGTTTTGACCTTGACAAAAAGTGCAAAATCATATCTTTATCATGACATAAGCAAACAGAGCAGACTCTGATCAGACGGCTTCTATAGGAGCCATTTGATATGGGTCTACTCTGTCTGCAAAGGCATAGAAAGGCATATTCATGGATTAAAGGGTTAATATCAATTAGCTGAATTTTTATAATGGCGTTATGCAAAAGGGGGTTTCTGACTATGACAGAAACTGTAGAATCAGATCTGTATCATTACATATGTAAACAGAGCACACCCTGATCTGATGGCTCCTACAGGGGCCACCTGATGTGGGTCTACTCTGGTAGCAAATGCATCAAAAGGTGTATCAGGTAAAAGTGAAAAGAACATACAAAGCTAAAAAATTCAATATTTCTCAGACATAAAATAAAGCAGAACTATACAATGAAAGTAATCAATTCCAAGGCCCTAAGATGGTGTCATATGCTATTTGCCTAGTTTTTAGCTCTTTGTATGCTAGCAGCAGATTCTCTTGCCATTTATGACCTATGCAAACACTTTACATCCAGATCAGGTCCACAAAATGTGGGGCTTAATCTGAGATCCAAACTGTTTGTTGATAAGACTCAAAAAATCAGAATGAAAATTAATAGTTTTGAAAATGTTGCTGACAAGAACTGAGCAGATGAGAAAATTACTTAGCATGCAAAGAGTTACTGAAAAATGCAACACAGGAAGTCAAACCTGCCAAACAATTTGAGTGTCAACTGGCAGTAAATAAATCAACAAACACATCAAATTAAAAGTGGAATGGTGATTTTGAAACTGTCAAAGATTCTTGGAGTATGTCACTTAATTAATTTCTAAATTTCAGCATTCAATTTGCTAAAGAAATCCCATCAGCTGTACTATACTAATTATATGCATTTTAACCCTTTACTCCATGAACTTTCATGTACGAAGTAATGACAACATGCATATTCATTGACTGTATTTTTAAAATACCACATGAACACAAAAATATTTAATCAATACAGAAAGTTTAGAATTAGATCTATATTATGTCTTTAGCAAACAGAGCAAACTCTGATCAAACGGCTCCTACAGGAGTCATCTGATCTAGTTCTACTTTGTTTGCAAAGGCATAGCAAGTCACATTCAAGGAGTAAAGGGTTAACAATGCCTGCTAAAATTAATGCTTAATGCAAGGGGGGTAACTCACCATTATTTATATTAGCAATTGTATTATTTCCCTTGCATAAAATATTTCATTTACAGCATTCTATAAGCAAAAGTGCTCTACGACATGACAACTGTGATACAAACATATACATTTTATCTGAATTGGACCATCCTTCTCTAACTTTCAATCAGTTTTTAATCCTCTAAATCATGAATATTCATGCAAAACTCAATGCATTATGAATAATAATTAATTTTTCTTATATTAGAACTAAAAAACTACAGGCACAACAGACAATAAATATTCAGTTTTTTATGACATATAAACAAACAGCAGATTCTGGTCAGACAGCTCCTGTAGAAACTGTCTGATCTGGGTCTGCTCTGTTTGCAGAGGTGTATACATGTAAAGTAGCATATTCAAGTAAAAGGTTTAACCCTTTACTCCATAAATATCCCTTTCTACCAATCTGCAAACAGAGTAGACCCAGATCAGATGATTCCTACCGAAGACATCTGATCATGGTCTGCTCTGTTTGCTTTATATGATACAGACATGATTCTACAGTTTCTGTCATGGCGAAAACTTCCTGTGTCCATGTGTTATTAACCCATTCCCTCATATAGACGCCTTCAGACACCTCTAATCTAGTGAGATTGTTTTTGTTTGATTTCATCTTATAGTTTTATTTACATTATTTATTCAGCTCTAAATGACCATCAGTGTCGATGGGCCGTAAAACATCATTCATTCATTCTGACGCCTCTGTAAATGTCACTTTTTGAAACCATTGTGATAAATAGAACATTTGCTCCTATGGACCAAATGCTCTATTTATCACAATGGTTTCAAGACTGCCCAACGCTAACAGTTTCCTTTTCTCTAGTAAATGCTCCTTTTCGATAGACTTATTCAAAGAGGTTGCATCTAAAAATAGCCTATGAGGGAATGGGTTAAAACAATCCATCTACAACAATACAATTAGTACTGATGATGTCAATCTTTCTTACAAGAATATTCCTAAGGTAAAGGCTTAAACCAGTGTTCATATTGAATTCTATTCAAGAGGAACACAGTTAACTGTCAGTTAGCAACAATAATGTCCATTGGAATTCTTTTTAACATTTACTATACAACTCAAGTTTCTACAATTTCTTCACTTAACCCTTTACCTCATGAATATTCATATAAGAACTAATGACATCATGATTATTTATTTGTTGCTTTTAATAATGTCATAGAAACACATGGCATTTTGGCCATAGCAGAACATGTAGAATTAAATCTATATTATTCATAATCAGAAAGAGCACACTCTGAATCTACTCTATTTTCAAAGGCGCTAAAAGGTGTTTCAATGAGGTAAAGGGTTTGCAGAAATCAGTACTGAGATTTTCATTTTACCCTTTACTCCATGTATATTCATGTAAGACAAAATGACATCATGAATATTAAACAGATTACTTTCAATAATGGCTTCTACACAAGAACTTTTATCAAAGGTAGGAACTAAAGAATATATTTCTATATTACAGTAGAACCCCTCTAATGCGACCACTTAATGAATAAACATACCTGTCTTTATAAGCAGGTGGTTGCTTAATGCAGGACAAAAGTTATGCAGAAAGCTTTCTGCATAACTTTCGTCCTGAATTAAGCTACCACCTGCCTCTGCCACTGTAAAATATGTCCCTTCTTGCTGGTCGCAATAGAGGGGTTTTACTGTATTTCATAAGCAAACAGAGCAGACCTGATCAGACGACTCCTATAGGAGCCATATGATTTGGGTCTACTTTGTTTGCAAAGGCATAGAAAGGTGTATTGATGGAGTAAAAAGTCCAACATGTGGTAATCACTGCATGTCACTGCCTAGCAGCTGTACATAAAATTCTCTCTCTCATCTCAGTGTCTTCTGGAGCGCACTTTATTGCTCCTGTCTGTCGGTAAAGCCCCACCCTCGTCATCATATCCAAGCAGTCTGCGTAGCTTAATCACTTCCTGTTTATATCTGAAATATGCGATCCAAAATAGGGATTCAGACATTTATAATACATGTATGTGTATTTAAATGGATAGAAATGTTATCTTAGACGTTTACTTTGCGTTTACTGACATTAACCCTTTCCCTAATATAAGGCTTTTGCAAGCCTTTGCAAACGCAGCAGGCACAGATCAGATGACTCCAGTAGGAGCCATCTGATCAGGGTCTGCTCTGTTTACTTATGGAATTATAATATACCTGACTCTACAGTTTCTTTGAATACCAAATATCCTGTGTACATATATGCCAAAGATGGCAAATAAATATTCATGTTGTCATTATATCTTACATGAATAATGAACAGGCAAAACCTTAATCAGACTGAGTATAGCAAAGTGTCATTTCAATCTACAGTAAAACCTCTCTATAACGGCCACTAAATTACATCCAGTATTTTGTGTTAAAGGCAGGTGGCTGCTTAAAGCAAGGTAAAAGTAAAACAGAACGCTCCTATAGGAGCGTTCTGTTTTACTTTCACCTTGCTTTAAGCAACCACCTGTCCTAAATACCAACTAATTAATGCAATTTAGTCACCGTTATAGAGAGGTTGTACTGTATTCTAAATACCCTAAGTATTCTGACAGACAAACTTAGGCAAATAGTGCAGACCAAGATCAAAAGGCTCCTGAAGGAGCCGAATGATTAGGATCTTCACTATTCGCTCCTATGTCAGTCTAACTTCAAATTGCAAAACTGGTTCCAAACTGACTTATTCAGTTGAACAGACTGGTAGACAGTGGAGAATGGGTTCTGAATACTTGGGGTAATTTTTATACAGCAAGACTTATTGAAAAGCAGGTTGAATAAAAACACTGTTGATTGATTCAATCATGAACAAAAATAGCTAAACTCAATTCATGAAAATAATATAAATGCTGATAAATAAATGGTCAGCATTTTTTAACTATAACAGCTTGCAACAGGAGATACAGTATGACAAAAACACTCACAAAAATAGTGTTATATTGATAAAGATAGACAGATAAAGACAGACAATGAACACACAGACTGACAGTGTCATACCTGGCTAAATGGCTGTCTATGTAGTTCTGGCTCTCTGCTAGTTGTTCCTTCAGTACATTATTCTCGCTCAGGAGCTTCGTTCTCTCGTCCTCTAGCTGGCGTTGTGTGTTTAATGTAAACTCTCGAAGCTGTTTGCGTAGGGCGGCCCAGGTCTCTGCAGGTCTCTCACCAGGTCTAAACAAAAAGTTGCAAATATTCAAACCTGATAAAGTTCATGATTTCATGACTATTTATTAACTGAATTTTTCTAATGGCTGATGAACAAGGGGATTTTTTTGCCATTTCAGAAATCAGAATCCAATTTTTACTATCCTATACTCCATAAAGAGAGCAAACACTGATCAGATGGCTCCTACAAGAGTCATCTGATCTGAGTCATGTCATCTCTATCTGGTAAAGGGTTCTGGACGCAGAACTCTAGAACAGGACATGGACAAATTCTTGAAGGTATTTTTTTCTGTATTTAACCCTTTACTCCATTAATATGCCTTTTTAGGCCTTTGCAAACAAAGAAGACTCAGATCTGATGGCTGCTATAGGAGCAATCTGATCAGAGTCTGCTCTGTTTGCTTATGATATAATATTGATATGATCCTATGGTTTATGCCATAGCCTAAACTTCATGTGTCCATGTGCAATTACAACAATTAATCTACTTTATATTTATGGTGTCATTATTTCCTAAATGAATATTCATGAAGAAAAGGGTTAACCCTTTCCATGTTGAATATTCATATAAGAAATAATGACATCATGAATATTTATGTGCTGAATTTTTATAACCGAATATATACAAGGGATATATTGGTACTGGAAGAATCAGATCTCTTATAATTTCATAAGCAAACAAAGCAAACCCTGACCAGATGGTTCCTACAGGAGCAATCTGATCTGGGTCTACTCTGTTTGCAAAGGCTTGAAAAAGTGTTTGTATGAAGGAAAGAGTTAACAAAATTATGTACATGTAATCTAAATCAAGTCTTGTTGGAGATCTATGTTTCCCACAAACCTCTTTGTATATTGCTTTTCCTTTGAACAAACCCATTCCCTTATAGGCTATTTTTAGATCCAACCTCTGAATAAATCTACAGGAAAGGAGCAATTTCTACAAAAAGGAACATCTTAGAATTGTGTAATTTTGAAACCAGTGATAAATAGAGCATTTGCTCCAAAGAAGCAAATGCTCTATTTATCACAATGGTTTTAAAAAGTGACCTTTACAGAGGTGTCAAAAGGCGTCAATATGATGGAATGGATTAAATTAACAACATGTGGAATAAGTGTCGAAATGAATAATCATGACAAATGCATATTTTACTGGTGAACAATTGACAAATGTCATACACTTGTGAGTTAGCATATACCCTCTCTAAATCAAACATATAGTAAAGAAATACTGAGAAATGCTTAACCTTTACTCCATAAATACGTCTTTCTACACTTTTGCAAACAGAGTAGACCCAGATCAGACAGCTCCTGTAGGAGCTGTCTGATCAGGGTCTACTCTGTTTGCTATGGAATTATACAATGTGATTTTACAGTTTCTGTCCAGGTAAAAACTCCTGTGTTAATGTACCATTATAAAAAATTCAGTTGATAAATATTCATGATGTCATTATTTCTTACATGAATATTCATGGAGTAAAGGGCTAATGATGGGTGTCCCATGGGAGCGGTCTTGCATGACTTTCACTCTGCTACCTGGTTTAAAGATGATAATGATACTTTTGGGTGTTCAAATTAGCAAGAGTTTCCTTTAATCCTCTCCTTCATATAAATGCTTTTTCATGCATTTGCAAACAGAGTAGAACCAGATCAGATGGCTCCTATAGGAGCCATCTGATCAGGGTCTGCTCTGTTTGCTAATGGAATTTAATAGATTTGTTTCTTTACTTTCTAAAATGGCTACAGTGTTTCACCTTCAATATTTCATTATAACTAGTTTGTCCATGTATATTCAGTAGGTATTGAAATTTGGAATAAACATAGAACAGGGAAAGGGTTAAAAGGAATTTGAACTAGAAGTATCACTTAGAAGGTGATGGAATACCCCCGCTCAGCTGCCTTTATCTCAAATCAAACCAGGTTGTGCCACGGGCAGACAGACAAAGGCAGACAGACAGATAGTAGACCAACCGATCGACCAAAACACTGACTCCTATATACCCCCTCTCAAACTTCTTTTGCGGTGGCATAAATATCATAATCATCACTCCTATTACAGAATACATTATTACTGTTTTACCTTTTTTTAGTAAATGCTAGACATAAGAAATTTGTACTCACTTTATATTCAATTCTTTCATGTCATGTGAAAGCCCGTACTGAAATTATAAACACAGCACATTTATCACATAGTGGGGGTCACTATTTTAACACACTGCTTAAAAAGCATTAATGACTTTTCATAAACACACATAAGGCTGGTAGTGCATATCAAAATCATTATAATTGGCTTAATCTGCACTTAAATTCAATCTATACATTCTTACAAACTTCTGAAAAGATATATAGGATCTGTCACGAGTTGTTATTTGATATAAACTTTTCTTAACCCTTTCCTCCATGCATAAATATTAATTACATTAATTTGTAAAAATAGCACATGTATACAGGAATTTTGGACAACGGCAGAAACTGTAGAATCATATCTAAATTATATCATTGGCAAACAGAGCTCCAATAGGAGCCGTCTGATCACAGTCTGCTCGGTTTGCTTATGATATAATATAGATATAATTTTACAGTTTCTGCCATGGCCAAAATTTCCTGTGTCTATGTACTATTGTAACACTTAATCTAATTAATATTCATGGTGTCATTATTTTTTACTTACATGAATATTCAACAGGGAAAGTGTTAAAGAGGTTCTTCTATATCCTCACCTTCATCTTCAAACCATTCAGCTGATCCCTTATATCATCCCGCTCTGTTTTCAGCTTGTTAATCTCCTTCAGGTGACTGGAGGTCAGCTCAGAGTCTGTCAATGCCAGCCTGTGCTCATCGGGTCCCATATCCACTGGGTCAACACCCCTCTGCTCACAAAGCTGTCGCAAATTCCTGTCATAGCAAACAAAAGTGCCCGTACTCTTAACCCTTTACTCTGTGAATATTCATGTCAGAAATAATGACATCATGAACATTAATAAGCATCATAAACAAGAGAAATTTTACCATGATTTGAAATGTAGAAATAGATTTATGTTATTTCAAAGGTAACCAGAAACAGAGAAAACCTCCTAGGCTCCTACTGGTGTGCAATTATAGAGATACAGCTAATTAATTTTCATAAAGTCATAATTTCTGACATGAAAAGTCACAATGTATAGGAGTGTTCTGTTTTACTTTCATCTTGCTTTAAGCAGCCACCTGTCCTAAACACCAGCTAATTAACACACTTTAGTGGCCGTTATAGAAAGGTTTTACTGTAATCATGAGGTAAGGAGTTAAATGAAGAATGAATGTGAGCTACCATGTCTTAGACACTGTTAATCTTTACTCCATAAACATGCCTTTTTATGCCTTTGCAAAATGACTAGACCTAGATCGGACAGCTCCTGTAGGAGCCATCTGATCAGGGTCTGCTCTGTTTGCTTATCAAATAATATATCTGATTCTACAGTTTCTGAAAGGCAAAATTTCCTGTGTTTATATGCCATTTCAAAATTCATCTTATTAATATTCATGATGTCATTCTTTCTTACATGAATATTCATGGAGTAGTGGGAAAATTAGATATCTTTTAAATCCATTCCCATATATTGACGCTTCTGTAAAAGTCACTTTATGAAACCATTGTGATAAATAGAGCAACGAACAATGAACAATGGTTTCAAAACTACACAATTCTGAAAATTTCCTTTTCTCTAGTTAATGCTCCTTTTTGGTAGATTTAATCAAAGAGGTTAGGTCTAAAAATAGCCAAAGTGGGTATTAGAGGTTAGGTCTAAAAATAGCCTAAGTGGGAATGGGTTAATATCGTCTAATACCTGTCCACTGCATTATTTGTGGATGTATTTTTTAATGGTGAAATAGATTAATCCTTTCCCTGTTGAATATTCATGTAGACAATAATGAACTCATTAATATTCATTTGCAGATTTTCTATAATGGAATATGTAAATAGGATTTTTGCGTATTGACAGAAACTGTAGAGTAAGATTTATTATACGTTCATTTAGCAATTACATAAGAAAACACAGCAGACCTTGATACTACTGGGTCCATGCTTATAAAGCTTTTTAGTTGAGTCTGAGTTTGTTCTCAAGCTTTTGATTGGTCAGATTTGAGCCAAAGGCTCAAATCTGACCAATCAAAAACTAGAGAACGAACTCAGACTCAACTAAAAAGTTTTATAAGCATGGACCCAGGAGTTATCTGATCTAGGTCTACTATGTTTGCAAACATGTGAAAAAGCATTTATATGATGGAAAAGGTTAAACTTGTCTTTGACATGACTTGTAAGAAATAACCTTCTTTTATCACCGAAATAGATGACAATATTTGCAGACAATTGCTTAGATTAAGAAAGGTTAAATCATGGTAAATTTTCCTTCTCTGACTAGACAAAGCACCAGCCTACCTGTATGCAATGAGAAGCTCCTCATATTTGTGCATGAAGCTCCTCTTGCCTTCACGGTATTGCTGGGCTGCCTTGCTCAGCTGATCCTCACGCTCCTTGTGTGACATCGTGACGTCTTTCAACATACTGTCCACATACTGCTTCATCTTCTTATCACGTTTGGCATCCGGCACCCCTGACCCACTGTCCATATAATCCTGCAAAACATTATTTCCTCTATATTGTCAATTTTGGCAGAAACAGCGGAATCAGATCTATATCATTACATAAGCAAAAAGAGCAGACCCTCATCAGATGACTCCTATAGGAGCTTAACCCATATAATGGTAAGCACTTAACCCTTTACTCCATAAATACACCTTTCTACACATTTGCAAACAGGGTAGACCCAGATCAGATGACTCCTGT
The DNA here is from genome assembly GCA_963576725.1 of Azorinus chamasolen. Lineage (NCBI taxonomy): Eukaryota > Metazoa > Mollusca > Bivalvia > Cardiida > Solecurtidae > Azorinus > Azorinus chamasolen. The sequence goes on from OY755243.1 coordinate 70,902,810, forward strand.
AGGAGCTGTCTGATCAGGGTCTGCTCAGTTTGTTTATTGAATAATATAGACATGATTCTACATTTTCTGTCAGGGCCAAACATTCCAGCATCTATTGCCATTAATTAATATTGATTGTGTCATAACTTCTTTAATAAATATTCATGGTGTAAAGGGTTACACAAGGGGTACACTTCATGCTACTGCATCTTTGGAAGAAGAATGGTGGATTATAACACGGAATGTAACCTTGTTGTATAAATATTTTAACCATTTACTCTATAAATGCACCTTACTACGCCTTTGCAAACAATGTAGACCCACATCAGACGGCTTCTATAGGAGCCATCTGATCAAGGTCTGGTCTGTTTGCTTGTGATATGATTCTACACGTTCTGCCTTGGCAAAAAATTACCCTGTCCATGTGTTATTGTAACAATTAACCTAATCAATATTCATGTCATTATTATTTCTTACATGGAGTAAAGGGTTAATAAAGAAATATCATCTATTGATCACACTTACAGAGATGTCCTCCACGTATTTGATGAGCCTCAGTCTGTAGTCCTCTCCGAGGTCCTTCACTTTGTGCTGGAGTCGGTTCACCTGTACCTCCAAAGCTTCCTTGTCACTGCGGCACAGCAGCAACGCCTAGGTATTAGAAAAATCATACATTCATTAATTCTCTCATGAATATTTATGAGGGGAAGGGTTAAGCTGCCATCTGTCTTAAAAAACAGGCAATACTTATTTGAGTTTTCAGATTAGTGAGGTTTCACTGTTATCACCCCCTGTTTTTGTCTAAGCCATAGTATCCCTTGAAAATTTTACCTTAAAAAAGTTGATGCAAACATGTTCATTAGGGAAAGGGTTAAATTTAAAAAAAAAAAAGATGTGTTTGTGAAACACTAAGTCCCCGATATGAACTTTGACCCTGAAGGATGACCTTGACCTTGAAATGTGCAGCTTTATCAGATACACATCAATGCCAAATATCAAGTCTCTATCTCTACTGGTTCAAAAGTTATGGCAAATGTTAAAGTTGGTGATTCAACCTATATATTTGACATCTGACCTTGAAGGATGAACTTGACCTTTACATATCACCCCTCAAAATGTGCGGCTTTATGCGATTCATATGCATTCCAAATATCAAGTCTCTATCTGTACTGGCTCAAAAGTTATGACTAATGTTAAAGTTGGTGACAAACAAACAAACAGACAGGGCAAAAACAACATGCCCCCAGATCTGATCTGGGGGGTATAAAAACACCTCAGAAATTATAAACTTCAATACTACAATAAATTGAAGAAACTAGAAAATCACTTTGCAAATAAAACAAATACAGATTATAATTACCTTCATTAATTTTGGCATACAAAGTACTTTAGCCTATCTACATATCTAGTGAATATTCATGAAAGAAATAATGACATCATGAATAATGATTAGACATAAACATCATTACTTGTGGCCATGGAAGTAACTGAAGAATCATAGTTATATTATTTCATAAGCAAACAGAGCAGATCCTGATCAGATGACTCTTACAAGAGCCATCTGATCTGGGTTTACACTGTTTGCAAAGGTGTTAAAAAGCATTTGCATGAGGTAAAGGCCTATTTAGCACAAGCTACCTTTGTGATCATTGTTTTAATACAAGTGTATGATATTGCTCCCCATTAATTAGAGATATTCATATACAATAATGTAAGGGACAATCTGGATATTTTCAAAATATTTGAGAGGTCTTCATGAGAAAATGAATACTCAAAAACGTAAGCTGACAAAAGGAGTAACTTACTGCATTGATTTCTGAAATCTTGTGTTGTCTTTCTCGTGCCAGATTTCTTGCAGCTTGTAGCTCTCTTTGAATATCTGACCTACAAAAATATAAGGATACACCATAAACTATTCACTCAGACATATTTAGGCAAATAGTGCAGATCCAAATCAACCTGCTTTCGGAGAAGCAGTTTGATCAGGGTCAATACTATTAATACTCCATTAGTTTTTATTTAACCCTTTACCTTATATAAATGCCTTGACAAGCATTTGCAAACAGAGCAGACCCAGATCAGAAGCTCCTATAGGAGTTGTCTGATCAAGGTCTGCTTTGTTTGCTTTTGACATGATATAGATCTGATTCTACCGTTTTTGTCAAAGCAAGAGAAAATCCTTTGAAAAGTTTATATTGGATAAATATTCATGTTATACAGTAAAACCTCTCTATAACGGCCACTAAATTATATCAAATATTTTGTGTTAAAGGCAGGTGGTAGCTTAAAGCAAGGTGAAAGTAAAACAGAACGCTCCTATAGGAGCGTTCTGTTTTACTTTCACCTTGCTTTAAGCAGCCACCTGTCCTAATATACCAACTAATTAACATAATTTAGTGGCCTGCTTAAAGTAGGGTGAAAGTCATGCAGAAAGCTCCCTTGGGTGCTTTCTGCATGACTTTCAACTTGCATTAAGCTGACACCTGTCTGAAAGACCAGCACTGATACTAATTTTGACATCCGATTTAGAGAGGTTTTACTCTGTTATGAAGCCTAGTATTACATACATTTGTTTGGTAGATTTGGCTGCCTCCTCTCCGTAGTCTCTCTTAATGCGGTCAAGCTCTCCTTCATATTTCTTTTTGTTGGCAAATAACTGTAGTGATAGACAAAAGCAGCATTTGCAGATAAATACATAAATATTTATTTACACATACAGTAAAACCTCTTCATTACAATCACTTATCGTAATATCCGTAACAAACATCCCCACTCTGAAAAATGCCCCCCTTACGTCTAAAGGGAAACTAACTCTCAATAAAACAACTACATCCCTGTATCATAACCATTAAATAAAGGAATATAGATTCTTCAAAATACAGGTGGTATCCTAATGTAGACTGAAAGCAATGCAGAAAGCTCCACTAGGAGCTTTCTGCATTGCTTTCATTCTGTGTTAAGCAACCACCTGTGTACAAAAGCAAGAAGCACCTTTTAAAAATGCAACACCCCTGGGAGCATTTATTAGAGATAATATGGTAATTCTTTCCATAACAAATATATATGTAAGAAATAATAACATCATAATTATTCATTAGCTGAGTTTTTCATTATAATGGGGTATTTTTGGACATGGCAGAAACTGTTGAAGAATCTGATCTGTGCAGTTCCATAAGCATACTGTGCAAATCTTGATCAGACGGCTCTTTCAGGAGCAATTTGGTTTGAGTCTACTCTGTTTGCAACAGCGTAAAATGTGGAGTAAAGGATTAAACTACCACATTGTTTCAATGTAAAGCTCAGAACAAATTGACTGCATCAAAAATATTATCTGTATATGACAATTTGACCGTTTACACATAAAAGACACATATACAAACAATTACAGACATAGTAGACCTCAGTTTGCTTCGACCTAATTCTACAGTTTCTATCATGGCAAAGTTCATATCGAGGGCTTGGTGCAAAACTATTCTAACTCCTTCACAACGTGAAGGAGTTAGAATAGTTTTGCACCAAGCCCTCAATAAACAATTATAAAAATTCCGGAAACTGATATTCATAAAGTCATTATTTCTTACAAGAATACTCATTAAAGAAATGTTAAATAGAAGAAGAATGGAGTTTTGAATATTCAATAATAAATAACATTATTGTTAGGAATTATTAAATGTTTAACACCAAAGTCTACAAGAAAGAAGGCCCTTAACCAATTTTCTTATAGGCTGTTTTTAGATCCAACCTCTTTGAATAAATCTACTGAAAAGGAGCATTTACTACAGAAACAGAAAATTAAAAAGAATTGTGTGGTTTTTAAATCATTGTGATAAATACAGCATTTGCTCCATAGGAGCAAATGCTTTATTTCTCACAATCGATTAAAAATAGTGACTTTTACAGAGATCTCAAAAAGCGTCAATACGAGGGAATCAGTTAAGTTCCTTTTGCAGTTTTACTGTAATGAAACTCCAATCAATGTATGATAGTTTTACCTTAGATGGGAAGGCGGTCCTGTATACTAGTGGCTCCACCCCTTTAATAGGTGGCAGTGCACTAATTTCACGCTCAAAATACATCTACTCTAAACATGTGACAAGCACGAAATTTTGAAATACAGTCCTTCATGACAATGTCTCACAAAAATCCAAAATAAACACATTTTCATGTTTTAAAAGACAATTCCTCTCGAAATTTTAACATATGTCATATGAACAGTTTTAAACCAGAGATATGTTCCGAGGATGTTAGACAAATGTTAGACTACAAATGTTTAACCCTTTTCCTGATGAATATTCAAGTAAGAAATCATGACAGCATGAATATTTATTAACTTAATGTTCAAAAGGTTACACGAACAGAGGTTTACTTGGCCATTAAGCAGAAACTGTAGAATCAGATCTAAATAATTTCATGAGCAAACAGATCAGACACTGATCAGACAGCTTTTACAGGAACTGTCTGATCTAGATCATCTCTGTTACAAATGAGTATTTGCAAAAGACGTTTTTACAGAGTAACATATCAAGGTGCATACTGAAATACTAAAGCCTCCTTTCTCCACCAAACCCTATGTTGTGACCACTCTTTAGAATCGTCTCTTCAAGACCATTCCAAAGAATGGTCACAACATAGGGTTTGGTTGAGAAATAAAGAATTATTATTGAATACATTTGTATGCATCTTATCTGGACCTCTGGTCACAATCAGGTAAAGGGTTAAAAGGGTTAAAAGTCTTAACACTTTCTCTCATATAGACATGTTTTCATGCATTTGTAAACAGAGAAGACCCAGATCAGACGGCTCCAATAGGAGCCGTCTGATCAGCATCTGCTCTGTTTGCTTTTGACATTATATAGATCTGATTTTACAGTTTTTGCCAAAGCAAACAATTCCCTTGAAAAATATATATTATAAAAACTGAGCTATTAAATATTCACATTGTTATTTATTTCTTACATGAATACAGAACAGGGAAAGGGTTAAGTGTTGTCATTGTTATCTCCCCCAAAACAATTATCTAGATAAAAGTGTTGCCTTGGAAATGCTCCATTTCAAAACAGTATACTATTCAAAAACACTCCTTTTTCTCTCTAGTAACAATTTACACAATTAAATCCCTTGACACTTTTGACGGGGCTGGTTTAATTCCTTCATAACATATCATTTATTGATCTTATCAAACCTATCTCTATACATAAAGTATGTTTACAAAAAGAAACACAAACAACAGGCCAGCTACAGTCATGGACAGAATGAATATAGCAATGAAAAAATAACATTGTTAGAGAGCCTTTCAAATTTACATGGGTGATCAACCTTGTCATATCAGTTTACAGAAAGTTAAACACACAATGACATATCAGGTTGAAAAAATATTTTGTACAACATCTATCTTGGCTTTAAGACAAATTATGATTAAACAAAGATGACAAAAACAGACATAACCAAAATTTAACTTTAGAATGTCATTCTCCGTGATTAAGTCTATGCAACAGGAAACACATAATACTACAGCAGCCAACATTTTCCTTCATAGATACACCTTTACAAACTGAGTAGACCCAGATCAGCTGGTTCCTGAAGGAAATGTCTGATCAAGATCTGCTCTGATTGCTTATGATCTGATTCTACAGTTTCTGCCATGGCCAAAAATTCCCCACTTGATATGCCACTATAAAAGTTCAGTTATATTAACCCTTTACTCCATAGATATGCTTTTTTCAATGCCTGTGCAAACAGTAGACCAAGATCAGACAGTCCTGTAGAAACTGTATGATCAGAGTATGCTCTGTTTATTTATGGACTATTATACATGTGACTCTACAGTTTCTGCCAAGGCCAAACTTCCCGGTGCCAATATTCCATGATAAAATGCCATGTTATTAACCCTTCGCTTGCTATTCGCATCAATATACCTACCTGTAAATAGTGAAGACCCAGATGAGACAGCTCCTGCAGGAGCTGTCTCATCAGGGTCTGCACTATTTACAAGTTGATTGTGCAACCAGTGCACTCCACAGCAATGATTGCACAGCGCAATACTTGTACACAGTGAAGATATATGTAATTATACAACAGGGCATGGGTGAAGAAGGAGAAATGTATTTTAAAATTCAGCAAGCGAAGGGTTAATATTCAATATGTCATTATATCTTACATTAAAGTTCATAAGATAAAGGTTAATATCCATGATGTTATTATTTCTTACATGAATATTCATGAAGTAAAGAATTAAACTTTATTCATTGTTTAGCTATACAAATATTCATGTTTTAATAAATAACAAGCAAAAAATGCGGAAACTGCATTAAAGCCGGATTGTCTAGCATATGTGGTTCAGAAGTTAAGACAAAATGTTGAAGTTTTTCAATGAGAGCCAACTTGTCAAAATAGTGACCTTGACCTTGACCTAATTTCATATAGCTTTATATCAACTGAAAGGCCTTTACCAAAGCTATCTGTATACCAAAGATGAATTGTCTAGCATTTGTATTTCAGAAGTTATAGCAATGTTAAAGTTTGTTAAAAACGACAAAGTTTTCAAAATAGTGACTTTGAACTTGACCTGATTTCATGTATCCTTGTTTAGTGAAAGGTCTTCACCTAAGCTATCTGCATACCAACTATGAATTGTCTAGCTTAAGTAATTCAGAAGTTCTAAGAAATGTTAAAGTTTTGTTAACGACGGCACACCGCCCGCCCGCCCACCCAATCGCCCGCCCGCCTGGTTTTCACCAAACTATAAACCAAGATTTTTCCCGAAAAAGCCTTCTAATAAAATGATCAACTACAGTAAAACCTCTCTAAACCAGAATTCTAGTAGAGAATAACATTTTAGGCAAGTGGCTGCTTAATGCAGGGCAAAAGTCAAGCAGAAAGCTCCTAGAGCAGCTTTCTGCATGATTTTCACCCTGCATTAAGCTGCCACCTGTCTCCAAGACCGATATTTATGCTGTACATCTGACTTACAGTTTGTTCCACTGATTCTCTGTCATGCTGGGTCCCAAGGATATCACTAGCCCTAACCTTGCCCGAAGATTTCTCTATGACAATGGCCTTTACCCTGTCAACCTCACGCTCAGCCTCACCAGAGTTGTAGCCATTTCCATTGCTGAGGACAGCCAGCTGCTTCATGAGGCTTGCCTTAGCATTCACCAGGTTCAGTAATTCAATACTCAGCTCCTGATTCCTCTCCGCCTGCAAGCCAAACGAATTGCTTTAATCAATTATCTCACAGATGCATTTTGATGCCTCTGTAAAAGTCACTTTTTGAAAGCATTGTGATAAATAGAGTATTTGCTCCATAGAACCAATGCTCTATTTATCACAATGGTTTCAAAACTGCGCAATTCAAATATTTTCCTTTTTTCTAGTACATGTAAATGATCATTTTCAGTAGAATTATTCAAAGAGGTTGTGTCTAAAAATAGCCTATAAGGGAATGGGTTAACCCTTTACTTCATGAATATTCATGGAAGACACCATGTATTATGAGCATATTACATTGTAATTCTTTTTATAGTATTACATGTATATAAAACGAGTGAATACATAACTATACCAAATAGTATATAATCAGATATCCTATAATCAAACACAGCAGATCATGATCAGGTGGCTGCTAAAAGAGCCATCTGATCTGGATTTTTTTGTCTGCTAAGTTGCCAAAATTGGGTGCCTATAAAGTAAAGAGATAACAATTTCAGCTCTGGATGTACAACTTTCAGCTAGAATTATTCTTGTCCATCTGTCTACCAGTCCATTTGTATATCAGTCCATCTGTCTATCACATTTTGTGTTGTCAGGGTTTTCCCTTGACCCCTTCAAAAAGACCAGTTTGAGGGTCCTTTTGACCCCCTCTCTATTAAGTAAAGAACAGACCCTCTTAATTTTGAGGGTCATTTGTAAAATTTAAGGGATATTTTAATAGAAAAAGGGGGTCAGGGAAAACCCTGTGTTGTGCATAATTTATAAAAGTATTTGACCTAGAGTAAATCCATTCCCTCATATTGATGCCTTTTGACTCACTTTATGAAACTAGTGTGATAAACAGAGCATTTGCTCCATAGGAGCAAATGCTCTATTTATCACAATGGTTTCTAAACTACACAATTCTAAATGATTCCTTTTGTCTAGTAAATGCTCCTTTTCAGTAGATTTATTCAAAGAGGTTGAATCTGAAAATAGCCTATGAGGGAATGGGTTAATGAAACCATGTAGGATGATTAAGCATTATGTGATCTTGTATACCTGGGTGTAAATTAATGGTTCAGTAATACAAGGTTTATAGCCCATGTCATAGGTCATAATTATCATAGCTACAAAGTCATGCATAAAGTGAGGACATCCATGTTCTATGGACACAGTTCTGGTTCCAGTACATATTCCTGGTTTTTAGACACCACAAATTGTGCTGCTGAATAGTTGTCTTCTGAAATATTCATCAATATGAAATATGACCAAACAACCTCATATTACTGCTCAAAGTAGATTTGAAACTTCTGATGTATCTTATTTAAACCCAAACAATAAATCCAATTTCATGTTTACTGATAGTAACCCTTTACCTGTTGACTATTCATGTTAGAAATAATGACATAATGAATGTAAATGAGATTATTCTTTATTATGGCATATGAACATAGGACGTTTTGTCTCAGGCAGAAATGTAAGAATTAGACTGATATTATACCATAGGAAAACAGAGCAGACCCTTATCAAGAATGTCTGATATGGGTCTATTCTGTTTGCAAAGGCTTGAAAAGGCATTCATACGCAGGGAAGGGTTAACTCTTTACTCCATAAACAAGCCTTTCAACAACTTTACAAACAGAGAAGACCCTGATAAGATGGCTTCTACAGCTCTTATATGAAATAAATATTGATCTAATTCTACATTTTCTGTAATGTCTAATATTTTTGTATTCAAATTCTATGATAAAAACAATCTTATAATTCATATTCATGTCATTATTTCTTACATGAATATTCATGAGGTAACAGATTAACCCTTTCCCGCATATTGACGACTTTTGACGACTCTGTAAAAGTCACTTATAGGAGCAAATGCTCTATTTATCTCAATGGTTTCAAACTACGTAATTCTAAAATGTTCCTTTTCTCTAATTAATGCTCCTTTTCGGTAGATTAATTCAAAGAGGTTGTATCTAAAAATAGCCTATGAGGTAATGGGTTAAAGCATAATACACTACCTCTTTCTCATGTTCTCTGACAAGAGCCAGATAGTTAGTCTTAAGGACAACATATTCATCAGCCAGTTCTTTACGGTCTCTCTCCATCTCCGCCAGTCGCTCCTTGCTACTCCGTGCTTGTCTGGCACTTCTGTCTCGCTCATTCTGGGTATCCAGCAGTTCATTCTCAAGCATAATAATCTGAGGATAGTAAGTAAAATTCTTAACCCTTTCCTCCATAAATAAGCTTTTCTACGCCTCTGTAATAACCACTTCTTGAAACCATTGTGATAAATAGAGCATTTGCTCCTATAGGAGAAAATGCTCTATTTATCACAATGGTTTCAAACTACAAAAATCTAAAATTTTACTTTTCTCTAGTGAATGCTCTTTTTGAGTTGATTCACTCAAAGAGGATGGGTCTAAAAATAGCCTATGAAGGAAAGGGTTAAAGGGATAAAAACTTGTGTTTACTGCCAATGTAATGAAATCTGATATGAAGGCATATGATGCAAGCCACTGAGGTCATATTTGCTACTGGTATAATTGATGATAGACAATAGTGTAGACCCACATCAGTCACTTCACCAGTCACAAAGTCTGATCAGGGTCTACACTGACTGATACTCATCTGTGTCTGTAGTATCTAAAATCAAACTTTACAGTGTATACATACAGTGGAATCTGACGTAAGTGGCCACCAAAAAGATCAAATTATGGGTCTGTAAGGTAGGTGGTAGCTTAATGCAGGGCAAAAGTAATGCAGAAAGCTGCATTACTTTAACCCTGCATTAAACAACCACCTGCTTTTTAAGACTCCTATGTTCAATAAATGAAACAATAAATTAATGGCCACTTAGGACATGTTCTACATTATACTGATCAGACAACACATTTATGATGTGGCACCAATTTTAGGTCTACACTGTTTGCATGGCCTAAATTATTACTTTTTCTCATGGTTCATATCAATCAAGTACTGACAGATGTATTAATCCATTACCTGACAGAGAAGCCTTTTCACACCTTTGCAAACAGAGTATAATTATGTAGACCCATATCAGATGGCTTCTGTAAGTGCCGTTTGATCAGGGTCTGCTCTGTCAATAATATAGATCTGATCCTACAGTTTAATTTCCTGTGTTCAAATGCCATTATAATAGTTCATCTAATTAATATTTATGATGTCATTATTTCTTACATGAATAAATCATGAAGGGTTCAGTACTTTATTAATTAATATATATGATGTCATTATTTCTAACATGAATAAATCATGGGTTAACCCTTTACTTCATAAATGTTCCTTTCTAAGCCTTTGCAAACAGAGTAGACCCAGATCAGATGGCTCCTATAAAAGCCGTCTGATCAGGGTCTGCTCTGTTTGCTTCTGATAAAAAAAATTATGATATAGATATGATTCTACAGTTTCTACCATGGTCAACAATTCCTGTGTCAATAGGCTATTGTAACAAATTGATCTAAATTATATTCATGACATCATTATTTCTTACATGAATATTCATTGAGTAAAGGGTTAAAGGTCCAGTACCTTATTTGTCAGCTCAAATTTAGTGGCCTCTGTATCCTCTCTGAGCTTGTTGTTCTCTATCTGCATTTCGACCAGGGACTGGGACAGCTGGAATAATATTAACTACAACCATGAGTACATTTACAAAACATAAGTGTTATTACAGCTATAAATACATTTACAAACATAAGTGCAATTACAACCATAAATACATTTACAAACATGAAAGTAATTACAACAATAAGTACATTTACAAACATTTATAAGTACACTGACAACTACATATATAATTATACAAGCGAAACAACAGATTATTCAAATTCTAAAATACAGTAAAACCTCTCTATAACGGCCACTAAATTGCATTAAGTAGTTTGTATTTGGGACAGGTGGTTGCTTAAAGCAAGGTGAAAGTAAAACAGAACACTCCTATAGGAGCGTTCTGTTTTACTTTCACCTTGCTTTAAGCAGCCACCTGCCTTTAACACAAACTACTTGATGTAATTTAGCGGCCGTTATAGAGAGGTTTTACTGTACCTACCTCTTGCTTAAATTCTCACTACATTCTCTTCCATTTCTTCTCAGTAAACTAATCCATGATCAAATAGTTTGGATCGTGCCTTTACCATGTATCAAAATTATAAATGGCAGAAAGCTTCCTTGGGACCTTTTTCGCATAACATTTGCCCTGCTTTAAACTAGCACTTGTATTCAATCCTGAGTAAACCTCTTTTGAGAAATTGTTGTAGAGAGGTTTTAATGTCACCTCAAATATTTCTCACAATTGTTAGCTACTGACTGTATCATCCTTAAATATTTTCTCCCAACTGGTAGCTACTGACTGTATCATCCTAGTAATATTTCTCACAATTGTTACATGTAGCTACTGACTGTATCATCCTAGTAATATTTCTCCCAACTGGTAGCTACTGACTGTATCATCCTAGTAATATTTCTCCCAACTGGTAGCTACTGACTGTATCATCCTAGTAATATTTCTCACAATTGTTAGCTACTGACTGCATCATCCTAGTAATATTTCTCACAATTGTTAGCTACTGACTGTATCATCCTAGTTATTTCTTACAACTCTAGGGTATTGTCTTCATTATCCTAAGTTATTCTCACAACTGCAAATTACTGATTGTATTGCCCTCAGTAAATCCTCACAACTGTGAGATGCTGCTTCTATTATCCTCAGTTATTTCTCACAACTGAGAGCTATTAACTGTATTATCTTCAGTTATTTGCCACAACTTAGAGCTAATGACTATTATCCTCAGTAACTTCTCACAACTGCAAGCTACTGTCTGTATTACCCGCAGTTATTTCTCACAACTGAGAGCTACTAACTATATTACCCTCAGTTATTTCTCACAACTGCAAGCTACTGGCTTTATTACCCTCAGTTTGTCCTCTTCTGAGTTAAGTATTTCCTGGGACAGATCTGTCTTAGTATGTGCCAGATTCCCAAACTTTTGCTGCATGCTGCTCATTCGATCCCGCATACGTTCATTTTCATCTCTCAGTCGCAGCTGAAAGGAGACAAATAAATGAAATAATGAAATGAGATGGGCAACACACAAGTAGCACATTTTAGAGCTGGAAAACAAAACCTAGCTTCAATGGCCACTAAATAGAAGTCATATATTAGATCTTTACGGCAGTTGGTATTTTTTTCTATGACCTTGAAAATCAATATGGTGCTATGTTTCATCATGGGAAATGAGAATGTAAGATTTGATGGTACTGTGTCCAACAAATTGTTCTATTTAGTTTTCTAATTTTTTTCTTCATATCTGGCTCATGTGACCTTGACCTTTGATATATGGCCATAAAAATTAATATGGTGCAACACCATCTTATCACAGAAAACAAGCAGCAAAGGTTTGAAGATTATGTGTGCTATGGTTTACTAGTATTCTGTATCATTTTCAGTTTTTCTTCAAGATCTGCCTCCTATGACCTAGGCAATGAACAGTGTGCCAATTCTTCTTAACCCTTTGCTTCATGCATATTCATGCATGAAATAATGACATCATCTCCTACAATAATTAATAGGATATCAGTTCTGACTGGTCAGGTCTTTATTGACGTTTTGAGTATAGAAATCAAGTTTACTGATATGTCCAAACAGTATGGATTACAAGTGTTTGAGTTCTGTGATGAGGAGCTGCGTGGTTAATATTCTCTATTGCTTGTAACGTATTTCAACTATAACCATGGTTTTGACTGTTAACAGAACAAAAGTGTTTGAAGGAACATGTGTGTCACTTTCTGGCAGAAGTGTGACAAAAGCAGCATGACAGACAGACAGGAGAAAGACAGTTGACCCTGATCTGTCATCCTATAAAAGTAGGTGAAATAAAGATCCATAATTATATCAAAATTCAGTGTAAAAGCTTTATTTACATTTTCTGTTTCCAGATTTCTGACTGCCTCCTTTGGGTCACCGGCGTTGGTCATCCTGGCAGCTATTGGGGCAGGTGCCACCCCACTCTGCTCCTGTAGATCTATGATTTTTGCACGACACTGGGTCAGTAAGTTCTGTAAACGAGAAGGATAGCTGCAGAAAGCTGATATATATACTGGTCATAACTATTACTGAATATTATGAAATTGAGGGCATAAGGTAAAACTGTTTTTTAAGGCTTCTTTTTAATGGTTGCTTAACCCTTCCTCCATAAATACGCCTTTCTACGCCTCTGTAATAGTCACTTTTTGAAACCAATGTATTAAATAGAGCATTTGCTCCATAGGAGCAAATGCTCTATTTATCACAATGGTTTCAAACTACAAAATTTTAAAAGTTTCCTTTTCTCTAGTTAATGTTTCTTTTTGGTAGATTTATTCAAAGTGGACGGACCTAAAAATAGCTTATGGAGGAAAGGGTTAACTCTTTCCCTGTTCAATATTCATGTAAGAAATAAAACAGAAACAAAACCTGTAGAATCAGATCTATATCATTTCAAAAGCAAACAGAGCAGACCCTGATCAGACGACTCCTATAGGAGCCGTCTGATCTGGGTCTACTCTGATTACAAATGCATGAAAATGTGTTTATATGAAGGAAAGGGTGAATTAACACAGTATTTTCTGTAGTACAAACATCAGTGGGATGAGAGTTATGTAGAAACACAACCCCTGTTTATTTCAAGTAACTACTGACTATGATTTGAGAACAGGATATACCTAGTGATCATCCAAAAACCATCTGATTAGGATTAGTAAAATTAGTGAAATGAATATAGTCTTGTATGTACATTCATTAGGTAAATATGCCAGTGTTTATTCATTAACCCTTTCCTTCATATAAACACCATTTCACACATTTGCAAGCAGAGCAGACCCAGATCAGACGGCTTCTATAGAAGCCGTCTGATCAGGGTCTGCTCTGTTTGCCTATGAAATTATAATAGATCAGATCAGACTACAGTTTCTACCAATCCCAAACATTCTTGTGTACATATGCCATTTTAAAAATTAGTAAATTTTCATGATGTCATTATTTCTTACATGAAATATTAACCATCTAGTCCATGAATATTCATATAAGAAAAAATGACGTCATGAACATTAATCAGATTAATTGTCAAAATAGCACATGGGCATTGAAGTTTTTGGACTTTGCAGAAAATGTAGAATAATATCTACATGTATATTATATCATAAGCAAACAGAGCAGACCCTGATCAGACAGCTCCTATAGGAGCCGTCTGATCTGGGTCTACTCTGTTTTCAAAGGCATAGAAAGGCGTATTTATGGAGTTAAGGGTTAAATAAGGAAAGGGTTACATGACCATCATAATCAGGTTCACCTTTCATCATACAAATAATGTGCTTGGAAACTTTGGCATGCATTTACATCTGACACTATGTACCCTTAACAGTAGAAGCAAACAAATAATTTATTTTACTTATGCAATGTAAGAAATACTCTAAACTTTAAGTGTTGTCAATTGAATTTTCTACTTTCTTGTAAGAGTACCACAATTTAATCAGTCCATATAAAGTTGATATGGAATGTTGAAGAGTTTAGTCGCAGGGTGAGGGCGACTAAAACAGACTGAGTTCTTTTCAAAACTTAAATCTTAAAAACAGCGTGCTTACCATAATTACCCGATCTATTCAAACAGAAAAAACTTAGGTAAACAGTGAAACCCACATCAAATTGCAGTTTGATCAGGGTCTACATTATAAATTTTGCTACTGCAAATGATTATTCTGAATTTTAATACTGAATATTCATGGACAAAATAGTTATTAATAAATATTGAAGGTGGAACATTGTAGCAATGTTAGAAAGTAAAGAAACAGATCTATCAAATTCCATTAGCAAAGAGAGCAGACCCTGATCAGACAGCTCCTATAGGAGCTGTCTGATCTGGGTCTATTCTGTTTGCAAATGTATGAAAAAGTGTTTATATGAAAGAAAGAGTTAAAGTTATCAAATTATGCCTAATTGATTTAATCAGCTCTAAAAACAAATGGAGTGGAGATTGAGTGTCCTGACAATTAGGGTAAATGCTCACTGTATGACTTAGACCAAAGAATTTATCAAATCTCGTTTAATCCTTACAATGCTGAATTTTCAAATGGACTATTCCAAAATTCAAGCAGGTCAAGCTTACCATGAATATTTAGAGATCCGTTTCAACTGTAACATGACAAACAGTGCCCATCCTGATGAGAGGGCTCCTTTAGGAGCCCTTTCGTCTGGGTCTGCACTGTTTGTACAGGATTCCCGATGACTTGATTCCCGTATTGAAAAGTGAGATAAGTCTGTCTTATTTGAAAAGAGAGATGGCATCATTATATCCGATGGCATTACATAATTATAATGAACAACGATCAGGTTCTACACTGATTGTATTGTTTTAATGTATATTAACCCTTTATTTCCATGAATATTCATGTAAGAAATAATAACATCATGAATATTAATAGATCATTTTTTATATGAAGGAAAGGTTTAAGTGGTCACTGTAAATATTTTCTGCCTTAGTAAATAAACTGAATAGTATTTTAAAAATATTGTGTTACTAGACAGGAGACTAAGACAATTCCAATAATTCAACTTTTCTGAAACAAAAAATCATCGTTACATTGTGACACGTTTCCTCCACCGTGTACTGGCATCTAGTCTATCTATGATACAAGAGTACAATGTATACCCTAATTACCCAAAGTAAACAGACACCCAATCTCTCATCTCCATGGGTTTGTAAAGTGGAATACAGTAAAACCTCTCTATAACGGCCACTAAATTACATCAAATATTTTGTGTTAAAGGCAGATGGCTGCTTAAAGCAAGGTGAAAGTAAAACAGAACGCTCCTATAGGAGCGTTCTGTTTTACTTTCACCTTGCTTTAAGCAGCCACCTGCCCTAAATAGCAACTAATTAACATACCGGTAATTTAGTGTCCATTATAGAGAGGTTGTACTGTAATTCTATAGTAGAACCCATCCTAAGCGGACATTCATTTATTGAACATAGGAGTTTTAAAAAGCAGGTGGTTGCCTTATGCAGGGTAAAAGTAATGCAATAACCCATTACCTCATAGGCTATTTTTAGACCCAACCTTTTTGAATAAATCTACTGAAAATGAGCAGGTATTAGAGAAAATTAAAATGTTAGAATTGTGTACTTTTGAAACCATGGTGATAAATAGAGCATTTGCTCCTATGGAGCAAATGCTCTATTTATCACAATAGTTTCAGAAAGTGACTTTTACAGAGGGGTTAAAAGGTGTCAATATGAGGGAAAGGGTTAAGCTACCAACTGCCTTACAGACTCACAATTAGACCTCTTTTTGATTGCTTGCTTAAGACAGGTTCTACTGTATTTGGCACCATTTAGATAACTTTAAATTAAACTGACATTCATGCATTAGTAAAAAGTGTAGACCTTGATCAAACTGCTCCTGAAGGAGCAGTTTGATCTGGGTCTGCACTATTTGCCTAGACTTGTCTGTCCAAACACATGGGGTATATACTAATTAGGGTAAGAAAGGCAGCCAGTATATCATATAGATATTATATTGCACCGCACCAAGCTAGTCTTTTATACACAACATTCATCTTTCTCTTTTAACCCTTTTCTTTGTAAACATTCATGTAAGATCTAATGATATAAATAGCAATTACGTGAATGTTTATAATGGCATATGAAAACAGGAAATTCTGACCATGGCAGAAACCATAGAATCATATCTGTATTATTCTTTAACCCATTCCCACATATTGACCCCTTTTGACGCTTCTGTAATAGTCACTTTGTGAAACCATTGTGATCAATAGAGCATTAATTTTGCTCCACAGGAGCAAATGCTCTATTTATCACAATGGTTTCAAAACTACACAATTCTGAAAATTTCCTTTCCTCTAGTAAATGTTCCTTTTTGGTAGATTTAATCAAAGAGGTTGGATCTAAAAATAGCCCATGCGCGAATGGGTTGTTAAGCAAACAGAGAAGACCTTGATCAGACACCTCCTGTAGGAGCTGTTTGTTCTGGGTTTACTCCATTTGCAATGGTGTTAAAAAGCGTACCTATGAAAAAAAGGTTAAATCTTAGCAGTTGTCTTCCTACTTAAATAGAGAAGATTTTCTTTCATTCTTTTTCAAAAACATTATTGCAGTAAAACTAATTGATTTAATGTAAGATGAGAAATAATGTGCCATCAAGACTTTACAAACAGTGCAGACCTCAACCACTGGCCAATTGAAAGATGCAGCATATGATTAGGATCTAAACTGTTTGTAATGTGTTTAACCCTTTCCCTCATACAAATGCTTTTTCACACCTTTGCAAACAGAGTAGACCAAGATCAGATGACTCCTGTAGGAGCCCTATGATCAGGGTCTGCTCTGTTTGCTTATGAAATGATATAGATCTATTTCTAGTTTCTGTAGAGGTAAAGAAATCCTGGGTACACATACCATTATAAAATTCAGCTAATAATTATTCATGATATCATTATTTCTTGCATGAATATTCAACAGGGAAAGCATTAAGTGGTCTAGGTCTATACAATTCAGAAAATACCCATTTTGTAACACAGCTGTAAATCTAGGATTTTAGAAAGAGTAAAAATAGTAGAAGAAAAGATTTCATGCAGCATGGTAAACACAAAATACCTATCTTTGATATAGCAAACAGAGAAACACAAAGAATAAACAATACAAGGTTGGAAGACAAAGAAATCCATGAAGAAATATAATCTGTAAGTATACCAAAGTTATACAACCTAAAACTAATAAAGTGCCCAAAGGACAGAAACTCTAGAATCAGATCTATATCATTTCATAAGCCAACAGAGTAGACCCTGATCAGATATCTCCTACAGGAGATCCGGTCTGGGCCTACTCTGTTTGCCAAAGGCATTAAAAGGTATCCATATGGAGTAAACAGTCTGCCACTATTCCTTGAATGACTAGGGCATAAAAAAGGAGCTTGCTATTTTGAACTCAGAATGAGATGCTGGAAGCTTATTTCTACATGAGATTTAGAGTTTAGATTCAGGAAAGCATTCCCTTCACATAACACTATTACTTCTGTCTTTTACATGCAAATGATATGAATCAAACACATATATCTTTGCTACTGCTAGACAATCTGAAGACAACAAAGAATAAATGGCAGAAAAAAAAGAAGACAGTTGTCAAATACGACCATAGCTGTAACCCATTCCTTCATATTGACACCTTTTGACACCTCTGTAAAAGTCACTTTTTGAAACCAATGTGATAAAAAGAACATTTGCTCCATAGGAGAAAATGCTCTAGTTATCACAACAGTTTCAAAACTACACAGTTTTAAAATTTTCTGTTTTTCTAGTAAATGTGCCTTTTCAGCAGATTGATTCAAAGAGATTGGATATAAAAACAGCCAATGAGGGAATGGATTAAGAGTGCAGAATTAAGGCTTTACTTGATACTTCCACCTGACTATGCCTTTGCAAACAGGATAGACCACAATGAGACTACAGTAGAACCTCTCTATAATGGCCACTAAATTATATCAAGTATTTTGTGTCAAAGGCAGGTGGCTGCTTAAAGCAAGGTGCAAGTAAACCAGAACGCTCCTATAGGAGCGTTCTGTTTTACTTTCACCTTGCTTTAAGCAGCCACCTGCCCTAAATGCCAACTAATTAACACAATTTAGTGACCGTTATAGAGAGGTTTTACTGTATTGATGTAAGAACTGCCTGATCAGGGTCTCTGCTCTGTTTGCAATGTGACTCTACTATTTTATCATGACAATAAAATTCCTTTGTCTATATTTTTTATGCAAGATTTATGTTGATATTCATATTGGGTGGAGCCTCGCACATATGTTCATCAAGTAAAACTTCATAAAGGCTTTGTAAATATGGCTGCATAATGGGCATCATCCTTTAGCACTCTGAACAGCTAGTGGATCCCAAAAATATGTGCTGTTTGAGATAAATTACTGTTTTCATAAATTTTGAAAGTAGGAGATCCTTCAAAAGCAAAAGCAGCAATCTGAAAACAGATCTGTTCATCAGCAGTTATTAACACCAGCTAATTTGGTACTGTATTCAATTTTCATAACTTACTGAAAGCAATAAAAGTGATGATCCTGAAGGACCAGAATATATAATATCACTGAGAAAGGAGTATGGGGCAACTTTTTATGGCATTCAAACTGTCAAACAATTTGTACCCTGACAAGTTGTCAATCCAGTTGGCATATTATCTGGACCAAAAGGTTTGACAATAACAATTTTTTTTTTATCAATTTTGTCTGTAGAGTGCTAAAGGTCAAAGTCGAGCACTACAAGTTATTTTACTTCGATGTTAGAAGGGTGGGCATATGTAGAGTAGTCCATTGTCCCTCACAGC
The DNA here is from genome assembly GCA_963576725.1 of Azorinus chamasolen. NCBI lineage: Eukaryota > Metazoa > Mollusca > Bivalvia > Cardiida > Solecurtidae > Azorinus > Azorinus chamasolen. The sequence continues at coordinate 70,922,378 of OY755243.1, forward strand.
CTATCACAAGAAAAAACAATCACAGTCTATCACGAGAGAAAAACAATCACAATCTATCAAAAGAGAAAAACAATCACAGCCTATGCTATCATGAGAGAAAACAATCACAGCCTATCACAAGAGAAAACAATTACAAATATCTATAAATAGACAGAGATAATTCTGAATGCACGAAACAATGGAATGAACCTCTATAGGGGTGTGATAAAATAAGTGAATATACAGTAGAACCTATCTTCAGCAGCCATCAAAAACAGGTCTAACTATGGGTCTGTAAGGCAGGTGATAGCTTAATGCAGGTCAAAGGTATTACAGAAAGCTCCTATTCTGAATTACTTTGTCCTGCATTAAGCAGCCACTTGCTTTTTAAGATTCCTATGTTCAAATAATAAATGGCTGCTTCTGTACAAGTACATATCTTAATCTGAATTTCTTGAAAAAAAAAAACCCAGCAACCTTGCTGGTCCTGTTATTGATTATTGAATAAACCAGGTCATGTTTACAAAATAAAATATTATCACTGTCATATTATAACAAAATAATCCAACACTAATGTACAGTATACCATTGTCCGTCACAGCCTATCACAAGAGAAAACGATCACAAATACACAGCAATAAATGCACACATTAAATCTTTACCCATTTCCTCATGAATAATCATGTGAGAAATAATGACATCATGAAAATTTATCAGCAAATTTTTTATAATTGTATAAGATTATTGGATGTTTTGGCCATGGTAGAAACTACACAATCCGATCTACAGTTTATGATAATCAAACAGAGCAGACTTTGATTAGACAGCTCTTACAGGTGTCATCTGATCTGGGTCTACTCTGTTTGCAAAGGCATAAGGCATCTCTATGAAGTAAAGGGTTAATGCGAGACTCTTGAAATATATTGACAAAGTTAAATTTTCATAAATTAATCTTTTATCTGCTAGAGATGCTTTGCAAACTGAATAGAGCCTGATCAGATGGCTCCTATAGGGGCTGTCTGATCAGAGTCTGCTCTGTTTACATCTGGAATTATATAGGTCTGATTCTACAGTTTCTTCTAAACAATTCATGTGTTCATATTATAAAACTTTACCCAATATATATTCATTATTTCTCAAATGAAAAATAATCCCTATATAAGCCTTTCTATGTCTTTCCTGTAGGAGCCGCGTGATCAGAGTCTGCTCTGTTTGCTCATCATATAATACAGATATTATTCTACAGTTTCTTCCATAGCCAAAAGTTCAAATGTCCATGTGCTGTTATAATACATGTACATGTAAATATTATAATTTTAATATTCAGTATGTCATTATTTCTTGCATGAATATTCATGGAGTAAAGGGTTAATAATCATACAAAACTTTTCATTCCTTTCTCTATCCTAATCTTTGACTATTTGTTTGCAAAAACTCTATACAGTAATACCCCTCTAAACTGGAATTCTAGTAGAGAAGAATTTAGATAGTTTTAGGCAGGATGCTGCTTAATGCAGAGTGAAAGTCATGCAGAAGGCTCATGCAGGAGCTATGTGCATGATTATCACCCTGCATTAAACTGCCACCTGTCTCCAAGACCAATATTTATTCTAAATTTAAAGTCCAGTTTAGAGGGGTTTTACTGTACCCTAATTACCCGAAGTATTCATACACCCAATCACCCCTCTACATCAGTTAGCAAAACTGTGTAATTCAATTTGGTACCATTTTGATAACCTTGAACTAAAGTGATATAGTAGCAAATAGTTTTGATCCTAATAAATTGACTCCTTCAGGAGCTGTTTTGTCTGGGTCTGCACTACTTGCTTAAACCTGTCTATCCTAATATTTAGAATAATTATCGTGGATATACTTCTCTTGAACCTGTAACCCTTTGAACACTGTCACCGTGCAATTTATTAACTCTTTCACTGCCAATGTCGCATCTATCATCACCTTTGCAAACAGATTAGATCCAGATAAGAGGTTGAGTAACACAGTATCTCACAAAAGACCATAACAAGCAAACAAACATCACAGATCTTAAACATGCTCTTCTATAAACTTCAGCTTGCAGAACACATTCTCATCGGCAGAAAATGCTGTCTACAATAATTCTTCACCACTTCAATTAAGAAATAAAAAAAGTTTGGATCCTGATGCAATGTCCAATTACTTGTCATCTCATCAAAATGCAAACTGTTAGAAAAGTTAATCAGAAATTTCTTACAAAAGGTTAATGTATGATGATCTCAGAGAGTTTCGACCAGCTATAAGTTATCTCAAGTACCACCAAAGTATACACTTGAAATCTATTACTTGCCCAATTCAACAAATATGGTTCGAAATTCAAACTTGATACCTCTTAACCCTTTCCCTCATAAAAATGATTTTTCATGTTTTTACAAACATAGCAGACTCAGATCAGATGGCTCTTGCAGGAGCCATCTTACCAGGGTCTGCTCTGTTCATAATAAATGTATATCTGACTACAGTTTCTACCAATATCAAAATTTATATTAATATAGGTCATTATAAAACATCAACTATTAATATTCATGATATTTTTATTTCTTACATGAATATTCAACAGGGAATGGGTTACGAGCTTTTAAATTAAAGATCTAGCAATTATATCTACTGTTTTATTCACTCTTCCACCATACAAATATTTTCATACAAATAATACATGGTAAGCTCCCAGTTTAAATTCTGATCAAGTACAAAATTGCATAATCTGACATTGAATCCAGAAATGTTATTGTCATGCAATCAAAGTATTAGTAACCATAGCTAACCCTTTAAATGTTTAAAACAAGTTGATTGGCATTTACAAACAATGCAGACCTAGATCAGAAGGTTCCTTCAGTAACTCTCTGATCTGAGTCTGAACTGTTTGCCATTCTGGATTTTTTTTTCAGTAAAATTATTTGTTAACCCTTTCCCTCATATAAATGTCTTTTCACACTTTTGCAAACAGAGTAGACCCAGATCAGACGGCTCCTATAGGAGCCGTCTGATCAGGGTCTGCATTGTTTGCTTAAGGACATACATAGATCTGATTATGCAGTTTCCACAACAGTGAAAAAAGCCCTTTTCTATGTTCCATTTTATTGATTCTGCGCATGAATATTAATGAGGTGAAGAAATTTTGAACATGAAACAGGGAAATGGTTAATAATGAATGGACTCATTCATGATGGACCATTCTACTTCTGAAATTCCGTATTCAAAGGGTACACAGCCCATCTCCACCTACACACACAAAATAAACACTAGCTGCAAATCATACGTGTTTGTTATTTACCGTTCAACTTCCCTGGTTAATATTACAGTAATGGGTCTTCTGTCCTACAAACATTAAAACTAAATTAACCCTGTACATTGTACCTAACAGATACAACTTTAATATCTTTCTGAGGTCCAGATATTGCAGATAAGATGCGTAAATTAAAACATTTTCAAGAATAACTTCTTTATTTCTCCACCAAACCATATGTTGTGACCACTCTTTATAATTTTCTTCAAGAGACGATTCTAAAGAGTGGTCACAACAGAGTGACTATGTTACTATGGAGCAAATGCTCTATTCATAACAATGGTTTCCAAAAATGACTTTTACAGAGACGTCAAAAGGTGCAAGTAGCAGGGAATGGGTTAATTGCTAATAATGATAATTAGATACAATAGTCAATGCATGTGAGAAAACTATGACAAACTTTTCACTCGAAAAATCAACCCTCTGAATGCTTAATTTTCAAAGTGGAATGATCTATCCCTACTTAACAATAGAGTTCAATGGATTTGCAGAATTTTGAATGACAAACAGTGCAGACCCTGATCAGAACTTAGGCTCCTCTAGGAAGTTGGAACCCTCTAATCTGGGTCTACACTGTTTGCAAATGCAAGTAGACTCATTTCCCACATTCAAAGAGTTGAAAAGAAATATGGTTACAAAGCAGAAGAAAATGTGTTAACCCATTACCTCATAGGCTATTTTAGATACAATCTCTTTAAATAAACCTACTGAAAAGGAGCATTAACTAGAGAAAAGGAACATTTTAGAATTTTGTAGTTTGAAACCATTGTGATAAATAGAGCATTTGGTCCTATTGGAGCAAATGCTCTATTTATCACAATGGTTTCACAAAGTGATTTTTACAGAGTCGTCAAAAGTCGTCAATATGAGGGAATAGGTTAGTTCTGATTATGATGCTACACATATTTGAGCCAAGTCTGTCAGTGGAGCCATGAAAAAGTAGACACTTTTACATTTGAAAAAAGTGTTGACCAAGATTAGTTACTGTGAAACTCATTTTTTGAACAAGGTTTTCTGTTCGTTCTTAACCCTTCACTTCATAAATATGTCTTTCTACGCATTTGTAAATAGAGTAGACCCAGATCAGATGGCACATGTAGGAGCTGTCTGATCAGGGTCTGCTTCCTTAGGACATAATTTAGATCTGATTCTACACTTTCTCCCATGGTTAAATATTCATATATTTATATGATATTATAAAAATACAGCTAATTACTATGCATGATGTCATGACTTCTTACATGAACAGAGCTACACTGAATGGTGCATACTCAAAATTTTAAAATCATCATTTCTCCGCTAAACCCTAATTCGAGGGCTTGGTGCAAAACTATTCTAACTCCTTCACTAAAGTGAAGGAGTTAGAATAGTTTTGCACCAAGCCCTCGCTATGTTGTGACTACTCTTTTGAATTGTCTAGAAGAGGCGATTCTAGAGTGGTCACAACACAGGGTTTACACCATGAATATTCAAGTAAGAAATAATGACATCATGAATATTAATTCAATTATTTTTTATAATAGCACATGAACACAGGAATGTTTAGCAATGTAGAATTATATATCTATATTATATCATAAGCAAACAGAGCAGACTCAAATCAGATCGCTCCTATAGGAGCCATCTGATCTGGGTCTACTCTGCAAAGGGGTAGAAAGATGTATTTATGGAGAGAAGGGTTAATATAAGTTATCAAAATGGTTTTATTGACTACAAATCATGAGAGAGGGTGGACAGTGGGTCCTTACATTCAGGGTAAATACAGTACACTGTTTGAAAATGTATATGTGCCCCTTTGGCTCCCTGATTTCTAAAAGGTCACGGTTAATCATCATCCTAATTAAAGCAATGACATAAATACAGGTACATGTATATCTGAATGCTTACCTGTGCAAAGCTGTCATTAACAATGGGGAAGTTCTTTGTCTGGGTAAGGCGGGTGCTGAAGTTGAGTATAGATGTTAAGGTGTTGGAACTAGTTGCTGGCTTCAGGCATAGAATGGCACGAGTCTTACAGTTACCTCCGAGCTCCTGCTGTAGCAAACGAGTCAGCTTAGAGTCACTGGGGAAAAAAAAGGAAGATTTGAGAAGCACTGTTGTTTTTCTGTTAACCAATTCCTTCATATTGACACCTTTTCACACATTTGGAACTCTGATTATGACTTTGAAAAGAAATGACACAAAGTCTGATTCAAATTCTGAAGTAAAGCCATTTTCCATCCTTGAAAAATCAAGTAATGAAATTTATTTTAAAACGCAGGTCGCTGAAAATATAACAAAATGCTTTTTCATTAAAAGAACTATTAAAAATCATACATCAAAGAAAAGGTCTGTTGAATGAGTGTAATTTGTTAGACCTTGTGAAATAGTACTGTGTGTATTTGTGGACATATTAAATTTGTTTAGTATCATGAAAGAAATAGACAAACACTAATTTAACCCTTTCCCTGTTGAATATTCATGTAAGAAATAATGACATCATGGACATTTATCAGCTGAATGTTGATAATAGCAATATGTACACAGGAATTCTTGGTATTGGTAGAAACTATAGCGTCAGATCTATTATAATCTCATAAGCAAATAGATCAGATTGTGATCTGGGTGTCCACTATTTGCAAAGGTGTGATAAAGCATTTCAATGAAGGAAAGGGTTAATTTCAATTAATTCACAGACAGAATTCAATATTCAAAAGAAATCAATTAACATTTAATTAATTGAAAGATTGCCCCTACCTCTTTTGAGCCCTTACCTATAATTAATAACCCTGTCAGCATATGGGTTACTGGAGAGGGATGTTACAACCTGGTTGAGGGCAATGAGGGATTTACTGAGGTGAGGTCCCTCACGGTGTCTCAGCTGGTTCGGGTCATCAGAAAGCTTTTCAAGACCTGGTAGTTCAATGATACTAAACCTTGACTTGTTTCGAGATGGATTCTCGCCAACCAGCTGCAGAAAAAGAAATAAATCTCACTGGCATGCTTAAGAATACTATCTGTCTCAACTCCAAGAAGATTTGAGCTCTTCTGTACAAAAAACCAACCCAGAAAAGCCACCGCATTTAAAATATCATTTGATCAGGCTCTACATTGTTTGTCATACAAGTCAATTAACCCTTTCCATGTTTTATGTTTATTTCAAATTTCAATACCCACTGAATAGTCATGGACAAAATCGTTATAATGAAATATTGAAGGTATAACATTGTAGCCCTTTTAGAAAGTAATTGTAGCCCTTTTAGAAAGTAAAGAAATATATCTATCAAATTCCATAGAAACAGAGCAGACCCTTATCAGACAGCTCCTATAGGAGCCATCTGACCTGGGTCTACTATGTTTGCAAATATGTGAAAAGGCATTCTGGTTCATATGAGGGATCTGATCAGGGTCTGTTCTTTTTGCTTATGTAATTATATAGATCTGATCCTAAAGTTTCTGCCAAGGTAACAAATTCCTGCATTCATGGCTAATTAATATTCATGATGTCATTATTCCTTACATGAATATTGAACAGGTAAAGGGCTAACATTTATTCAAGATTTCATCACCTAATTAATATTCATAACAAAATCAGTAAAATGAAAACATGGAAAATGGATTTTTTTCACCATGGTGGAAACTGTAAAATAAGATCTATAAAATTCCATAAGCAAACAGAGCAGACCCTGATCAGATGGCTCCTACATTAGCCATCTGATCTGGGTCTACTCTGTTTGCAAATGCTTGAAAAATATGAAGGAAAGGGTTAAACTCAAACATGTTGCATTTTTCATTTTCTTTTGATTTAATCAAGCTTTTGAGAAACTATTGACTGATTAGCGAACAGCTTTGATCCGAATGAGATGTTGAGTTACTCATCGAGATGATTCTAAAGAGTGGTCACAACATAGGGTTTGGTGGAGAAAGGAATGATTTTAGTATTTGAGTGTGCACCTTTATCTGCTGCACTGGATCTATCATAATTGCTTATTTCTCAGCCAAACCCTATATTGCTGCTACTCATTAGAATCACTTCAGAGAGGCATTAACCCATTACCTCATAGGCTATTTTTAGATACAACCTCTTTGAATAAATCTACCGAAAAGGAGCATTAACTAGAGAAAAGGATCTTTTTTAGAATTTTGTAGTTTGAAACCATTGTGATAAATAGAGCATTTGCTCCTTGCTCCTATAGGAGCAAATTTATGCTCTATTTATCACAATGGTTTCACAAAGTGACTTCTACAGAGTCGTCAAAAGTCATCAATATCTCTATAAAATGTCTAAGCAAACAGGGCAGATCCTGATCAGACAGCTCTTATAGGAGCCATGTGATCTGGGTCTACTCTGTTTGCAAATGCTTGAAAAAGGTGTATATATGAAGGAATGGGTTAAATACACCTCTTATCCATTGCTCTGATGATTGCATAGTAAATAATTTGTAGCAAATGCCTGCTCTCAAAATTCATTAGGAGAACATAAAATAAACTAATTAACACCTTGAATGTTAAATATTCAAAGTCGAATGGCTCATCAGTGACTAACCGTTTACTCCATGAATATTCATGTAAGACATAATGACGTCATGAATATTAATTAAGATTAATTGTTATAATAACACATGGACAGAACAGAAATTGAAGAACCACATCTATATCATATCATAAGCAAACAGAGCAGACCCTGATCAGATTGCTCCCACAGGAGTCATCTGATCTGGGTCTACTCTGTTGGCAAAGGCGTAGAGAGGTGTATTTATAGAGTAAAGGGTTAAATGACAGAGTCAATACAGTATGAATTTTTAAGTTTTAAATTTGCTAGAGGATTTTGAATAACAAACAATTCAGACCCTGATCAGAGGGCTCCTTTTTGAGTCCTCTAATCTAAGTCTACACTGTTTGCAAATGCCAGTAGAATCATTTCCTGCATTAGTAGCTTTAGGTCTTCATTTATAAAAACTTAATAAATATTTAAAAATCATTAATAAACTTGATAATAAAAAAGATCAGTGATATTAACTAAATACTATCTTGAGTTAAAAACATTATTCTCACTTAAATCTAGCATATTTTAAAATATTAGCTTACTTCGATGTGCCTAAATCCTTCTCGAGTTAATTCCTGGGATATAACCACAGGGCACAAGGTTTCAAACAAGCTTATTCAAACCCATCAGATCGATGTTCTTAAGATTGGCTCAATGAAATCACTTTTCATCAGTGATAAGGTTGAACATTTTATCAAGCCGTAGTGATCCGAATACATACAAACATCACAGAAATCAATCAATAGACAGACCCGCTTTACTCTAAAATTTAACCCTTTGAATACAGTGAAAGAAGTCAAACTGTGTTTGCAAACAGGTTAGACCCAGATAAGCAGGCTCCTGGAGAAGAATCTAATCAGGCTTTGCACTTTTTATAATGCAGAATCATGTCTGACAAAGACAACTGTTTGAGGAAAAATAATTCACTTGAAAATACGGACAGAAATGGAGTCACTTCTGAAAAGGTTTAACCTAAGGGTTAACCTGTTGAATGCGGGGGAAACAAGAGTGCTAACATTTGTAAACAGTGTAGACCCAGATCAGAGGGCTCCCAGAGGAGCCCTCTGATCAGGGTCTGCACTGTTTGTCATTCAAAATCCTCTCGCAAATTACATCCTTTTCATACTGAATGGACTCTATAGTTTAACACTGGTGGATCATTCCATGTTGAGTATTTAGTATTCCAAGGGTTAATGTATTGAAACCATCAGTTTTTCAAAAAGGATGCCAGCTGAATGATTGAATTTCAAAACATTTGGGAGATGGTTTCAACAGAAATAATGATATTTAAATTTACCCCACAAATGGATCTAGATCCACTGATTTTAATCCTACCAAAATTCAAACAGGTCAAGCTTACCATGAATATTTAGGGACTTTTTTTTAAAAATAAAAAAGGAAAATGACAAACAGTGCAGACCCTGATGAGAGGGCTCTTCCAGGAGCCCTTTCATCTGGGTCTACACTGTTTGCAAAGGACAGTTGTGACTCTTTTCCCACACAACAAGGATTCATAGATTGTTTTTGAGAAAATGAAGCAGTCAACAATTTTACTATCACTTAAATGGAGAAAAAAATGTGGCACGGTAGTGCTTAACTCTTCTATACGCTGGGTAATTTTCATCTGCTAAAAATGTATCACCAATAAACATTCTAAAATTCATTTTTTCTTCCATTTCTCTGTAAATATACAGAGTGACATATAGTTTGGATCCTGGTGAGATGCAAATTTATTTGGCACCTCATCTGGATCTAAACTTGTTACATAGGTAATAACGAATTTGCCACTAGCATGCAAAGAGTTAACTTGTCACAAAGCTCCACTTATCACAATAAAACCTTCCTGCAAGAGGGCTATATTATATTCCTGACACTCATTTCTTACAGTGATAAGAATAACCTGCCTGACCGACATCAAACAACAACAGTAACATCCCTCTAAACCTGAATTTTAATAAAGAAAAATTGCGGTATTTTACACAGGTGACTATAGGAGCCATCTGATCTGGATATTTCTTCTCTGTTTGCAATGGTGTACAAAAGCGTATTTATGGAGTAATGGGTTATAACACTTTACTCCATAAATAAGCTTTTGTACACCATTATAAAGACCAGCATTGATACTAATTTGACCATCACATTTAGAGGGGTTTTACTGTATACTTAGTCCATATTTTTCTTCTCCTTCAGCAGTGACAATAAATTCAACAATTCAACAACAATAAGTTCTTTTCAAAAAGTGTAAACAAAATGAACAATAACTAGATCAAACAATGATTCCACATGCAAATACGCTAAACTATGTTGAAATTGTAACACAATGAATGTAAATACATAAAAGCACCAAGTAAATGAAATTCTAGTCCTAATGGAAAACAGTTATAATCTTAAAATTAATACGCCTTTGTAAACAGCAGACCCAGATCAGACGGCTCCCATAGGAGCCGTCTGATCAGGGTCTGCTCTGTTTGCTAATGATATAATATAGATATGATTGATTCTACAGTGCTTGCCATGACCAAAACTTCTAGTGTCAATGTGCTATTATGATAAATATTTTGATTAATATTTATGATGTCATTATTTATTACATTAATATTCATGGAGTTAATATGTTACATGAGACAATGAAATTTTTGCCATGAAAGAGAGTGTATAATCAGACATATAATATATCTAAAGCAGCAGAACAGACCCTGAATAGACAGCTACTATAGGATCTGTCTGATCTAGGTCTACTCTATTTGCAAAATCCTGAATATGAGTAGATATAAAGTAAAGAAGAGCAGTTAAACTATGGCAAACATTATTGGTGCGCTGGAAATCCAGGTTTATCCAGGTCTTCACTGTTTTTTCATGTCAGAAATTTCTCCAATACCATTACAAAACAGTACAGATTGCATTGGTGCATTCAAACATAAATGACTGGTGTCAAAACTATTTGCAAATGTTGGAGAATTTTTTTCAAATAATGCTTATCATATACAATACATTTTTGTTTTGTATCGTAACAAAAAAGCACAGTCCTTGTTGAATATCCATTTATCAACTGTCTGGCCAATGCCAAATAGTTAACCATTCTGAATCTGTTCTCTTGAAATATAACTGCTGGGCTTTAACCCTTTACTCTATAAATATGCCTTTTTACACCTTTGTAAACAGAGAAGAGCGAGATCAGACAGCTCCTATAGCAGCCGTCTGATCTGGGTCTGCTCTGTTTGTTTATGATATAATATAGATATGATTCTACAGTTTCTGCCATGGTCTAAATTTCATGTGTCCATGTCCTATTATAGCAATTAATCTAATTAATATACATGATGTCATTATGTCTAACATTAATATTTATGGAGTAAAGGGTTAAGGCAGGTTACAAATAGCCAAGTCTGCTTAATGCAGGAGCCTGTAATAAACACCAACCTGCCATCAAAGACACCCATGTTTTTTCAATGGTTGTTATTATGTATTATGCTGTCATCAACATGTTAATGTGTGTAGAAATACCTGTACAATACAACACTGTTGCTAAATAATACCTCAAGACTGCTATTTTTTTTCTAGGATTCAGTCATTCTTTCTTATTTCAAAATATTTGTTTGAAAATCAAGCAATTTATATGTATCTTTACATGCCAGAAATTATTTTGAAGATCTCATATTGGGATAAATTTGATTTCATTTATTTCCTTTTAGTTATGAATCTCTGGGTAACAACTTTAACTATGTATCAAGAAATACAAAATGAAAGAAACAGTTGTAAATTTCAAGAACACAGAAAACTGATACAAACTATTTCCAATTTTTCAATGGCTGACATTTTCTTTGGTGTCTAGTAAAAGATCAATATCCTACAGTTTTGTTACTAGTCCTCTTAACCCATTCCCGCATATTGACACCTTTTGACGCCTCTGTAAAAGTCACTTTGTGAAACCATTCTGATAAATAGAGCATTTGCTCCATAGGAGAAAATGCTCTATTTATCAGAATGGTTTCAATAATATACAATTCTAAATATTTTCTTTTCTCTAGTCAATGCTCCTTTTGGGTAGACATTTTCAAAGAGGTTAGGTCTAAAAATAGCCTAATTGGGAATGGGTTAACCCTTCCCCCCTATTCTACTGGAGAAACAGTAACAGATCATTCAGATATTTTGATATCACTGAAACGCTTATTTCTTTGCACTCCTCCACAATTAAGCTATACATGTATTGTAAAACCTCTCTAATATGACCACTAGTTATCTGAACCCTTTAATCCATAAATATGCCTTTTTGTGCCTTTGAAAACAGAGCAGAGCCAGATCAGCTGGCTCCTATAGGAGCCATCTGATCAGGATCTGCTCTGTTTGCTTATGGTATAATAAAGATATAATTTTACAGTTTCTGCCATGGCCAAAAATTCCTGCTTCCATATGCTATTATAACAACCTAATTAATATTCATGAGGTCATTATTTCTTGCATGAATATTCATGGAGTAAAGGGTTAAAGGTAGTGGTTAGCTTAATGGAGAGTGAAAGTCGTGCATATGAGTTCTTCCTGCATTAAACTCTTACCTTCATGTAAACGCCTTTTCATGCTTTTGCTAACAGTGTAGACCCAGATCAGATGGCGCAGGTAGGAGCCATCTGATCAGGGTCTGCTCTGTTTGCTTATGAAATCCTAATAGATCTGACCCTTCAGTTTCTACCAATACCAACAAATCATGCATACATCAGCCAGTATAAAATTTCAGCTAATAAATATTCATGATATCATTATTTCTTACATGAATATTAAACAGGGAAAGGATTAAGTAACCACTTGCTTTTAAAGGCACCCATGTTAATTTAACCCTTTCCTCCATGAATATTAATGTAAGAACTAATGAAACCATGGATATTAATTAGATAATTTGGTTATAATAACACATAGGGAAATGGGAATTTCTATCCATGGCAGAAACTGTATAATCATATCTATATTATATCATAAGCAAACAGAGCAGACCCTGATCAGACGGCTCCAACCTGTTTGCAAAGGCATAGAGGGGTGTATTTATGGAGTAAATGGTTAAGTTCTCAGACCTACAGAGGTTTTACAGTATTTATTACACAATATACACAATTCAAATAAAACCAGTGCAAAAGTAATGTTATTAAAGTGCTATATTAACCTTTCCTTCATATTAATGCCTTTTCACACATCTGCAAACAGAGTAGACCCATGTCAGGAGTCGTCTGATCTGGTTCTACTCTGTTTGCAAAGGCATAGTAAAGCATACTTATGAATTAACAACAAAAAGTTTTGTGCTTACACATTGATAAATTATTAAACATGAATGCTGTATATGACTGGTATCAAAGATTTCTGAAAGTTAAAAAAATATCACAAGAAATGCTTCGTCTAAAATATATCTTATTGTACAGTATTCGCTTTGAATTTTTTTCTTTCTTTAGTCAAAAATGTTCCAAAGTCAGTTTTTGGACAATACCATTTCCAGAAATTATTTTTCTTGTTTAACCCTTTACTCCTTCGCAAACAGTGTAGACTCAGATCAGACAGCTCCATTAGGAGCCATCTGATCAGGGTCTGCACTGTTTGCTTATGGATAATATAAATCTGATTCTACAGTTTGTGCCAAGACCAAAACTTCCTGTGTTCATATGACATTATGAAAAAAACCCATCTAATTGATAACCATGATGTCATTATTTCTTACATAAATATTCATGAAGTAAAGAGGTAAACAAGCTAAGACATTCAGTTCAAATCCTTACATTGATCAATGTGTGTTACTATCCATGTTCTCCAAAACCTGCATATCAAATGAACACACTAGACCTCGGAAAGGTCAAACACAATTCAATACATTTCACTTACTGAAAACAATAAGTGATACTTCGCGGTATATGATTTGGAATTCAACACCTGTATATATAGAATACCGGTACATAATATTTAGTTACACTTTATTCAAGGGATTTAACTATTCTTGTGAAAACTTAATGAATAGTATCATTTGTCTCCCTTGCTTCACCAGGTTTAATCTGCCTAATGTTTATAGTCTATTATAACTTAACCCTATACTCCATGAATATTCTTGTTAGAAATAATGAATATTAATTAGATTAATTCTTAAAATGGCTTATTAACACATGAAATTTATGCCAAAACAGAAACTGTAGCGTTAGATTTGTATTATTCCATAGGAGTTGTCTGATCTGGGTCTACTCAATAGGCAAAGGTGTAAAAAAAAGTTTATTTATGGTGTAAAGGGTTAAGTCAAATAAGGCATAACCTGTTTGGAAGGAAAACTTATGCAAACCAATACTGTTCAGCATGCTAAAGGTTAACAGAACCCAATTGTATGTTTTAGTGACCTTGACCTCAGTGACTTTAACCCTTTACTAGTTAAAGATGCATATTTATGCATTTGTAAACATAGTACTCAAATCAGACAGCTGTTGTCTCATAGGGTTTGATGGAGAAATAAAGAAGCTATTCTTGAAAATGTTTTAACCCTTTCCCTCATATAAACGTGTTTTCACACATCTGCAAACAGAGTAGACCCAGATCAGACGGCTCCTAGAGGAGCCGTCTGATCAGGGTCTGCTCTGTTTGCTAATGAAATTTGATAGATCTGTTTCTATACTTTCTAAAATGGCGACAATGTTCAACCTTCCGTATTTCATTATAGCTATTTTGTCCAAGAGTATTCAGTAGGTTTTGAAATTTGTAATAAACATAGAACAGGGAAAGGGTTAATTTATGCATCTTATCTGGACCTGTGTATCAGGTAAAGGGTATAAAATGATGTTACAGCAGAACTGCATTAAGTCCAGTCAAACTGTTCGCTCATTCTTAATATTTGTACTTACCATTTGTAAGTTGAGGTGTAGCAGAGTTGCAGCATTTTTTTGGGCAGGACCGTAGTCAGTTGACTGTTCTGTTCTTCTTGACAAACCTTGGCGGAACTGAGATGATGCGTCAGTGGAATTACGCACAGGAATGTCTGAACCATTCTTAAAAGAGAATAAAGTCATAAGATAATATTTTCCTTTCAATGGTCACTTGAGCAATGGTGAAACATAACCATATGATCTTGGTCTGCTCCTTTTGCAAAGGCATGATCCCACTTACACAAAAGGAGGCTACATCAAAATTACCAATGAACAGCTTTATGAACATTTCGATACAGCCTCATGGCTCTAGATCAAATCCTTTCCTTTTTATGCTCAACAACATTTTCACAAAGACGGGGGAGATAACTCCACTAATCATGGATGACTGCTTCAAAATTACAATGTGCCACATGCTGACAAATATTCCTGTGGAAATCACCAATTTTCTCTGTCAGTGGCAATAACTCATGATTGCCAATACTGCATAATTCCATATCAAAATCCAGATGTGCAAATCTACACCCAGGTGAGCAAATTACATGCTGGCAAATGTTCTTGTAAAGTTTTATGACTCGAGGCCAATTGATTTTTAAATAAATGTACACAACAATGCAAAAAAAAGTGTGATGGACGACTGGAAGGATAAACGGAAAAGGACAAACCTAAATACATGTACCTTCCATTAAAAGTGTGAGCATAAAAAAACATATCTTTAGAACAAATTTTCCCATGCTTATGCAGGACTGTGCTACTATGGTGTGGACCATTACAAAGGGCTAAAACTCTACTTATACTGAGTGTATCACACTACAATTCATAGCCTGATCCAAGGTACACAAGTTTACCTATAAAGTAACTTGCTCAATACCTTTCCAAGTTTTGCATGACACAGAGAAATTGTGATTGATGGATGGTATGAAAGACTGATCATAACTAATGGATGGAAAAAGATAAATCTAAATGCCATATTATAAATGTGGGGACAAAAACTATGGAAGTACAGTAAAATCTCGATTGTTCGAATTTTCTGTATAGAAGAAATTAGACCCTTTTAGACAGGTGGCTGCTTAATGCCTGGTGAAAGTCATGCAGAAAGCTCCTAATACATATTTTAGTGTTCGAATAATCGAGATTTTACTGTAACTGCAAACTAAAACAACCATAAGAGACCAGCTGCCCTAAATGTTATCTTACACCATATTGTAAATTACTACATACATGTATGGTTAACCCTTTCCTTCATATAAACACAGTTTCAGACCTTTGCAAACAGAGTAGACCCAGATCAGATGGTTCCTGTAGGAACCGTCTGATCTGGGTCTGCTCTGTTTGCTTAAGAAATTATAATACATCTGACTCTACAGCTTTTAACAATACCAAAATATCCTGTGTACATATGCCAGCAGAAGAAGAATTCAGCTATTAGATATTCATGATGTCATTATTTCTTACATGTAAATGTTGGCATTATTGAAAGTCATAACAAACATAGATATTGCATAGAATTTGCTGATGAACAAAGCCTTACCTTGACATAGGTTCCCTTGTCAGCGGTGTCTCCAATCTCAAGATAGACAGAATTTCCACTGGGTACTTGCAGCAGGTCTTTGATCAGCTCGTTGTAGACCTCGTACATCTCAATGGAGACGGCTGGACTCTGCCTTTTAACCCGAGAGTCAGCCATGAAACGCTCTGAAAAAAATAAATGATTGTGTACTTGTAACTTGCATCAAGCAGATCTTTGAATTGCCAAAAAAGACATTTTTAAGAATTAGACAAAGATTATATAAACCACATGGAATACTGAATTCTTAAACAATTCCCTGTTTAATATTCACATAAGAAATAATGACATCATGAATATTTATCACATAATCTGCCTAGTGGGAGTGCCGTAACTGAGTACCGTAAATTGCGGAAATGCACTAGTGCATTTTTTATGCAAAGTTGCAATCGTTAGCCAACCGTAATGCTCATTTAAGTGTTAGCCAATCGTAGCGCTCCATGCGGACCTCCCGTTGTATTACTACGCTATTTGTAAGGAATGGCCGAAACAGCTGTCAGATATATAGCCTGTTTCATTTTCTATGGCATTTTAAGGCTTATGTGATGAAAAGAATCTTACATTTGTGTTCATTACACATAAAACTCGTGTCATATCATTATAGTAAACTCGTTTCATAAAAACAATGTATAATGAACACTCGTGTAAGATCCTCTATTTATTAGCTGAATTTTTATAATAGCAGATATGGGTCTACTCTGTTTGCAAATATTTGAAAAAGTGTTTAAATTAGGGAAATGGTTAAAATGGAATATTTTGCCATTATATGAAAGTTAAGTTCTGAAAATGCAAAGTTTCTTCGAAATTTGGATATGAGGGTGGATACGATTTTATTATCATGTAGACAGACTGACACAAAGAAATAGCAGTATCCCGCCCTTCCCACTATCACTGTTTACAATTTTTAAGACTATTTTATAACAAATATTAATCAAGTGCTTAACCCTTTCCCTCATATAAACGTGTTTTCACACATTTGCAAACAGAGTAGACCCAGATCAGACGGCTCCTAGAGGAGCCGTCTGATCAGGGTCTGCTCTGTTTGCTAATAGAATTTGATAGATCTGTTTCTTTGCTTTCTAAAATGTCTACAATGTTCCACCTTCCATATTTCTTCATAACTATTTTGTTAATGAATATTCAGTAGGTATTCAAATTTTGCTTAAATACAGAACAGGGAAAGGGTTAAGCACTTTCTTAACCCTTTACCTGATAAATATTATGCAATAATGACATCATTAATATCTATCAGATGAAATTTTATAATGGTACATGAACATAGTTTTGTTTTACCTTGGCAAAAACTGTAGAATCACATCTTCATGTATACAATTCCAATGGCAAACAGAGCAGACCCTGGTGCTCCTGTAGGAGCCATATGATCTAGGTCTTCTCTATTTGCAAAAACTTTAAAAAGCATTTATATTAGGTAATAGGTTAACTTACCTGATTGCAGCCTCGTAAACAAAGCATCAAAGATCATGGGGACAATGCCAGCCCTAGACGTGCCTTCACCAGCAATGGTGTAGGTTTTGCCAGAATCACTCTCTCCCATGACAAATATGGCCACGTTGAAGCCAGCCAAGAAAAAGTCCAAAAGATCATCAACAGAGCTCCGGAAAAGATCCAAATTGGCTGCATCCTGTCTATGTAGGGCCTTGAAGCTTGAAGAAATAAATTTAAATACTGAAGATATCTAAACCTTGTATGAAATGTTTTTCCCCTTTCTTCTAGTACAGATGATACCTATCGGAGGAAATGCCATAAAGTGCATGAAATGACCTAATGGAAAAAATGCCTTTTAATGTATGAAGTGACCTAATAGGAACAAGCAAAAAATGCAGAAACCGCATTAAAGCCAGATTATTCAACTGAAAGACCTTCACCCAAGCTATCTGCATACCAAATATAAATTGTCTAGCATATGTAGTTCAGAAGTTATAACAAATTTTTAATGACAGCCAAGTTTTCAAAAGAGTGACCTTGACCTGATTTCAGGTATCTTTATGTCATCTGTAAGGTCCTTACCAAAGCTATCTGAATACCAAAGGTGAATTGCCTAGTATTCCTGGATCAGAAGTTATAGCGAAATGTTAAAGTTTGTTAAAAACAGCCAAGTTTTCAAAATAGTGACCTTGACCCAATTTCGTGTATCCTTGTATCAATTGAAAGGCATTCACCAAAGCTATCTCCATACCGTATAAGAATTGTCTAGCATATGTGGTTCAGAGGTTAAGACAAAATGTTGAAGATTTTCAATGATGGCCAACTTGTCAAAATAGTGACCTTGACATAATTTCAAATATCTTTATATCCACTGAAAGGTCTTTGCCAAAGCCATCTGTATACCAAAGATGAATTGCCTAGCATTGTAGTTCAGAAGTTATAGCAATGTTAAAGTTATTTAAAATAGTGACCTTGAGCATGACCTGATTTCATGTATTCTTGTATCAAGTTAAAGGCCTTCACCCAAGCTATCTGCATACCAAATATGAATTGTCTAGCTTATGTAATTCAGAAGTTATAAGCAATGTTAAAGTTTTGTTAACGACGGCACACCGCCCGCCCACTCAGGATCAAAACTGCTTGACACTGATTATATATCTAAAATTATTCTACAATTGCTTATTAAGATAAAGAGGATGATAGTATCACCGTGATATTGTAGACATTTAAGAAAATAAACAGATCTATTAGATTATCTTAGCAAACAGAGTAGACCCTGATCAGACGGCTCCTCTAGGAGCCGTCTGATCTGGGTCTACTCTGTTTGCAAATGCGTGAAAACACGTTTATATGAGGGAAAGGGTTAAGATAAAGAAGGTGATACTGTATTTAGGCCATAAACCCTTGACTTTGTAAATAGCATGAGTATAGGAATAATATCATGAGCAGGAATGAGACTTCACAAATATCTATAATCAAGAGCAGGAATGAGTAAGACTTCATAAATATTATGAGTAGGAAAGTGGAGTGAATGCTTTATTTATCACAATGTTTTCAAAAAGTGACTTATATTAAGGTGTCAAAAGGCATTTATATGAGGGATTGGGTTAACTCCCTGACATAAACTGTCCTTTTCATGCCTTTGCAAACAGGAGACCAAGATCAGATGGCTACTGTAGGACCTGTCTGATCAGGATCTGCTCTGTTTGAATTAAACACAGATCTGATTCTACATTTTCTAGAAAGGCCAACAATTCCTTTGTTCTGATGTCATTATAAAATTCAGCTTATAGATATTAAAAGTGATAGTCCCTACAATAAAAACACATTTTCGATAACACAAAAAAAATCGTATTTGTTATGTTCAGTCATTATTATTGAACTTATATCGAAAAATGCCCCTGTGATACATAATAAACTGTTTTCTTCACTGTTTATTAGATTGATTTTCATACAAAATACTTACTTTCAGCATATAAACAAATGATTTATGTCATTTTTAGGCATTTTCAAAATGTGTTGCAAATAGAAACTATAATTATGTATTCCACATTAATAATCATGAGGTAAATTTTTTTTTCAAAATGTGTTGCAAATAGAAACTATAATTATGTATTCCACATTAATAATCATGAGATAAATGGTTAAAATGTAAGTTAATGTTTTCCTTCTCTATACAACAATACAATCTGGGTAATAATTAATATGAAATTTATTGGTGTTGTGTCTAAATACCAACATTTTACATAATTATGCAATACCCTATCTGCCCTTTATACTCTGCCAGACAAATGTAGACAAATGGTGCAGACCTCGATCAATCTTCTCCTGAAGGTGCACTTTGGTCAGGGTTTACACTACAGTAAAACCCCTCTAAACCCGATATTCAATTTAGTACACATATCAGTCTTGGAGACAGGTGGCAGCTTAATGCAGGCCGGGTGAAAGTCATGCAGAAAGCTCCTCTAGGAGTTTTCTGCATGACTTTCACCCTGCGTTAAGCAGCCACCTGTATCTAAATTTTTCTCTTTTAGAATTCTGGTTTAGAGGGGTTATAATGTATTTGTTACTCCATTAGTTTCTTCTAACATTATCAGAATTGAGTTATTCAGCTTTACAAACTGGTGAGGAACTGGGTGTCCTAATATTCAGGGTAAATAGGTTATTGGCCAGTTACATTCTGAAGTCAGCATATTTCTTACTTCAAGTAGGGCCCTCTTTGGTGGGCAGCTATTCTTTGTCCCTCTATAATGAGGTTCTCAGCCCCCTCAGCCCTGAGGCTGGGGCGAATACGGGCACAGATGTCAATATTCATCCTTGCCAAATGATCATCCTGAAATAAAAGAGAAATCATTGACTTATGATGGCAAATGTAATTATTAATAATAATAATAAAACAAGAGGGCCATGATGGCCCTAAATCGCTCACCTGGTTACTAAAGACCTATGCATACATATGTATTTCTATGAAAAAAAAGTCAGCTTCAGATTGGGGCCAATATGAAGCCAAGGGCCATAATTTTAGGCCTGGAGGTTAAAATTTGAACAATCTTAATAAAAGAACATTAGATGATGCCAGGGGCGGGGCAATTTTGGTCCTGGGGTCATAATTTGAACAATCTTGATAGAAAACAATTAGATGATACTACATACCAAATTTTAAAGGTCTAAGCCTTACAGTTTCGGAAAAGAAGATTTTTAAAGATTTACCTTTAAAAAACTGATAAGCCATGGGGCAGGACCACTTTTGGCCCTGGGGTAACAATTTGAACAATCTTGGTAGAAAATCATTGGTTGATGCTACATACCAAATATCAAAGGTCTAGGCCTTACAGTTTTGGAGAAGAATATTTTTAAAGATTTTCCTATGAAAAACTGATAAGCCCCGGGGCATTTCATTTTTGATCCAGTGGTCATAATTTGAATAATCTTTGTAGAGGACCATTAGATGATGCTACATATTGAATATCAACGGCCTAGGACATACGGTTTCAGAGAAGAAGAATTCTAAGTATTTTCCTATGAAAAACTGATACACCCCGGGGCGGGAACATTTTTAATCCAGGGGTAATAATTTGAAAAATCTTTGTAGAAGGCCATTAGATGATGCTACATACTAAATATCAAAGGTCTAGGCCTTACCACTTCAGAGAAAAAGATTTTTAAAGATATTCCTATGAAAAACTGATAAGCCCTTGGGTTGGGCCATTTTTGGTCCGGGAGTCATGATTGGGACAATCTTTGTAGAGGGCCATTAGATGATGCTACATACCAAATACCAAAAGTCTAGGCCTTACTGTTTAAGAGAAGAAGATTTTTTAAAGATTTTCCTAAGAAAAACTGATAAGCCCTGGGGCGGGGCCATTTTTGGTCCGGGAGTCATAATTTGAACAATCTTTGTAGAGGACCATTAGATAATGCTACATACCAAATATCAAAGATTTAGGCCTTATGGTTTCAGAGAAGAAGATTTTTTAAAAATTTCCTATGAAAAACTGATAAGCCCCGGGGCGGGGCCATTTTCAATCCGGGGGTCATAATTTGAACAATCTTTGTAGAGGACCATTAGATGATGCTACATACCAAATATCAAAGGTCTAGGCCTTACCGTTTCAGAGGAGAAGATTTTTAAAGATTTTCCTATGAAAAACTGATAAGCCATGGTGCGGGCCATTTTTGGTCCGGGGGTCATAATTTGAACAATCTTTGTAGAGGACCATTCGATGATGCTACATACCAAATATCAAAGATCTAGGCCTTATGGTTTCAGAGAAGAAGATTTTTAAAATATTTCCTATGAAAAACTGATAAGCCCCGGGGCGGAGCCATTTTCAATCCGGGGGTCATAATTTGAACAGTCTTTGTAGAGGACCATTAGATGATGCTACATACCAAATATCAAAGGTCTAGGCCTTACCGTTTCAGAGGAGAAGATTTTTAAAGATTTTCCTATGAAAAACTGATAAGCCCTGGGGCGGGGCCATTTTTAGTCCGGGGGTCATAATTTGAACAATCTTTGTAGAGGACCATTCGATGATGCTACATATCAAAGGTCTAGGCCTTATGGTTTCAGAGGAGAAGATTTTTAAAGATTTTCCTATGAAAAACTGATAAGCCCTGGGGCGGGGCCATTTTTGGTCCGGGGGTCATAATTTGAACAATCTTTGTAGAGGACCATTCGATGATGCTACATACCAAATATCAAAGGTCTAGGCCTTACGGTTTCAGAGAAGAAGATGTTTAAGTAAATTGTTGACGACGCACGACGCACATACGCACATACGGCGCACGACGCACATACGACGCCGGACGCCGGACACTGCCCCCTCACAATACCTCACCTGGCCCTTTGTGCCAGGTGAGCTAACAAAAAAAAACAAAAAAAACCAATCTATTTTAACTCCTTGCACACTAAATAATTGTATACAGATACAGAACTGTCATTTTCCAGTTCTCAGAGCTATTTTTTCTGTCATTTCTCTTCAAAACTACAGTCGTCTTATCTGTGTCTTGTTTGTAAAGGCGTAGAAAGGCATATTCATGGAGTAAAGGGTTAACCTAGGGAGCTCCAGTATCGCCACGGAAGCTAGACTCTAGCATGGTCTTACCGTCTATCGAACCTCTTAACCTTTGACCAGGAACAAAAAACGTTTACTGTGAATATTGAAGAAAAAAATAAATCAGCAGTTCAAAATAATCTTTTATACATACCTTGAAACAATTAAGTAATTTTATTCTCATGATGGGAGTCATCTATTAATCCCCAAACAATCCAGTGTTCCCCACCACCCGCATAACAAAAACAAAAATGGGTGCCAGAAAAATTATCACCTGCTTATGATCCCTTATTTTAGAAATTGTTGACTGTAACATAATACTCATAGTCAGGTGATTTCATCATGGGCACACGACCTTTGCATAAGCTGAAGGGGTCAGAGCTGTCAAACATTTTCAATGTGGTACACTTTTCAATTAATGTTGATATTCTATAACGTATTAAGAGTTTTCTCATGTTTAGCATAGTTGAAGGAAAAATAAACTGTATTGACCTGTTTTTGACGTATATTTCGTTTTTAAAGCTACGAGGCGTTGTTTACAGACAAAGCAACGGTACTCATAATTTTATGAGGTAGTATGCACTTGTACATGCGTAAAAACACAAAAAAATGAAAGGTTCGATAAACAGGTGAGGTTCGATAGAAGGTGAGTCTACGATATATAAATATTAGACTGGTGTTCCCAAAGTCCGTGGTACTTAATGGTTTTATAAGTAATATAGATCGAAGGGAGAATTTACTTGTAAAAAATTAGCATTTCTGATGACATTCATCCGTTATCTTTGATATGCTTGTTATTACTTTTAAAAAATATCACAGTAATGCTCTGCAGCATGTAGATAAACTAGGTCACTGGCAGCAATTTGCATTTATGACGTCATACTCGAAGTTCGTGGTATTGAGATCAGAGGCTAATAATTTTATTAGCACTACCAATAAATATATTGTTTAGGGTACAATTGTTAAGAAAAACAAAAAAATGGTCGTGTCTGACCTTATAATGGCAGTCTGGTTGCAGACGAAGTGAGAGAAATGATAGAGGGTGATAGATCTAGAGTTAAATGAAAATTGACAAAATTTCGGGGGTTTGTGTGATTTAAAGTGCATTTTCTTGGATTTTGTGTTTTAACTTACATAAACCAATCCATTTTAGCTATAGGAAATGTTTTTCAATAAGATACGAAAGTAGGTCAAACAGGTTCGTATGTTTATGGAAGCAGTGTGACGTAATGCGAATACCACGAGATTCGTGATACCACGGCACGACATTCGCGTATAACAGTATAATTGAAAGATCTTGATTGTTGATGTCAGTAAATAGGGAGACCGTATTAGCCAAACTGAGCCCCACCCCAATCTTCTCTGTTTAGCAATAGTATGATGACAGCGTGTAAAATGTACATGTAGACACATTGAGCTAATTACGATTATTAAGTACCCAGCTCAGTACAGTAGGCTACAATGAATATGGAAGAAGAAGAATAGAGTCATCTGAAGTCATGACTGTGTGTACTGGGAAGGCGTGCTAATGATTTAGTCATTTCTTTCGTGACAGAAAAAGATTTTCTTATAATCATGACACAGCAAATTTGGAATTAATATCTTAGAGGCACTGTTTGTAGTGATTAAAAATACAGACGTTCTTGATTTATAGAAATGTTGTTTACCTTGGTTTCCAAATATTACGGTGATTCATGAGATATACTAGAACGTGATAATCGCACAGGACAAGGAAAAGTTCAACGTGTACTCCCGTAAACCAGGACACTGGTTACAACTCTGAGGCACTAGCCTGGGTAACAGAGTACATTAGCCTTTATAATGCTAAACGCGATAAAATAAGATAATATTTATTTAACGTTGTAAACGGATTTGATCCAAGTGACTGTGATGTGAGATGACGTAGGCCCTAGTTTCTCAAAAAAATAAAAATGAAAGAAATAAGAACTTTCAGGCGTGAATAACCTGCAAAGTATTCTATCACTTTTCAGCCCCACACATGGAGCCCACGATAATCAATGCTCTTGACATAAATATAAAAGAAGAAGAAGTAACTAGTAGATCTAGTAAATCCAGAATGTTAGATCTAGTTCTGAGTCAATCCTAGGATTCAAATCAGAAATGGCTGCATCAGTGGTGGCCCAGCAGTTGTGGCCCATTAGACACTGTGTATATTAAAACCTACTAAATACACTATACGCACTTTATGTATTATTAGGCAGGTAATGTTTTAACATAATCATTGTTCAGACTTTTAAATATGCACAGTGCTAAGTCTCTTTGATTAGATGAGTAGATTGAAAGGCTAATTAACCGCACACTTTCTAACATTCTTCTCATGACCACAATATGGTCCGATATTGATGATTAGCCATTATTAACCATATACTTCATATAAACACATTTCACGCTTTTGAAAACAGAGTAGACCAAGATCACACGGCTACTATAGGAGCCTTCTGATCAGGATCTAATCTGTTTGCATATATGGAAATTTATATATCTGATTACGTAGTTTCCACATCAGTGAAAAAATCCCCACTTTTCCCATGTTCCATTTTTATTGATTATGTCCATGAATATTCATTAGGTGAACAATTCTTTAATAAATCTGAAACAGGAAAAGGGTTAAAGGAATGAGTAAATAATACCGGAACACATGGGAGTTTATTTTTGTTAGGATATATGATAAGGAGCAGCATCATTATTTCACTGGGGGTTAACATTTTTTATTCATATTTCACAGTTATCATAAGTTTCCAACGTAATCAAATGTAAAGATGTAAGTTATATTTCTACAAAATAATTTACCTGCACACCAAACAGTCCAGATGAGATGCTATCTTACCCTCGCTCGGCCTCTCATCCCGCACCAGCTCTACCACAGTGACAACACCATATTCACCAATCAATTTACATTAATAACCCTTTCCGTCATATAGAAGACTTTTGGCACTTTTGCAAATATAGTAGACGCAGATAAGACAGCTCCTATGGGAGTTGTCTGATCAGGGTCTGCTCTGTTTGCTTATGGAATAATATAGACCTGATTCAGAAGTTTCTGCCACAGCCAAATAATGCCATTGTAAAGGTGTAATTATAAACATCTAGGTCATGGATATCCATACAGCAGTAAATTCTTAAATTAACCCTTCGCTTGCTATTCACGTCAATATACCTACCTGTAAATAGTGAAGACCCAGATGAGACAGCTCCTTCAGGAGCTGTCTCATCAGGGTCTGCACTATTTACAAGTTGATTGTGCAACCAGTGCACTCCACAGCAGTAATTGCACAGCGAAATACTTGAACACAGTGAAGATATACGTAATTATACAACAGGACATGGGTAAAGAAGGAGAAATGTATTTTAAAATTCAGCGAGAGAAGGGTTAATATTCATGAAGGAATTTTTCGACCATCCAATCAACCTTAAAGCATGAATCCAATGTGTCGCAACAAAGTAACGGCATTGAAAATATTGGCATTATTGGTATGGGGTTTCTCATGTTCGAAATACAACTGAAGATCAATATCTCGCTCTCGGATTAACTCGAAGTAAAAGTTCGGTTCTTCCCAAATTTACAGCACAGACTGTTCTAAAATGTATCACTACGCATATCTAGAATTATATACGACAGCTTAATGCAGATCTAAAGTAATGCTGAAAGCTCCTATAGGAGCTTTCAGCATTACTTTTGATTTGCATTAAGCTGTGAACTTGAGAAATTGCTCAGATTAGAAATCGGATGACTCGAACCTCTGTTATCACGAAGTATATTTATTGTCCATTGAAGTTCGAGATATCGAAGTTCAACTGTTTTCTACTGAGAGGTTGGAAAAATGATAACAAAGGTGCAAGGGCACTGACCTCACATTTAAAAGTACATGTACAACAAAACCAATCACGACAACCGCGATGACACAAACTGAAAAGCTTGAACAATGACTTTAGAAAAATTGAAACTACCATCCACAGTTTGAATGCTCCTTGTCAAAACAAATAGTACAAAAAATGTTTGGCAAAATAATGCAATTTTCAGATTCTATATTAAAGTACACACTGTTAAAAATCTATCGAATAACTGCTTTATTCACACGTTAAGTAAATACCCGAGTGCTAAAATACTTCGCTAATATTTACACTTACACAGAAAATGATTTAGACCATTTACTCTATATATACACCTATCTACGCCTTTACAGAGTAGACCCAGACCAGACGGATCCAGGAGCCGTCTGATCAGTGTCTGTTCTGTTTGTTTATAATATAATATAATATAGATCTGATTCTTCAGTTTCTGTCACGAAAACAATAGTTTGTTCATATTACTATTATAAAAGTTCAGTCGATATATATTTATAATGTAATTACCTGTTACCTGAATATTAAAGGGTTGATAGCAAGAACGTAACTGACACCAGGGCCAAAGGTTTTGCTTGATACTGAGATCATTCTCAAGCATCTGATTGGTCAGATTCTGAGCTTGCTCAGAAACTGACCAATCAGATACCAGAGAATGATCTCAG
Organism: Azorinus chamasolen; assembly: GCA_963576725.1. Taxonomy (NCBI): domain Eukaryota; kingdom Metazoa; phylum Mollusca; class Bivalvia; order Cardiida; family Solecurtidae; genus Azorinus; species Azorinus chamasolen. Next base: position 70,949,678 of record OY755243.1, read on the forward strand.
ACTCAGGCTCAGAAGTTTTATAACCTTGGACACATATTTGAACGACCGCTTATAAATCATACTCCTCAGTCACACCCAATGTCGATTTTTGCATGCAAACAATTGAAGTTTTAACTCGTATATGAAATGACACAATAACAAGTTGCCAAAACATACTTAGGTATTGAAAAATGGCATTACTGAGTTACGGTGTTTTGACACTGATTAAAAGGACTTAAAATCGAACAAACCCACTTTCAATCCCGAATCCAATAAAAAAGTGAAGACAACAAAGCATGATTTAAGTAATTGGTACTTGTTTGATCAAGAAATTGATACTGATCCATCCTGTTCAATGACCGATTTGTTTTTGCTACACACGGGTATTCACTAATGACATTTCATTTACTGGGCTTGTATTGTGACCTGTTTTCATGCGACGTCCTTTGGGATAGACATTATTTGTATTAACCCTTACTTCACTATTAAAAACTAATAGATCTAGCGTGATTTTGACTACTGAAGAGAAAAGTTTTTGTGAAAACATTGACCGAGTGTCAGGCAGCTTGGATCCTGATAAGACGCCAATTTAGTCGGCGTCCCGTGTGGATCCAAGTTGTTTTGCAAATGAGAATCAGGTCGGGGATAGCGGGGTAAGAATTAATGCAACGATCCTTGCTGTGCGCTGAATCAGTGACATAAAAAAGTAACGAAACGTATATTGATTTTATATATGGAGCCTGGTTTTAAATATGGGACCGTCCAGTTAATCAAACAATACAGAATATAGTATTTTAATTTGCTTTGCGCATGGTATTGTAAGAGTTACGGGCTAACAGTGAAGTTGCACCAGGAAACAGTTAGTGAAATACGACATTGGTAACATTTTGAAATTTAAATATAACTGTACGGAAAAGCATTGGTAGAATCGCAAATATGTTGCTCAAACTATTAGAAATCCTGTTGGTTTGCTGTTATGTGAACGGTTACAACATCACAGACGTGCAAACACTGAATAACTATCTTCTTGTAGATAGGGTGTATGACAAGACCATTCGTCCAGTGGTGAACCAGTCCCATATAGTGGAAATTCAAATAGCATTTGCTGTAACCAGTATTATGGATTTCAATCTTGTTAGTGGCCGTATTGCACTATCAGGATATCTTTATGCATCTTGGACAGACGAGCAATTGCAATGGAACCCACTTAACTTCAACGGAATACCAAAGGTCCTTGTCAACAAAGACCTGATATGGACACCAGGGCTTAAAAATGGCTACGATCTTGACGACAACTTTGCTGTTTCCAGGGTACATGTGTATCCAAATGGGCGAGTGACATGGGTGCCAGCCAACACCTTTTACTCGATATGCATAATTGATATAACATATTACCCTTATGATGAACACTTGTGTCAATTTCCCATTTTCTCGACATCTGATGATGGATCAACAATACAATTCGTGCCACTTTCTCATAAGGTAAACTTGAATAACTTCAATGAGCACGGTGAATGGGATGTTTCGGAAACCACATCTGGAGTATTTGACGTCATTGATCCCCAAATCCAAATATGGGCAAGTAGTTACCTCGCGACCATAAAACTTAAAAGAAGACCACGGTTTGCCGTTTTGCATACATATTTTCCATTGCTGCTTATAGCTTGTGTGAATATTCTGGCATTCATGGTACCCCTGGGCAAAGGAGAACGAGTTTCGTTTTCAATAACACTGCTTCTTGCATTAGTATTTTTCACGTCAAACCTAAGTGAGACGTTACCAAAGAGCTCTTTAAAGACGTCCTACTTCTCGGCTACGATGACACTTGCAATTTGCTCCAGCACTATTGGCGTCATGCTCAGTGTAATTTTGGTTAAGATAGAAGCGGAAACCGTTCAGCCTGTACCGCGAATCTTTTACAGATTGATGTCATGGTACAAGAGCAGAAAAGTAAATAGCCCACACAAGAAGAATACAGTATGTACGTTAGCGGAAATTGAAAATGATGTTCCAGCAAATGATGTAAAGCCAGTCTTAAAGCCTGAAGATAACAGAAATTATGTTTCTGAACAGATCACGATTACAAAAGAAACATTGTCGTGGTCGGAAGTGGCATGCTTATTGAACAATATATGTATGGCCATTTACAGTGTTGTGTTGGTGGTTAGTGTTGTTGTTCTTGTCGTGTTACACCACACCCAATAGAACACTGAGTAATCATGTTGGTTACATGGACAAATAAGCACGTACATGTGCATGTAATATAAACTGCGTGCAAGTTCACGGACGCATGCTGCCCATTATTAGCAAACCGTCCACAACTTCGTACCATGACAAAAACTCACAATCTGAAAAACAATGCACAAGAGAGAATTTTCTGATCTGCAATAATTCTAGCGATGTACTACAGATTCATAACGTTGAGCATTTCAGTCGTGAGAAACTATTAAATTGTATCGTCAGTATGTTATGATTAAATTTCTGTATGCCCTTTAACCATTATTCAGCTATCCGCAACCAGATTCGCATTTGCAAACAGTTTGGATCCAGATGAGATGCTGAGTAACTTGAATTCTCATCAGGCTCCTAGCTGTTTGACATCAACACGCTTGATGGATCGGAAATAGTCAAACTTGCACCAGATCCAAATTCAAGGAGACGTTTTACTCGCATTTGAAACAGTTTCGATCCAGATGAGATGCCGAGTAACTCGAATTGTCATCAGGATCCAAGCTGTTTGACACTGTCAATAGTTTGTAAAAACATCGAATCGGAAATAGTCAAATTGCGCCAGATCCAACTTTTAAGGAGACATTTTTTAGCTTGTCTGTTGTTGTTTTTTTCGAAGAAAACAATACGATTTATTGTAGCAACTCTGGTGTCCGCGTTGTCTCTGTCGGTGTTGTCGTCCTTAACGTTAAACTAATGTTAACTGTAACGCTGGTGGCTGCAATATCAAACAGACGAGCGTTGGCACCAGTATGCAGCGGTCTCGTATTCACACTGGGCCGCTGGGGGTAAGGGTTAATGCAAAACTTATTTCATCCATAGGTATATGAAGATGTGAGTGCATATTGACGTCGCCATTTTCTTTTCGCATTGCTGTTTTTGCTTTCGTAGGATCCTTTCAGAATTTATTTCCTATATATGTATATGCTAGTGCTACTACTGTTATATAACAAAATATAAAATGAAAACAACAGCCTGTTCGTCATGTATTAGAATTTGACTCATAATAGATATGATACATTTAGAAAACGTTGGCTTTTACCTCAATATATTACACAAACCATAAGACACATTTGAACTTATCAACAAGATAGAATTTGACAGAGAAATATCGAAAATAGTTTAACCTGGCTCCGAGGTTATAAAACTTTTTGCTTGAGTCTGAGATCAAATGTCTTAAAAGAGTGACATTTCAAACCAAAATATCCAGGTTCCCAACATTAGAGTATTGACAATGAGGTCCCCTGACAGATCGGCACAAATGTATATCAAGCTAGAAGTAGGCCCTTTCATTTGTGTTACTCTGTTATTTTCTTTTCAAATATAAATTTAAATATAAATAATATAAATAGTAAATAGAATTGGTATTTCAAAATCGCCATCTACATCATGGCCCAGTATGCGCTTCCAGCAATGCATTACAAAGTCCATTCGACCGGCGGACGTGGTCGAGTGGTTAACGCGCTCGACTAAAACACCAGGAGTACTGTGTTTGATCCCCCGCCGGGCCAAGTTCTCCGGATGAGACTTTATAAACCGATGTATCAGTGCTTTACACTGGGAAATTAGTCCATAGTTGGCTAAACGGGCGTTAATCAACACCACCAGCTAACCAACCGTTCGGTGCCATTTCCTTTGGGTTTAAATTATTTCAGGTCTTGTATTTCAGAAGAAATATATTCTCGTACTCGATCCCCTCGGGACCCTGTCGCCACTGTTGCTCAGCACTGGACATATACACGCCCACTCCCATTAAAAGGAAGGCAAATATAACAGGTTATTTGTAAATGGAACGAATACTGGAATGAATGCCGACCATAGTCTACAGTCAAACCATATTGTGCTCACAAACAAGTGCAGGTTTATTGCTGCAAACATATTTAGATGTTATTTTGTTTTAACAATTCACTGATTCCCAAAGGACATTCGACATAGTGGCGATATCCCTGAACAAAGCCTGAATCAAGTCCAAGTACACAAAAAGAAGGACAGTAAAGCATATTGTAGGTAATGGGTAATGGATACTGGACCATCCTGTTAAATACGGTAACTGATATGGTTTGCTACCAACCGGTAATCACTAATAGCATTCTAGGTCTGTTATTGTTTAGGAGTTTTTTCATCTATTAGTGTGTCATGGAAAGATGAGAGCTGTACATTGTGTCATTGGCATATAAAATGAAATGAAAATTGGAAACGTTAATCAAAACAGGTTATAGCATTTTAATATTCTCTGAGCATGGTTTTGCTATATTTACGGGCTAACAATGAAGGTGAAAATGTTTATGAAAACGATTATGAACGTTTAACAACGTTATGTAAAATAAGACATTAGAAATTTAGAGATATATATATATATATATAAGTGTACAAACATTACCATTGATAAAACATGTAAATATGTTACTCAAACTAATAGAACTTGTGAATGTTTTATTGATTTATTATCATGTGGATGGTTACAACATCACAGATGTTCAAATTTTGAAGAACTATCTTCTTGTAGATAGGGTGTATGACAAGACCATTCGTCCAGTGGTGAACCAGTCCCACCTTGTGGAAATTCAAATAACATTAGCGGTAACCAGCATTGTGGAGTTTGATCTTGTTAGTGGTCGTATTGCATTATCTGGGTATCTTTATGCATCTTGGACAGACGAGCAATTGCAATGGAACCCACTTAACTTCAACGGAATACCAAAGGTTCTGGTTGATAAAGACCTGATATGGACGCCAGGGCTTAAAAACGGCTACGATCTCGACGACACATTTGCTGTTTCCAGGGTACACGTTTATCCAAATGGGCGCGTGACATGGGTGCCAGCCAACATCTTTTATTCGATATGTATAATTGATATAACATTTTATCCTTATGACGAACACTTGTGTCAATTTCCCATTTTCTCGGCTTCTGATGATGGATCAACAATGCAATTCGTGCCACTTTCCCATAAGATAAACCTGAATAATTTCAACGAACACGGCGAATGGGATGTTTCGGAAACCACGTCTGACGCGTTTCATGCCGTTGATCCCCAAGTACAAACATGGTTAAGTGGTTACCTTGCCACCATGAAACTTAAACGAAGACCAGGTTTTGTCGTTTTGCATACATATTTTCCATTGCTGCTTATAGCTTGTGTGAATATTCTGGCATTCATGGTACCCCTGGGCAAAGGAGAACGAGTTTCGTTTTCTATAACACTGCTTCTTGCATTAGTATTTTTCACGTCTAGCCTGAGTGATACGCTGCCCAAAAGTTCTTTAAAGACGTCCTACTTCTCGGCTACGATGACACTTGCAATTTGCTCCAGCACTATTGGCATCATGCTCAGTGTAATTTTGGTTAAAATAGAGGCGGAAACCGTTCAGCCTGTGCCGCGAATCTTTTACAGATTAAGGTCATGGTACAGACGCAGAACAGTAATTTGCCCCCAGAAAAAGAATACCGTAGAGGACATAGAAAATGACGTTCCAGCAAATGATGTAAAGCCAGTTTTAAGGACTGAAGACAACAGAAATTATGTTTCTGAACAGATCGCGATTGAAGAAGAAATTGAATATGATGATCCACCAAATGTAAAAACATCCGTTATGACCGACGATACCACATATAATGTTTTTGAACCGATCGCGACTGCAGGAGACACATTGACATGGCCAAGAGTGGCTACCGCATTGAATAAAATCCTTATGATCACTTACAGTATCCTGTTGGTAGTCAGTGTTGTGGTTCTGGTTGTGTTACATCATACCCAATAGAACACTAAGTAGATCATATTGGTGAAATAAACTAATATACACGTACATGTATATGTGGTATAAACGATGTACAACTTTGGGAAAAGCTTGCTGTCCGATATTTGCAAACCCAGAATCAACGACCTGGTGGCATAACAGAAACGTGCAATATCTGAAGAACAATATATATTGAGAAGAAAGAAATAGTATTCTCATTTGCAATTATACAGACCATGCAATTGTACAGATCATGCAATTTTACTACAGATACGGAGTTGAATCCGAAACAGTGTCCGGTGAGCACGCAGCACAGTACATTAGCGCAGCAAGTAAACAACGTGTTTAGATACGTATATAAATTAAACTATATAACAAATAGCATTTAACAAGGTGGGGAAATGATCATCTGTGAAAAACAGTTAGAAATCAGTAAAATAGTCGGCAAAACAAGAGACTAAACTGACTCTTATTCTATGAATGGTTTCTTTCAACCCATTCAATTCAGTTCAATTGTTTATTGTGATATATATCTAGAAAGCTGTTTGTGTTTTGTCTCGCTTTATCCTGTCATTTTCCAGATTTAAAAACTAAAAGCGCGACTTCCTGATAAAACTTAAAAGGCAAAATGTTAAATATGCACCATATAAGGTAAAATGACAAGCTTTAAAAACTAAAAGCGCGAATTCCTATTTAAACTTAAAAGGTAGACTGTTAAATATGCGCCACATAAGGTAAAATGACAATTGTAAATATAATAGTTTATTCATCCCATTATGAATATTAATTCATTCGTGATTTAGAAATATAAAATATTAAAAAGTCAATACCACACGGAAGAATGTCATCTAGGTCTGTTTGTAAAAGCGCGAAAATGGCTTATTCTCAAGCAGCGGTTATTATAATAATTGAATAGTTAATGGATGATGATGGTAATATGATACCTTAAGTAACACGTTTTGGGAACTTCCTATGTTTAGAATTTTGCCGCCATACCGTTAACCATTATCCCGCTGTAGAAAATGTCTACTTACACTTTCGACTTTCTTTCATATAAACGCCCTTTTACGCATTTGCCAACAGAGTAGAACCAGACCAGACGAATCCCGTAGGAGCCGTCTGATCAGGGTCTGCTCTGTTTGCTTGTGATATACTATAAATATGATTCTACAGTTTCTGCATGTGCCAAAATGTCCTGTGTACATTTGCCATTATAAATTCAACTAGTAAAGTGGTTATTTTTTACATGAATATTGAACAGGGAAAGGGTTAAATGTGGATCTGTGCAAATAGAATTGAGTTGTTTTATTGAACCACGCCATCTTTTGAACTGCAAATCACCTGATTATTGCTGTGATAGAGTGAGACTGGGGTGAACGAACGTTTGTCATTGACCCAGAAAACACGTGAATGTTTTAGAAAATCATTGTTAGATTGATAATAGTGTATAAGTAACCGTCAGAGGATTACATTGATTTGATAGTAAAATATATTGGCTTTCAATAGCCGATAGAATTGTGAAATTATCATTTAAATTATAGGAGTTAGTCATATTTGTACTTGGGATACACGGATGTCTGTTCTGCCAGTTGGAACCCTTGTTATTATATATTATTATTATATATATTCCCATGAATCGGTACAGACCCCTATGATGGAGATGATAATTGGTATTGGTGATGGCGCTGGTGGATGATGATTTTAAGATATTTGTTTTTTAAAAACAAACAAACACGTAATTATGCTGTTCTTCAACTTTATTCTATTATGTATACCAACGGATAATGGTATTGTGAAGGTGAACTATTTTCGTGCCATAGAGGGATTCAGATAATATTGTTATATGGGTTTTCTTTCAATTACCATGAAATTCAATATTTTATCAACGTTTACTGAGCACCTCACACATAACATGTTTTTGCGAAGTTTTATGCAATCTGGTGTTTTATTGGAGATTTTATTTGAAGTCATATAATGTTGTCAAATATTGATGACGAGAGCCAACGAATACGTGACTATCGCAATAGCTCTTCATGAGCACTGTTCTGTTCCGTGACTGATCTGCAAACACCAGCATTTCCTGCAAAGAATTATTTTAACATATCTAATGAGCTACGTGTCGATTGTAAAAGTTAATCATCAAAAATATGGGTTTATATTATGTAATCTACTGTAAAACCTTACATAAGCAATAAATAAAAAATACCGTGTCTTTAAGGCAGAATGTAGCTTAATGCAGGATTCCAAATAAGCTTTCTGTTTTACTTTTGCCTCGCTTTAAGAGTTTCCATATTTAATCCGTAGGACTTCATTTAACCCTTTCACCGCCAATGTCGCTAAAATGCACCACGACAAATAGTGCAGTCTCATATCAGACGCAGCCTTTTCAAGGCGGCGTCTGATCAGGGACTTCAATTTTTGTCTCAAACTCTATTTCTATATCTGTGCTTTATTCCTTTGAAATTTGCATTTATTTATCTCATTTCCTTATTTTACTGAATTATTTAACAAAATTGGTTTGCAGACTACAATTAGAAATTTAGCACCGACAAGGTTAAGCCACGACTTACTCACATTTGCAAACAGCTTGGGTCCAGATGAGACGCTGAGTAACTGGGCGTCTTATCAGGATCCAAACAAGCTATTTGACATTTGTCAATAGTTTCACAAAAGCTCACAAGTAGTAAAAATTTCACCTGATCCAAAACCGAGCAAATATTTGTATTCACAGCAGGGTAAGGACTAGAATATATATATATTACTGTATTTCAATAGATTCTAAAGTGCGTTCCCAAACCGTACATAATAGATAGTCAATTTAACACGAACATGGGTCATCTTCAATTATATCCATTAGTTTTGCTGCCCCCATGTTGATTTTATTAATTTGCAAGCTAGACAAAGCATATCACATGCCTCATTGACACATTATCAATAGTCATCTCCCAGAAGAGCTCACAGCATTCACCTTGGATGTGTAATAATTATTTCAAATACTGGGGCTCATTTTGTAAGTAAAATTGTGGAATAATTTGATACTCATGCCGTTCTGTGTTAATTAATATCAGTAGTAGAATGGTTAATTATTGCGCTATACGAGTATGTCAATGCGCGTAGCGAAATTATATAAATCTATGAGCAGTTTCGACTCAGATTAAAAGATTGCAGAAATACGATTTCATCAGGGGTTCAGATAAGATGCTTAAATATAAACATTTTTAACATTTCCTTTATTACTCCGCCAAGCTCTATATGGTGATCACTCATTTAGGTATTTGGGTATGCTCTTTTATCTTAATATGCAATTTTATTCTGCAAAGCTTACTTGACAGTATAATGAAATAAAACCAGATATTATGGTCTGAAACACTTCCGATTGGTTATTTCTGATTTACCATATGCTTTTTTAGTTTGCTTTTGCAAAGTTGAACGCAACATTGACAATTAAAAAGATATGAAATCGGTGCAAGGTTTTAAAAATGAATTTAATATTAACCCTTTACTCCGTGAATATTCATGTAAGAAATAATGACCTCAATAATGTACTGTTAAAATATCACATGGACACGGGAATATTTGGTCATGGCAGAAACTATAGAATCATATCTACAGCATATTATAAGCAAACAGAGCAGACCCTGATCAGGCGACTCATATAAGAGCCGTCTTATCTGTGTCTTGTTTGTAAAGGCGTAGAAAGGCGTATTTATGGAGTAAAGGGTTAATGCATTTCATGTATCAACCCACACACAGTCTGCGTACCTAATGGCCCCCATTCAGTTACTGAACCAAGCGTAGTTATAAGTAAAACCTTGTCTCAAGCCTGTTGTCAGTTTGACCTGTTATCAAATTGACTATTCCAAAATTTAAACAGGGCCGGCTTACGATGATTGAATATTCATGGATACTTTTAAAGAAACATATAATATGATTAACAGTGACCCTTCTTTAGTAGGCCTCTCATCTGGATATACACTGTTTGCAAAGGAATTTAGTGAATCGTTTCCCGAAATGGAAGGGTTAACCCTTTCCCTCATATAAACGTGTTTTCACGCATTTGCAAACAGAGTAGACCCAGATCAGACGGCTCCTATAGGAGCCGTCTGATCAGGGTCTGCTCTGTTTGCTAATGGACTTTGAAAGATGTTTCTCTTTACTATCTAAAAGGGCTACAATGTTCCACCTTCCATATTTAGTTGTACCTACAGTAAAACCTCTCTATAACGGCCACTAAATTACATCCAGTATTTTGTGTTAAAAGCAGGTGGCTGCTTAAAGCAAGGTGGAAGTAAAACAGAACGCTCCTGCGTTCTGTTTTACTTTCATTTTGCTTTAAACGGCCACCTGCCCTAAATACCAAATAATTAACACAATTTAGTGGCCGTTATAGAGAGGTTTTACTGTATTTTGTCTATGAATGTTCAGTAGGTATTGGAATTTGGAGTACATATTGAACAGGGAAAGGGATTGATGTATCCTTTGGGGCACGTTGTATAGGCAACGGTAGAACGATTAAAGCTACATTGTAACTAATTAATTATTTAATCTCAAAGTAAATGACGATCAGATTGAGGGAGATATTGAAGAGTACATATTCACTTGACAACATATTCATAATATTTTGAAGAAATATCGTGGAGTGTGCTTTTCCAGGTAGACACAAGCAATACAGTGCCTCGCGTGCTGGTTTTGAATGAACAAAACATTGTCTTTGCAATTATGTTTGTACAAGCAACATTCATGAATTGAAATCATAATAATGGCAAAACAATTAATAGCAGCCGTGACAGTGATTATGTTATGTTATTGTATTAATGGTTACAATATTACCGACCTTCGAACATTGAAGAACTATCTTCTTGTAGATAGGGTGTATGACAAGACAATTCGTCCAGTGGTGAATCAGTCCAACACTATAAAAATTGAAATAGCCTTTGCTGTAACCAGTATTGTTGATTTTGACCTGGTCAGTGGACATATCTCTACATTTGGATATATTTACGCATCTTGGACAGACGAACAATTAACGTGGAACCCGTTTGACTTCAATGGAATGTCCAAAGTCCAGCTTTCGCAAGATTTGATCTGGACACCTGGACTCAAGAACGGCTACGACATTGATGACACATTCGCGTTATCCCAGGTACAAGTTTTTCCAAATGGCCGGGTGGTATGGTTGCCGGTTAATGTCTTCAATTCCATATGTATCATTGATGTTACATATTATCCCTACGACGAGCACACTTGTCAGTATCCATTCTTTTCGCTTACTGGTGATGGTTCAACGCTACAATTCGTGTTACTTTCTAATAAGGTGAACTTGGATAATTTCATCGAGCACGGTGAATGGAGTGTCGTAGAAACCACATCTGACGTATTCAGTCTAAGTAACCCCCAGCTGCAAGTGCAGACAAGCAGCTTCGTAGCCTCCTTGAAAGTTAGGCGCAGACCACGGTTTGCCGTCATGCACACCTATTTCCCCTTGCTCCTCTTAACTTGTGTGAACATCCTCACATTTATAGTGCCTCTTGACAAAGGAGAGCGAGTTTCATTTGCAATAACGCTACTTTTGGCATTAATATTTTTCACGTCAAGCCTGAGTGACACGTTACCCAAAAACTCCCTAAAGACGTCCTACTTCTCGACTACCATGGCACTTGCCATTTGCTCCAGCACTGTTGGCGTCATGCTCAGTATAATACTGGTTAAAATAGACGCGGAAACCACTCGACCAGTACCACGTGTCTTATACCAACTGACGTCATGGTACAAGCACGATAAAAAGTCACGCCCAAATACGAAGAATACAGTCACTGTGCTTAAAAGGTCGGACAGCGAAATAAAACAAGTCGATGGTGATTCTAGACGGAGCGAGGATGAAGATGAAACAGTCACGTGGTCGGAAGTGGCTCATGTATTGAATAAACTTATCATGGTCATTTATAGTGTCTTGTTAATTGTAGCAGTTGTGACTCTTGCTATTTTAAACCACTCTCAATAATAACACTTTTTTCCAGGATTTCCGATTAGGGGGGCATAGAAGTTTTATTGGAGGGGGGCATAGATTTTTATGTTTGATGACACAAATAAATAGTGTGTTTGTAATACATGTTGAAAAAGGGCTGTGTTAAAGGCAGGTGGCTGCTTAAAGCAAGGTGAAAGTAAAACAGAACGCTCCTATGGGAGCGTTCTGTTTTACTTTCACCTTGCTTTAAGCAGTCACCTGTTCTAAATACCAACTAATTAACACAATATAGTGGTCGTTATAGACAGGTTTTACTGTATATAGATCTAAAATATTACTAAAAATTGTTTTGGCAATTTTAGGGGGGAGGGGGCCTACGCCGACTCCGCCCTCTCTAAATCCGCGCCTGGGATCCAAACTGTTTGCCAAGTTTGTCACAGAATCGCTCACTACCGCTATCCCCACTAGTCACTGTCAATGTTGACAAATGCAGCACACTAGAATGTGCTTAGTTTAGTGATGCATGGTATTAATGTGACCACGTAACTAAACATTTTAAAATGCCTGTAAAAGCATGTGGTTGATTAATGCAAGGCAAAAGTAACGCAGAAAGCTCATATTGGAGTTTTCTGCATAAGTTTAGACCTGCATAAAGCTACCACCCGTTTCAAAAATCTAGAATGATACTTCTTACATGTAGTGTATACTTTCTTTTTGGAATTGTTCCTTTCAGTTAATTACAAGGTAAACGTGATATACTTATGGCGAAATGATGAAAGCCATTTGTCATGTAACTATGAAATAAATGTGCGAGGTGTATGTACAATAAGGCATCCAGTCAGTCACAAGGCGTTCTTTGACACCCGTCAGACATGTAAAGAAGATATCTAATACTAATAGACTCGTCTGAGATCAGCACTTCACGCCATCGACGCACTGGAAATGCATTTGGCATGTGCCTTTTCTTTTCTTGCCGAAGTCGACCATACAGACGAGAAATTTTAGACCGATCACTCTAGCGACCGCCATTCGGCAGCTTCCATTAAACAGTATCCCGATGGCATCCGGACGTTGATTTTCAGTCAAATGTGATATTCTAAGAATTTAAGTTTTAATATTGCGTTTAGTTTGGCTATATTCTGTGAAGAGAATGAACTGTAGTGTCCGAGCTCAGGCCTGGAATTTCGCGTTCCACGAGACATACGGCAACATCGACAAAAAGATGTTTATTTTTCGTGTCAGTACATATTAACCCTTTACCTGTTCCATATTTATATGAGAAATAATGGCAGCATGAATATTTATTACCTGAACTGTTATAAAGATATAATTTCATTTTTTTTGCTTTGACAAAAACTGTACAACCAGATCTATATCAAATCAAAAGAAAGCAGAGCAGATCCAGACAAGATGGCGCCTACAGGAGCAGTCTGACCTGTGTCTACTCCGTTTGCAAAGGCGTGAAAAGGCGTTTATATGAAGGAAATGTAAAGTGTTGAACTATGATCTCGAAGAGACGAAGAAGTGGTCACACCAAAGGGTTTGGTGGAGAAATGGCGATTTTAGTATATGTATTTGAATATGTTGCTCTGGGTACATATTACGTTTTATCATTTTGAAATCGTTTTTCACAATGGTTTTAGGAAACATTACCGATTAAATCGATCAAACATTGCTTTTTAGACTTCGATATTAAAACAAATTATTATATGCAGTGTATGTGAAAAAAATATTTTTCAAAACAATAATGTAGATATTCATTCAGTGGTACACTTTACTTGTTATGCTAACCTCTACGGTACGATATGAAATAAAAATTCCGTTTATATTCGTCAAGTATAGTTATCCTAATCGCCGTAAAGACGTTAGATGCGAAAGCGCTGATGGTTAAATATTCAATGCACTACAGTTCACTCTATTTAAACCGGGGCTGTAGTAAAGAAAAAATTTTGTTAGACAGGGGACTGAGTGGTGGACAGGTTTGAGTTTTGCAACATCCCAGAGAGCAGCGAAAGACAGCACAAAGTTGAAAAACAGTGTCATAAATTCAGCTAAGATGTCCCTACGACATCTAGGTTACGGGTAAAGTGAAGTGAAGTGACTGATAGAAAAGGAGACTTTCAGAATTGTGTAGTTTTGAAACCATTGTGATAAAAAGAGCATTTGCTCCAATGGATCAAATGCTCTATTTATCACAATGATCTCCAAAAAATGACTTTTACGGAGGCGTCAAAAGGCGTCAGTAGGAGTGAATGGATTAATACTGAATGAAATTCGTGTAGAAAGCTTTTTGTGGGAACTTTCTGTATGACTTTGATCTTGCAGTGACCCTTTCTCCCATATTAACACTTTCTAAAAATGCTGCAGAGTAGACTCAGATTAGACGACTCCTGTGTGAGTACCAGGGGGAAACAAATACACAGCAAGCATACTAGAAGATAAGAAATCGAATAAATAAATGATTCTAAATTGGAAATAGAGAAGTTAGTAGGTATACGTTATTAGTACATATTCTGAAGATTGTAAACAGGAAATAAAAATGACGAAGAAAATGACACAATGACATGTTAATATCACATACGACGATTTTCATTTATTTCGAGATTATCAATCAATATCATGTTGAAAGAAAACAAACACATTTAATGAAGATGCACATATCTTTAGATATCGTATTAATAATTAGACTGTACGTAACATTTACACACTATGCATAGCTACAGATAACAGTGCGTATTCAATTACTAAAATCGTCATTTCTCCACCAACCCTTTATTGTGACCACTCTTTAGAATCGTCTCTTCGAGACGATTCTAAAGAGTGGTCACAACATAGGGTTTGGTGGAGAAATAAAGAAGTTATACTCGAAAATATTTTAATATACGCATCTTATCTGGAGCCCTGACTATGCATACGGATACCCCAATGTATATATACCAAAGCAACACCCTCATTTGACAGAAGAGACTTATGGCGCCTGAATCCTGTTCTCTCATAGAAATGCATTCTAACGTATAGATTTGAAAGATCTAATACTACAGCTTCTATCATGGCGTAACAGTGAAACTATGTTCTGACGCCGATATCTTTAACCCTTTCTCTCTCCTATAGTTTTTCTCCAGATTTCAATATCTGCTGAATATTCGTGGACAAAAAAGTTATACTCAAATATGGAACGTGGAACATTGCCGCCATTTTAGAAACAATGAAACAGATCTATCAAAATCCATTAGAAAAACAGAGCAGATCCTGGTCAGATGGCTCCTCTAGGAGCCGTCTAATTTGGGTCTATTCTTTTTGCAAAGGCGTGAAAGGCGTTTATATGAAGGAAAGTGTTAAGCATTCGAGTGAAACAGAATACAAGTAATTTAGGTTGAACTGGCGAGAAAATGATCATACATTGTAGACGACAAAATGTTGCAGCGAAATAGACAAATCAAGGGAAATAATTAGGAACTCGCTGACTGTTCACAACAATTGAACTACCAGAAATGAAATTTGTACAGCAACATGATAAACAATACTTCTCATAAACACAGGGACCATTTCGTGGGTCTACAAAACATTAAACACAGGTGCGTTTAACCACAGGGGTAAGACACGTTTGAGTCAGTATATGTATATATAGAAAGCTTTCTATATATACATAATTATACGGACTCAAACGTGTCTTACCCCTGTGCGTTTAACATGGATAGATCTTGTAGCCTATAAACTCTAAATTTATTGCACAATAACGCAAACTCTGTGATTACCAAATACAAACAGATTTTGTCCTGATGAGACGCCAAGTAATCCAAAAAGTTTGATAATCTGCATTTTGGAATAGTAATGAGAGAAAAAATAGCTTTCGGAAATGCAACAGATAGCATTTGTTTTGCAGACGACAAATTACTTAGCATGTAAAGCATTATATATCAACACGTGTTAATGGTCATAAAAATAGATGACCAAATGCACATGTAAACTCTTGAATCAGATGTTATATTAGTCCATAAGCAAACAGAGCTGATCCTGATGATTAGACAGCTCCTACACTAGTGTCTGATCTAGATCTGCTCCGTTTGCAAAGGCATCACTAGAGTCTCTATCAGGTAAAAGCTTAACTCTTTGCACACTAAGTAATTTTTCGTCTGCAACAATTGTCGTCTACTTCAATTCTTAAAATAACTTTTCTTTAATCTCTTTGCAAAAATATGATCAAGATGACAAACAGTTTGGATCCTGATGAGACGCCGCATTATGCGGCGTCTCATCTGGATCCAAACTGTTTGCATATGAAGGTAATCACAGTTTCGCCGCTAGCGTGCAAAGAGTTCAATAATGATACTAATCACAACAAATATAATATATGGCCTAAAGCAAATAAGGTGTGACATTTTGTAAAAAAATAATTTTTCTTAAAACTTATTTTCTCTAGCTGCATTATATTGTAAAACCATCAAAATTAATACAAATCGATAGATTTTGAAGAAATGTGTGGACATTTTTCAGAAAATGTTCTTTAATTACCCATTTAGCTGCAAAATATTTAACGGACATCGTTAATTCGAGTAGCATGCAATAGTACTGTAATAGTAATATGATACTTAACTAACATATTCATAGTTACACAAGGTCTAAGTAGACACGTTTGTGTATTTTACATGGAGCAAAATAGCTAATCGGTAATTTTTTCTGATCTTATTCAAGAAAGTTGGCAGAAAAATATCAATATTGACACAAAGAATTTCTATTTTTAACATCAGAGACCATTTAGACAGCCAAATCATATTTTAGCAAATAAAACAATACACCGTTAAGTGATATGCCAAATTTTATTTCTTTTACATTTACTTCTAAAAAGATATTAACATCTTAAGTAAGCTGTTAAACCTAACCGTTAGGGTTGGGACATAAAATGTTCATGTCATGTTATTAAGAGTAAGTTGTTATTTGTACCTAAATATCATCAGAAAGTATTAATATGATTAAGGGAAGCTTTTTTAATTAAATATAACGATGAACAATTACTGTAGTGGCCTTAATCAAGACTCATTATATGGCTTGTTTGTCTAGAGAGAGGCTTACATGTTGGAAACTTGATTTTCCTAAAGGCTTAAAACATCATTCCTAATATTTTACACCCTATTCCATGATACTGGTGAATGAGGGAAGAGTAAAAATGTATAATGATATAAACTTATTTGCATTTTGCAATAAAACAAGATGACACATGTTTGACCTCAAAACCGTTAGGGTTGGGACACTTCTAAGGTTCAGATAAAATTGTTGATGTTCTTCAACTACATACAAAAACACTACTATTTTGTTAAATTTGGTTGGCTGTTCTTAATTACTGATGAAATTCAATGCCCCAGGATGGGTCATTATTACTGTTCAGAAACTTGTACTTTTATTACTTGTATTTTTTCCTCATCATAATTATATCTCATAAAAAATTACTTCAGCACAAGTGCATTTCCTCACATACATTATTAACAAATGTTGCAATGATAATGTAGTTTGACTTCCAATATTATTTTGAACACCAGCCATTAAATATTTCTGTATTTGTTTGAATTTTCCACTACCTACCTTTGCGTTAGGGTTGGGACATTGACAGAAATAGTAAACCAATAATTGAAAATAAGAGGTTTTATTAACTCAAAACTACTGAAATAATGTCCAAGTTACATTAAACCCAAACAATGTTGTAACAAGAATGATGAAAGAAACAACGGTCATCGGTGCCATCAGCTGGACAAAAATTATGACCCTTGAAGGCATTACCATTCCAAGTACTCACAGCTATAATTAGATTTGCTAAAAAAAATAGACTCACACATGAAGTCTATACTAAAGTTAATTCGAAATGAAAGTACTTTCATATGAAACTGTGAATAAACCTTTGGAATACTTAAATACCAATGTTCATAATCATGGGCTAGTGTTAAAAAGACCGTTAGGGTTGGGACAAAAACCGTTAGGGTTGGGACAAGAATTTATGATGCAATAGCAGAAAGAAGGTTAGAAGTAAAGCTATTCCTTTTAGACAAGTATCTAAAATGAGGATAAAAAAACATAATCAAAGTGGTTAGACTTGCCAAACTAACTTCAATTACAAGCTGCATACAAATGATCAAGCTAACTGTTAAGCCGTTAGGGTTGGGACAAAAAATCATCTTAAAAGGAAACATGCCATTTTGTGACATGTTTTTGTATGCAAATTCATAGATGAAAATCTAAAAGTGCATTGTGTTTGCCAATAAAGATACCACATTTCATACTTCCAAGCCTTTTTCTTTTTCATTAAAGCACACATCCTTATAACAGGTGTAGTTTAGGGTAATTGGCTTCATTTTGGTACTTTTCAAATCATTATAGAAAATTTTTTATAATAGTTCTAATGAATATTTTAATGGTTTACATTTGAATATTTATGTTCATTTAGTTGTTAAAACATTTAACATTATGAAAAGAATTGATAGCAAAATTGTATCTCTATAAAACATTTTTTTAAAAAGTGAATGTCACGCAAAAACAGCTATTTTTTTCAGAAATTCTGAATTTTCAAATTTTCATATCTTTACAACAAATCAACCGATTTGCCTGAAATTTGAAACATGCATTGCTTCAGATTGGCTGAGCATAAACTTGGGGGATTTATATATTACTGTGCTCTGTAGTTTAATTTATATAATGTACAACATTGGCTTCAGTGAAAATATTCCTTATTTGCTCTAGGCCATATGTGAGGTACCCTGGTGTCCGATTTCGTTTAGATCTTTCGTTCATGCAGGAATCTCACATGGAAACGCTGACTGAACTGGGGAATATGTTATAGGGCCTATTCGTTCCAGGACAATGTAATTTCAGACTGTGCATGTGTAAGATTTGTCGGAGTAACTTAGCACACGCTTTTTTATTACTTCAATAATTGTTAGTTTGTATAAATTCATATATTTAGCTATGGTACGAAGTCCTCACGACTGAGTAAAATTCTATACGGATTTTGTCGCACAGTTGCTGATTGGATGAGGATGACATGTATACTCTCATTGGAACGAGAGCCCGAGTACTACTCTGGTGGAACTACAACTTGTACAGAGTATCACTGCCCGGGAATATATAAAAGGAAGTGTTTCACCGGGAAAAGACAGTTTTCATATATTTTGGCCAACCATCGAAACATCCGAAATTTTGCATTAATAATTCCAGAACCCAAAAATAGCAAGTGCAGTCCAGCGGAAATGTAAGATCTACTATTATACGAACAATAGTAACAACAGTCTCCATAAGATATTTATATAATTATTTATTCAAGATCTTCTGTAGTAATAAATGAAGATCATTTTAAACTGTACTGTACTGTCTAATGATCGGTTCACCACATAGATCTAGATATTAATTAACGTAAGCGAGAAGAGCGAAGCTCACGATACTCGTATTTACCATAGTAGGCCCTATACTCGTACACAGATATTTAAATACTGGTCAGTCAGTTTTTTGAGACCGAATCATTAATTTTATATGAAGAAACTTTACATACATTTTGTGAGACAGATTGAAGCGGCAAGTCTTAACCCTTTCCATGCTGCATTTTCAAAGTGGGCGGAGCCATCAATGTTTAACGATAGAGTCCATTCAGTATAGAAGGTTTAACTTTGCGAGGGAATATTGAATGACAAACAGTGCAGACACTGATCAGAGGGCTCATCTAGGAGCCCCCTGATCTGAGTCTACACTGATTACAAATGTAAATGTATTCATTTCCCCGTTCAATGGGTTGAGATGTAGATATGATGTTGATTCGTGAATTACATCTGTTCAATTTGCACGTTTTCAAAGTTTACTGATCTGTTGGAGCGAGGATAATCGTACACGTCTTCTCCATCACTCCCTGTTGTGTCACTTTGTGCTCCGTGAGCTTCGTTATTTTCATGGATAGCTCTGCCATAGGTATTCACACCAGCAATGTCCTCCTTACTTGCATCAGCATGCTCCTCTATCACTCCGGTCATACAGTCACTGACATAAGGTTTTTTACTTCCGTCAGAGTTGACATTAATGTCCTTTCTAACCCTTGGAAGATAATCATAAGGGTCAAATTCTCTTTTCTTGGACAATCTTGGTTGTGGTTTCGGTGGTTTAGCGGAACCTTTCAATATTTCACTTACAGATCTCTTTGGAGAACTCCCTTCTCCGTGATTTCGTTTTTCTATTAAACTCTGAAATCGGTGTATTTGTAAACTATTTGCATACGGTTCATCTTCCTCGTCTCTTGTGAAAGTTTCATTGACATAGATGTCATCACTTACAGGCATATCATGCATTGTAATGTACACGTCGTCTTCATTATCTTCTCTTGTTTCGTCATCAGCATTGTTAGTTTCGTTGACAGGATAAGCAAACTCATAGTGTGCCAATGTCTCTGGCTTGTTTTGGTGTTGTTTTGCCTCGCCGCGATCTTCTTCCCGTTTCTGATAGAGTTTAGTTGGTTCACTTGATGATTGCGTCGCTTCATTATTTATTGATGTGACATTTTCATCGTCATTTGTGACTTTGTTCAGGTCAGCTTTGACTCTGAATGATTTGCTGTTTGAATCGTAAATAATGGTTTCCCTGTCAGTGCGAGCTTTAACGTCATGTTCACGTGTGTTTGGCGGCTGTGTGTCAGTGACAACATTGTATCCAGACACAAGCGTATTAGTATTTCCAACAGAACTTAGAGATAGCGAAAATCGTGGCTGTTGCTCAATGTCATCAGTCTCGTCCTCACGAAAGCCTGAAAAAAGTAAAATACCTGCCTGGTTCAAATGCAATCTAACCAGAAATGTAAGCCTTAACTTGACAGAGACGCGTTTGCGAACAGAGTAGAACCAGATCAGACGAAGCCTGTAGAAGCCGTCTGATCAGGGCATGTTCTTTTTGCTTATAGGATATCTTAGATCTGATTCTCTATCGTTTGTTATAGCTATGTATTCACTCGTTTTATACGACAATACAGAGCAGCAGATAAACGTGCCTACTCAGATAATAAATTCGTCATTTCTCCACCACACCGTATGTTGTGACCACTCTTTAGACTCGTCTCGAAGCAAACAAACAAATGAAACCCGTACCTACCCGAATCTCTCATTACCGCTGATGGCGATCTGGCTCCATGCTCCATCCATGATGGGGTTGTCTTGCTCTGCTGTTCAACTCCGTTTCCTCTTCCTCTCTTGTTCCAAACTTTTCGCCTGTGATAAAGGTGAATGAAAAACATCCCTACATTACACAAAAGGGCACGACACCAAAACATCATCAAACATGAAACAACACAATTACAAGACAAACCATGACGAAACACACAACAAGACATAAAACCATAAATAATATTTTTACCATATAAAACGAAATTAACCAAAGGGTGAAAGCAGGAGTACCGCCTTACTAATTAACATCTGATCGTTTATTTACTGCGATGCTGGTCATATTTCTGTTTCGAGATTAACCCTTATCCCGCTATTTGTGACCTGACTTGGTGCCTTAGGGTCCAAGCTATTTTACAATCAATTAAATTAAATTAAATTCTTTATTTGATATTAGGCCTCCGGTCCATACACAATAACATACAGTGCATAATATACACAAAGTATAATATAGTGCGGAGCAAAGGAACAAAGTTGTTACATATGTTAATCGTAATTAGGACCTTTTTTAATCTTGTTTTACATAAGCATGTATTCATTTTTTTCCTCGCGAACAGTGTAGATCTAGCTAAGATCTCATACATGAGCCACTTACCATGAATTCTACCGTTTGAGATATGTTCAATGTACAGAAAGCACAAAATGATATTAAGTACAACGGTACAAAGATAAACAGTGTATATCCAGATTACAGGGTTCATTGAGGAAGCCTCTGATCGTGATCTCCATTGCTAGACCCAGCTTTTGAACACTTTATTGTGTTTTTTTTAATCCAAACAGTACATACACATATCTTAATATTACATGTAATTGATATTAATTCATAGCATATTCATAAGATCCAGGTCGTCACTCTTATGTTACTAGGCCTATACAGCATTTTCAATCATATATATTAAGATATACACGTCGTTCCTTAAAAGCATAAAAAGTATACATAGCAGTGTTACGTATTACAGTCTCATTTGTGGATGACATCAATCTTTCAAACTTGTCCACTGTTGGATTTTGTATGAAAACAATCAGTCACTAGATTTCCAAACCCTCGATCGAGTCGGAAGTAGTCAAAACTAGAACTGTAAGCCAAAGGCTAACGAATACCCCCACCTGTCTGCTTGTCAGAACACCTATCATCAAGAAACGTGAAGAGATTTAAAAACAATACATGCCCCAACCCAATTTATGTAATAAAAATGAAGAATAATTCAGAGAAATAAGACCCCTTCATGAGGTTTTTGTCAAATCCAAAGTTCTAAAGCTAGTTACCTTTTCAGAAAAACATTAAGTTCAAGGACCATAACTCTGACAAAACATTATTCAACCAGACCGATATTTGAACTTAAGCTGTATCTCATCTAGATTTATTTTTATGTCAAATATGAAGTTAATATCTGCAACCACTTCCAAAGAAAGACCGGAAAATTGAAAATTTGACAAAAAAAAATAAAGTTCAAGGCCCATAACTCTGGCAAAGATTATTCAAACAGACTGAGATTGGGAATTAAGCTGTAAATCATCTAGAGTAAGCTTTATGCCAAATATAAAGTTAATATCTGCAATCACTTCCAAAAAAAGTCTGGAAAATCCCAAATTTGAAGAAAAAAATTAAAGTTCAAGGGCAATAACTCTGGAAATAATTATTCAACCGGACTGAGATTGTAATATAAGCTGTACCTTATCTAGATTTAGCTTTGTACTAAATGTAGAGTTCATATCTCAAGTCAGTTCCATAAAAAACCCAGAAAACCGGAAAACATTGGTAGGGGACTAAAAAGGGGAGATAACCCCTGAAGTAGTTGTCCGATCCTAACGGAAATATGCGGTGCACAGGTTTATATGGTCATATGGCTATATATGAACTTTCAACAAAATTGAAGCAAAACTGTAGAAGAAGAAGGTCGGACAAAATTGTGTCCACGGACGGACAGACGGACGGACGGACGGACAACCTGATTCCAGTATACCCCCCCAAACTTCGTTGTGGGGGGTATAATTACACCAGATCTAAATTTGAGCTGACATTTGTTTCACAGCGAGGTAAGGGTAAGGACTTTGAATCACCCCTGGTTTTACCACAAAGACACTTGTTTGGGTGGGGGGGGGGGGGGGGTTAGAAGTATAATACAGTAGAACCTGTCTTAACCCATTACCTCATAGGCTATTTTTAGATACAGCCTCTTTGAATAAACCTACCGAAAAGGAGCATTAACTAGAAAAAAGGATTTTCTTTAGATTTTTGTAGTTTGAAACCATTGTGAAAAATAGAGCATTTGCTCATATAGGAGCAAATGCTCTATTTATCACAATGGTTTCACAAAGTGACATTTACAGATTCGTCAAAAGTCGTCAATATGAGGGAATGGGTTAAGCGATCATTCATTTATTGAACATAAGAATTTTAAAAAGCTGGTGGCTGCTTAATGCAGGGAAAAGGTAATGTAGAAAGCTCTCATAGTATTTTGACCTGCATTAAGCAACCACCTGCTTTACTGGCCAATAATTAAATCTCTTTTTGATGGCCGTTTAAGACTTCTACTCCACTTTATTTATTATATACATTGTATAATGTAAAGTATGCCTTGTATTATGCTGCTCGTAGACCTGTAACGTCAACGTTAAAGTGCCAACATGTATTATGCTGCTCGTAGGTAATGTCAACGTTAAAATGTTAGAATATATTAAATGCTGATCAGTGGTTCATACCAGCTTATAATTTTTGCGGTGCCCCTCAACATGACAAATGAATGGGGTGGAAATGCAATTTGAGGTGTTTGCCGTAAAAAACATAGAAATAAATTGGTTAACCCATTCCCTCATATTGACGCCGTTTGACGCCTGTGTTAAACTCACGGTTAAAAACCATTCTGCACTGTGAGTAATTGTCAGCTGCGTATATTGTTGTGTGCTTCCATTTTAAAAGTACAGATTTCTTAAATTTCTTTTCAAAAACAGTGTCACATTGACCAACAGTTTGGATCCTGAAGTCTCCAGTAGAGTGCTTAACGTTGAAACAGGTTATACGGTCAACTCATTCTCTCCTGGGCTTTTTTTAGACCCAACCTCTTTGAATAAATCTACCGAAAAGGAGCATTAACTATAGAAAAGGAGAGTTTTAGAATTGTGCAGTCTTGAAACAATTGTGATAAATAGAGTATTTGCTCCTATGGAGCAAATGCTCTATTTATCGCAATGGTTTCAAGATGTTAATTTTATAGAGGCGCAAAAAATGCGTCACTAGGGGACACTGTGTTAAACAAAATGTTTATCTGTTTCCAAAATATTTGTTTAGAGACCGAGAGAAGTATACGTTCAGTCAACAGGAATGAAACTAAGCTGCGAAAAGCAAACGTACCTCTTTCTCTGGCAGATGTAAATAAGGAATACGATAATTAACACAAGTATTGATGCAGCTGCCACAATAACAATCAACATCTGTGTACTCAAGCCACCACTTGAAACTGAAATTTAAAAAAACCAACATAAATATTTGTTATAGCGGATGATGTCCCTTCAGTTGCTGTCACGGGCGAGGCTGTGTTAACCATTGAGACAACGCCAAATTGCTTTGACATTTCGATTGTTTTCTTAATCCTTTACTCCATAACACGCCTTTCTACGTCTTTGCAAACAGAGTAGACCCAGATTAGACGGCTCTTACAGGAGCTGTCTGATCAGGATCTGTTCTGTTTGCTTAAGATATAATACAAATAAGATTCTACAGTTTCTACTATGGCCAAACTTCCCCGTGCCCATGTACATTTATAAGAATTAATCTAATACATATTCATTATGCCATTATTTCTTACATGAATATTCATGGAGTAAAGGGTCAAAGAGATGACGGAAAGCTTGAAACAGATCATAATTTAAGCAATCGAAATTTATTTGGCGGCAAAAGAATTGACAAGATGCTGTAAAGTGTTGCTAATGCGACCAACTGTACATAATTTGTTAACATAGTAGTCTGTAAAAACAGGTTATTGTTTAATGCAGGGCAAAAGTAATGCAGAAAGCTCCTAGTATAGGAGCTATCTGCATAACTTTTGCCCTGCATTAAGCTACCACCTGTTTCAAAAACCCAGAATTATGCTACTTGGCATGGACTCATACTGCTGCCATATACATGTATACACAGATTTTATATAGCACGGTGCGGATAAAATGAAACGGGAAACATTAGTTTGTTTACTGTATTTCTAGGGATGGAAAAAAAGCATTTCGATCGTACATGTATATGGAATGTTATTCCACACACTTTCCTGGAAAAATTATGAGATTGCCAGTTTTAGAAATAAACTAATTAACCATACCTTGCCATGTTTCAGTATCATTTTCCCATTTTCTTGTACTGTATTCGCCTGAATTCACTTCTGTTGGTTTAGTCGGCAATGGTGTGGCTGAAAAATAATCAGAGCATAGACGGATACAGACAGGGACACGCTTGTTTTCAAGTCCAGTACAGTAATTGTCATTTAGCCCTTTCAGCACCAGCATAGTAGTCTGCTGGACACATTGTCGTCTGCTTAACCCAATCCCTCATATTGACGTCTCTGTAAAAGTTACTTTTGTGAACCCGTTGTGAAAAATAGAGCATATGCTCTATTTATCACAATGGTTTCAATACTACACAATTCTAACGTTTTCCTTTTCTCTAGTACATGTTCCTCTTCGGTAGATTTATTCAAAGAGGTTGGGTCTAAAAATAGCCAATGAAGGAATGGAATAACTGGTCTGTGGTATACATTTTACTCTTTTATGTAAAAACAGCGAATCATGTGTACATTATATATCCGTTTCCGCATACACTGGGACTCACAGACAGTGTAGATCCAGATAGAGAGCACCAACAGGGGCCCTCTGATCAGGGTCTGCACTGTATGCCATTCAAAATCTTCTAGTAAGTTTAAGCCTTTCATACCGAGGGGACATACTAAGCTATCCCACACAGAAAATTCGGCGTTGAAAGGGCTAAAAAAAATTTTTAAAACTAATACATATTACAAGTATATAGAATTAAAAACATACAAAGTCTTACCTGTCGCATCAACGCTATAAAATGTTGTCTCAAACATCGTTAAAAATCAACGGCGGGGACCCGGAGAATATTTGTAGGATTTACTAGCATCCATACAGTGCAATATTACATGTGAAATTATTTAACTGATCTCGAGTCCGAACTAATCTGTTGACGGAATTCCATTTTATTAACCCACGTAATTGTTTAAATGCTTACAAAACATCTATCAAATAATGCTCTGCATGACGTGAATAGCAATAAAGTATAATTATAACCTATTTTCACACTGTATTGTTTATTTACAATAGGAAACAACAATGGATGGTTAAGACAATTGGTGTTATCTGGCCAAGCCGATAACAGTGCAGATATCGCCACCTAGAGCTGATAACATGCTTACTTTCTAATGTTAGCCATCATAATGCTGTAACATATTGTGTCTGATTCATCCTTTACCTATAAATACGCATTTGCAAACAGAATAGACCACGATCAGACGGCTCCTGTTTGTTTGTTGTTTTTTAATTTGACTTCTTTTTGTGACCTTGGAGCTAGGGAAACATGCACGTGCAGATCTACCCTTGATACCGATTTCGTTAATATGCTCCGGACACGCAAAAACATTACATTTTTGGCAAACAAAGGGCCATTACTCCGGCGTTCCAGGTCAATATGAGTGATACTTGCAGGCCCACATTGTTATGGGTTTTTAAACATTTACACAGTTTCAATGAAAAACTCTAAACCGTTTCTGAGATATTACTTCGGGACGGACGGATGCACAAACACACGGACAACGCCAAACCAATATCCCTCTGCCTTCGGCGGGGAATAAAAAATGATGTCTGCTTTAATGATAAGAGCACATTATCTTCCAATTTCTTTTCAGAAAGAACGTCCTCATGACACTTTTTAATTCAAGTGCAAAATATGCTGGGGGAACACATGCGATAGAGTGACATTTTATACTTAGTTTGAGCAATGACGACGATGTTCAATTACACAACTAGGTATAGTTCATTTCTATTTCACCAAATTCTGTTAATTTATTTATATAGGAGACTGTAAAAGCAGGCGGTTGCCTAATGCAGGGCAAATGTGGTACAGAAAGCTCCTATAGGAGCTTTCTGTATCACTTAAGGAGCTTTCTGTATCACCTTTGTCCTGCATTATTCTACCACCTGTTTAAAAAAATCCAGAATTATACTTCTTAAAGTGTGTGGTTGTAATATCGAGCCATTAATGTATAACGGTTGGGTACACCACCAGGAAAAGAAATAACACACATTACCTTTCTCCGCTTTTGATATTGTACACATAATATTTGACGTATCAAGAGACATTTGTTTTGTAAATTCATATACAAATACATGTTAATTTTAACAAGTGACTGTGGTGGGGTACACACGCGTGCATGTGAAAAGTCCCACGGAAACCACATACAATTAGATTTACAGCAGGTGGCTGCTTAACCCTTTACTCCATGAATATTCATGCAAGAAATAATGAAATCATGAATATCAATTAACTGATTATTTATAATGGCGACAATAGCAAGGGATTTTTTTATCATGAGTGTGAGTATACCCATATTATCTCATAAGCAAACAGATCAGACCCTGATCAGATGGCTCCTATAAGAGCCGTCTGATCTGGGTCTACGCTGTTTGCCAATGCAAAGAATGGCATATCTATCGAGTAAAGGGGTTAATGCATTATGGAAATTATGCAGAAAGCTCCTTTAGAAGCTTTCAGTATGACCTATACCCTGCATTAAGCTTCCACTTGTCTTAAAAACCAGCACTGATACTACATGTAATTTGAATCCGGCTTCATGGAAGTATCACTGTATAGTCAAGGTAAGACAGACTCGCTGCTGATTATGCTACACATCATTCATCAATGTACTCAGCAACTTTGACTACTGGACAACATTACAGTAGCATATCCTTTAACTCTTTGCATACTAAGTAAGTGTTGACTGCAAAAAAGAGTGACATCTGCTGCCATTCTGAAAGGTAATTTTTCTTTCTTTCATTTCTTTTTTTTATTTGCATCATTTTGTTTCAACTTTTCCCTCATATAAAGGCCTTTTCACCAATTTGCAAACAGAGTAGATCAAGATCAGATGGCTCCTATAGGAACCATCCAATCAGGATATACCCTGTTTGCTAATGGAATTTGAATAGATCGATTTCTTTCATTTCTAAAATGCCTACAATGTTCCACCTTCCATATTTCATTGTAACTATCTTGTCTATGAATATTCAGTAGGTATTGAAATTTGGAATAAATCAAAGGATAAGGAGGGAAAAGGCTCAAAACAGTTTTGATCCTGATGAGACACGTAGTTACACAGTTACTCGTCTATATCCTATTTGTCTGCATAGGTTATCATGAACTTGCCATCAGTGTGAAAAGAGTTAACCAATTCCATACTAAGTAACATTCATGTGCATGTGATGAGATATATACATCTTACTTTAACCCTTTACTTCATGAATATTCATGTAAGAAATAATGACACCATTAACCCTTTCCCGTATGTAAGCGCATTTTGACGCATCTGCAAACAGAGTAGACACAGATCAGACGGCTCCTATAGGAGCCGTCTGATCAGTGTCTGCTCTCTTTGCTTATGGTGTAATATAGATTCTACCTGAGCCAAAATGTCATGTGTCCATATGCCATTACAAAAACATAATGATATCAATATTTGTGACCTCATTATTTCCTACATGAACATTCATCAGGGAAAGAATTAATATTAAATTAGATTCATCATGGCAGAAACTGTAGAATAATATCTATATTATACCATAAGCAAACAAGGCAGACCCTCCTATGGGAGGCATCCGATCTGGATCTAATTTGTTTGTAAAGCTGTAGAAAGGCGTACGTATGGAGTAAAGGGTCAAGCCTTTATGCTGAATATTCAAGTAGAACAGCCAATCGGTGTTTAACTATAGAACCCAATTAGTATGAAATGCTTAAACTTGCTAGAAGATTTTGATTGACAAACAATGCAGACCCTGATCTGAGGGATCCTCTAGGAGCCCTCTGATCTGGGTCTACACTGTTTACAAACAACAGTGCATGAGTACTTTAGCCTCTCCTTGCATTTTCCACAATGCCCCATTTTGAACCACAGCATTATTTTAAAGGCAGACATGGGAGTTTAATATTGCAAAAATTACTCAATTAATTACGTTCAAGAAATGCATAAAACATAAATATTACCACTTCAACCCTTTCCTTCATATAAACGTGTTTTCAAGCATTTGCAAACAGAGTAGATCCAGATCAGACGGCTCCTTTAGGATCTGCTCTGTTTGCTAATGGAATTTTAAAGGCATGCTTCTTTACTTTATAAAATGGCTACAATATTCCACCTTCCACATTTCTTTGTATTTATTTTGACCATGAATATTCAGTAGGTACTAAGATTTGGAATAAATATAGAACAAAGAAAGGTTAAAATGGAGCATAACAGATAAGACTTGACTATCTGCATTTCAATATTTGACTCTTTAATTTTTGTCTCAACCAAAAATTCAAAGACACGAACATTGGACGGGAAAGTAGCTTATGGTCTATAAGACTTTCCCTCATATTGACGACTCTGTAAAAGTCTCTTTGTGAAACCATTGCGACAAATAGAGCATTTGCTCCTATAGGAGCAAATGCTCTATTTATCACAATGGTTTCAAACTACAAAATTCTAAAATTTTCCTTTTCTCTAGTTAATGTTCCTTTTCGGTAGATTTATTCAAATAGCTTGTATCTAAAAATAGCCTATGAGGTAATGGGATAAAGTCAACTGCTATTTTCTCCCCATCAGATTTTCCGACACTTGAAATTTAAGGCTGAGACAAAGATTACAGAGTTAAATATGTATAATACATGTATTATAAATGTCTTTGCATACATACTTAATAGGTGTTTCATGAATCTAATTTATTAAGTAATTTTGCAAAATCAAATTCTGATATTTAACTTAAAAATTAAGGTTCAGTTTTCTACTAGTGAGTGAACAAATAATAAATAACATCAGATTAAAACTTCTGTGATTCTGTGACATGCACAATGATAAATACTACCTGATTTCTGTAACTGTAAAGGTATTCTACAGGCTAGATAAATGAACTTACTAGGAATTTCAAACAATGTAGACCACTATAATTACCTTTCTCATGCTTAACAAACAAGTCTGCTAAAATCGTGTTACAATTTTAACCTTTAGCCTGCTGAGTAAATTATTTTTACAGAATGTTTCACCTTCTACATTTTCAAAATTCAAGATATACTCAATTTGTCTACCAAAATGCAATCAGGGTGTCAAACAGTTTGGATCCTGACGAGACGCCGAGTTACTCATCTAGTTCCAAACTGTTTGCATAGATATTCACTAATCCACCCATAGCGGGCTAAAGGTTAACTAATACCTCATTTTATCAAGCTTTTAACCCTTTTCTTCATGACAGAATATATTCTTCTACAGTTTTTGTCAAAGCAAAATTTTCATTTGAAAATCTTACATTATAGAACTTTCACTTAATAAATATGATTGATATTCAAAATGTCATTTTTTTTCCCAGGAAAATTGAGCAGGAAATGGGTTTACCCTTTGCTCCATTGATACATCTTTACAAACAGAGAAGACCCAGATCAGACGGCTCCAATAGGAACTATCTGATCAGGGTCTGCAGTTTGCTAAGGCATAATATAGTTCTAGCTCTACAGTTTCTGCCATGGCTAAAAACTTCTTGTGTTTGTAAGCCATTATCAAAATGCATGTAATTAATATTTATAATGTCATTTGTATCTTTATAAATGAATATTCATGGAGTAAAGGGTTAAGAAACAATTGACTGAGTATGTAAATTCCTAATCTTGATGAGATGCATCTCATCTGGATCCAAGTTGTTTGTAAATACCAGCCAGGTTGTTCTTAGCATGAGAAAGGTCTTTAGAATGAATTCTCTTTCAACCCAGATTTATGGATATATTGTGTACTTAAGGCAGAATAACTTAGAAAGCATTGCATTTTAGAAAAACAACAAAATATCTACAATAACAACAACAAAACAAGCAACAATTTGCATACAAATATAGATAGCAAGCGGTTCTTATCAAATGAGCTGCTTGATGAAAATGTCCCTTCCATGTTTTATAAACAGGGTAGACTCAGATCAGTTGCTGTGTCACAGATGAGGCATTTGATAAGTTTCTACATTGTTTCTCTTGTTAACCCTTTACCTGAAGAATATTCATGTAAGAAATAATGACATCATGAATATTAATAAACTGAAATTTTTAATAAGATCTGAACCAAAGTATTTTTGGCAATGGCAGAAACTGGAGAATAGGACTGTATTATTCCATAAGCAAACCGAGTAGATCCTGATCAGACGGCTTCTATGGGAATCACCTGATCTTGGTCTACCCTGTTTACAGAAGTGTGAAAAGGTGTATCTATCAAGGAAAAGGTTACAAGATGCTTACAGTGAAGACTGGTCAAATGTCTTACCTTTGACATGGTGTCTGGTCTGTGTCTACTCTATACAGTAAAGCCTGAGCCTTAACCCTTTACTCCATGAATATTCATGTAGAAATAATTACCTCGTAAATATTAATACATTCCCTCATACTGACGCCTCTTTAAAAAGTCTCTCTACAGCGACTACATAATTTATTTGAAACCATTGTGATAAACAGAGCAATTGCTCCACGGTAGCGCATGCTCTATCAAAATGGTTTCAAGACTGCATGATTCTAAAATTGTCCTTTTTGTAAGAAATGCTCCTTTCCAGTAGTGTTATTCAAAGAGGCTGGGTCTATAAATTGCCTATGAAGGAATGGGTAATTGGATATCAGACGGCTCCTTCAGGAGCCATCTCATCTGGATCAATTCTGTTGGCTGAGGCACAGAAAGACATATTTATGGAGTAAAGGGTTAAACAGAATTTTAATTCTGGGTGTTCAAGGCATGTGGTAGCTTAATGCATGACAAAAGTCATGCAGAATGTTCTCAAAACAACTTTCTTTATTACATTTGCTCTGCTTTAAGCAACCACCTGTTTTTAATACTTCTGTGTTTAATCTGTATACGGTCAGTTAAAACAGGTTTTACTATACTACAAAGTCATAAGGTTCCTTTCCTCATGCATGGAGCAACTCAAAAATAGATAACTAATTAACAAATGTGTGGCATTGCAACAGAAAATCATGACTTATGATTTATAATACAAAAAGCAAAAACCCATGGATATTAAAAACAATGAAATGCCTATATGTAATTCTAATAACACCAAATGAGACAAAAAATGAAGCAGAAAATTATCTAGAATGTGTTGTCAGGCAGGACGCTGATGTCCTGTAAGTAAGACTGACATTTGCATCAAGATTCATAACTCTGGTGTAAAGGAGTAGTGTATACTGCAAGATTTTCGGGATGAATATACAGATGGACAGATGAGGGCAAATCTATATGCCCAACACCCCTATACGTGAAAGCTTAATAGTGCCTATACTACAGATCTATATAAAATCACAAGGTTGAAAATCACTGTTTCAAAACTGGCATGAATATCATTTCACTGAAATGGAAGTCACTGTCACAATTCACCTTGATCATTAGTCAAGCTATAATGGGACTTCCGTCGACAAATAAATACAATTTTCATTTCCATAACAAAACATCACAATTGACAGTGTTGCTATGCACATTTACTCTTTACTCCATAAATATGCCTTTTCACACCTTTGCAAACCAAGTTGACCCAGATCAGATGGCTCCTGTAGGAGCCATCTGATCAGGGTCTGCTCTGTTTGCTTTTGAAAAAAATAAAGATCTAGATCTACGATTTCTGGCATAGCCAAAATTGTCCGTGTTCGTTAGCTATTATAACAATTCAGTTAATTAAAATATTCACAAAGTCATTATTTTACAAAAGTACTCACGGAGTAAAAGGTTAAATACCTTCACTTCTCTGCCAATATTTCCTTTCATTCTCATAAAGTATGACAATGCTAGAAGGGTCAAAACTGTTTGCATAGGATATCTAAACCCTTTGCACGTCAGAATGTGATTTAGTGATATCCTATGCAAACTGTCTAGATTCGGATGAGAGGCGGAGTAACCAGTATCCATGCTTATAAAACTTTTTAGTTGAGTCCGAGTTTGTTCTCAAGTTTTCGATTGGTCAAGCAAAAGCTTGAGAACAAAATCAGACTCAACAAAAAAGCTTTATAAGCATGGACCCCGGTGTCTCATTAGGATCCACAATGTTTGTCACTCTTGACAGTGTTTTTGACAACAAAAGATTGAAAGAATTTTTTTCAGAATTGTAGCACACAACATTTTTTTTCAGCTGACAATTACAATGTAAAGTGTTATGCAATGAATGAACCATTCCTCTATTACTAGTGGCTAGTGTTTACCATGCAGAGAGACAAGCAGACAATGTCACTGTAATTGACAAATTCTCCGTTCTCAATTTGTTAGTACCACCTAGATCTGAGACTGACTAAGAGCTGTACCAAATTTTACTGTCAAATATCTACTACAAGTCCATGATGTTATGGATGTGACGCAATATATATATGGATGGGAAATTGGAAGAAGATATACAGTAGAACCCTGTCCCTCAAGAACATTCATGTAAGAATTAATGACATCATGAATATTCATTAGCTGAATTTTCATAATGGCATATGTACACAGGATATTTCTGCTCAGGCAGAAACAGTAGAATCAGACCTATATTGTACCATAAGTAAATAGAGCAGACCCTAATCAGACGGCTCATATAGGAGGTGTCTGATCTTTGTCTACTCTCTATAGACGTTTATATCAGGGAAATGGTTAACCCTTAATGTCCCTTTTCTTCATATAAATGCCTCTTCACGCATTTGCAAACAGATTAGACCAAGATCAGACGGCTCCTATAGGAACAGAGAAAGGGTTAAGTAACCATTTGTTTACTGAACATAGGAGTCTTATAAAGCAGGCATTCACTTAATGCAGGGCGAAAGTAAAGCAGAAAGACCTAATAGGAGCATTCTGCATTACTTTTGACCTGCATTAAGCTACAACCTGTCTTAAAGATCTAGAATTAGACCACTTTAAAATGGCGGCTTAACACAGGTTCTACTTTACATGCATTATGATAATGCATGTAAAGTAGAACCTGTGTTAAGAAATTATGGATGAATTCATAAATAATCACTGTCCTTAGGACCTGCCCTTTTCCCTTCAACACAGCCATTAATGTGTCTTCCTGCAAATCATGTTATTTGTAAGACAATGGTAGCATAGCTACTTAGTTTTCTTCATATTTTGATTTACTTGAATAAATGCAACTTTTGAAATGCAATTCTGGATCAGAGGTCCAGATAAGATGCATAGATTTCAACATTTTCAAGGATAGCTCCTTCATTTCTCCAATAAACCCTATACTGTGACCACTCTTTAGAATCATCTCAAAGAGACAATTCTAAAGAGTGGTCACAGTATAGGGTTTGTTGGAGTAATGACAATTTTAGTATGTCGGCATACACCTTTATCTGTAGCTCTGCAAGATGAATAATTTCTCCATCTAAAAGACGAAGAAACACATCTGGCAACACTCAAGACACACTTTAACTCTCAGACCACATTATGACCTTTCTTTAACCCTTCACCTCATGAATATTATAATACAACACTTCATGACTTCATGAATATCAAATACATGTAGAATACTTTTTATTCTGACACATGAACACAGGAATTTTCAGCCCTGGCAGGAACTGTTGACAAGGCGAAACCTTAGACTAACCAGAACCATCAAAGTAGAAATTCCTAAAATTTTTACCTTCTATAATATTTCATGAATTTAGAGGTACTTCAAATCAAGTTCCATAGTTCATAAACCAAGTACATGTACTTAAACATTACTCTCTGCAAGTCCTGCTCTGATAAACTGTAGAAACACTAAAAACACCAGCATTCACCCATAATGCAATCTTTTCAACAACATATTAACCCTTTGAATATTGGAAATGAGCATACTGGTGTTTACAAACAGTGTAGACCCAAATCAGAGGGCTCCTAGAGAAGGCCTCTGATCAGAGTGCATTGTTTGTCATTCAAAATTCTATAGTAGATTTAACCCCTTCCCTCATATAAACGTGTTTTCATGCATATGCAAACAGAGTAGACCCAGATCAGACGGCTCCTAGAGGAGCCGTCTGATCAGGGTCTGCTCTGTTTGCTAATGGAATTTGATAAATCTGTTGCTTTACTTTCTAAAATGGCTACAATGATCCACCTTCCATATTTCTTTATGGCTATTTTTGCCATGAATATTCAGTAGGTATTGAAATTGGTAATAAATATAGAACAGGGAAAGGGTTAAGCCTTTCATTCTGAATGGATTCTATATGTTAGACACTCGTGTGACAGTCCAGGTTGAATATTCAGCATTCAAAGCAGCAATTTTTTTCCTGGGATTGTGAATGGGTCTGGTACCCCTTGATTTGTAAAAAATTAGCGTTGTTTTGGCAAAAATTGTGAAAAAAGTATCAGTGTTTTTACAAAAATTGTGAAAATTTGGATAGGTGGTTAAATTTAGCTGTTGAAAGAATTTTCGGCCGAATATAAATTTGCGGACCGAGACGTTTTATTCATATTCTTGTAAAAGCGCCTGAAACGTGCAAAGAAAAGCGATACGAAATTCGAATACCTCGGACTTTATCCCGAGAAACGGTTTGAGATACAAAACTTTGCAAAGGGGAATATAGCTATGTAAATATTGGTCAAAAAATCAGTGTAAGTACAAAGTAAAAGGCCGATTGTGAAATAATTCAACAGCTTTGTGAATGGGTCCGACGTACCCTGCTTCTAAATTGTGACAGGGTCCGTTTTACGGTACCAGTTATATAGGGAAAAAAATCGCTGCAAAGGGTTAGCATTTTATCTTGGGAATATGCTTTAATTCTATAGCTACTTTACCCTTTCCCTGTTCTATGTTTATTCCAAATTTTAATACCTAATGAATATACATTGACAAAACAGTTATAATGAAATATGGAAGTTTGAACACTATAGCCATTTTAGAAAGTAACGAAACAGATCTTTCAAATTCCATCAGCAAACAGAGCAGATCCTGATCAGACGGCTCCTATAGAAGCCATCTGATCTGGGTCAATTTTGTTTGCAAATGTATGAAAACACGTTTATATGAAGGAAAGGATTAATTCTTAATACTATGCATATGATATACAGATAAATAATTCACAGGCACAGAGAGATCACCTTCTATGAAGTGATCATAACAGATAAAACTGCAACAAAGTGACATAACCCTTTATTCCACATGTACCCATTTTTACTCTTTTGTAAATAGAGTAGACCCAGGTCAGACAGTTCCTGTAGAGCTGCCTGATCTGGTCTGTTCTGTTTGCTTATGAAATTATATAAAATAAAATTCCAGTTTTCATATATCATATAAAAAGTCTCTTAATACTCATTAATTCATCATTTCTTGCATGAATATTCATGAAGTAAAGGGATAAACAAACTTATCCTAAAACATAACAGGATTAAGTTGAGGTTTAAAGCACTTACAAATGGCATATTATAATATATTAAGCATTGAACTACGACAAGGAAATTATTCTATAATTTTCCTAGGAAATTATTTTGCATTATTGCAAGTAACAGACTACCTATTATTTTAACCCTTTACCCCATGAATATTCATGTCAGACCAACATCCCCCATTTTCATACTGATTTCATTCTAGTACATAAAGTATAAATGAAGGAAATCTATTACCATGCTAGAATAAATCAGATCTGGAAAATATAGGCAAACAGAGCAGACCTTTATCAGACAGCTCCTGTAGAAGCTGTCTGATATGGGTCTATGCTGTTTGCAAAAATGTGTAAAGGAGTATCCATGGAGTAAATAAATATCCAGTAAAATCTAGAGGTCTCTTTAGTATAGCTATGGTGCGTACCCATATATTAAAATTGTTATTTCTCCTTCAAACCCTATACTAAGACCACCCTTTAAAATCATCTCTTCGAGATGATTCTAAAAAGTAGTCACAGTATAGTGTTTGGTGGAGAAATAAAGG
Organism: Azorinus chamasolen; assembly: GCA_963576725.1. Lineage (NCBI taxonomy): Eukaryota > Metazoa > Mollusca > Bivalvia > Cardiida > Solecurtidae > Azorinus > Azorinus chamasolen. The sequence continues at coordinate 70,986,908 of OY755243.1, forward strand.
AGTTATTCTTGAAAATGTTTTAATTTACGTGTTTTACCCAGAGCTCTGCTCTTTAGCAATGTTGAGAGACAACTAATCAGGCTACAGTAATCAAACTACTGGTAGGTAGCTAGAGTTTATGAATGTGCATTCTATCAAACTTTTACAAAATTTGTGTCTGACAAATAATATCCCACACTGCTGAACAGTACAACTTGTTTAGCTTTCACCGACAACAAAGATATAAAATAACCCCATCTGTTAACCCTTTGAATGTGGGAAATGAGTGTACTATCTGATCAAGGTTTGTCATTAAACATCATCTCACAAATGTTACCATTTCATACAGGATGGACTCTATCATTAACCCTTCTCTTGCTGAATTCTAAAATACATTTCTCCTTCTTTACCCATTCCCTGTTGTATAATTACATATATCTTCACTGTGTACACATATTTCGCTGTGCAATCATTGCTGTGGAGTGCACTGGTTGCAGGAGCTGTCTCATCTGGGTCTTCACTATTTACAGGTAGGTATATTGACGTGAATAGCAAGCGAAGGGTTAACTGTTTCCCTGTTCTATATTTATTCCAAATTTCAATACCTACTGAATATTCATGGGAAATAGTTACAATGAAAAATGGCAGGTGGAATATTTGTAGCCATTTTAGAAAGTAAAGAAACAAAAAAAGAAAAACTGCAATAGCAAACAGAGCTGACCCTGATCAGACAGCTCCTATAGGAGCTGTCTGATCTGCATCTACTCTGTCAGCAAATATATGGAAAAGCATTTATATGCAGGAAAGGGTTAAACAACGATGGACTATTTCACATTGTAATTTCATCATTCAAAGGATTAAACAGTTCAATATATATGGAATGTACAATATATTTCATACCTCTTAAATAAATCTTATATCTCGCTTTCTCTTAACACTGTAAATACTGGATTATCTGCACTCCATTTCTTTCTGCTAATTGCAGACAATATGTATGAAATACTTACATTGAGCAATAACTCTGATATCATGATACTGTGAATGTTTATCATTCTATGGCATTAACCCTTTACCTATTCAATATTCATATAAGAAATAATGACAATTATGAATATCATTAGCTGTATTTTTATATTAATGTAAAATGTTCAAGGGAATTTTTTACTTTGACAAAAATCAGATCTATGTCTATGTCTTGTCAGAAGCAAACAGAGCAGACCCTGATCAGACTGCTCCTACAGGAGCCGTCTGATCTGGGTCTACTCTAATTGGAAATGCGTGAAAAGACATTTATATGAAGGAAAGGGTTAATTGCATGAATATTCATGGAAGACTCCACCCATGATGAACATTAATTATTTTATATTGTTATATAAAGCAAGTGAATACGTAGTAATGCCAACTGGTTTAAAATTAAATCCTATAAGCAAACAGAGCTGAACCTGATCAGACAGCTTCTTAAGGAGATGTCTGATCTGGTTCTTCTCTGTCAAAAGGTGTCTCTGTGGAGTAAAGGGTTAACCCTTTCCTTCATATAAATGCATTTTTAAGCATTTGCAAACAGAGTAAACCCAGATCAGACAACTCCTATAGGAGCCGTCTGATCAGGGTCTGCTCCATTTGCTTTTGACATGATACAGATCTGATTCTACAGTTTTTGTCAAAGCAAACAAATTCCTTGAAAGGTTTATATTATAAAACTTCAGCTAATAAAGATTCATTCCTAACTTCTTCTATGAATATCGAACAGGGACAGTGTTGAGCAAATGTATTGATTAGACACTTCTGATGTGAGACAGCACATAATGTGATTTGTCAAATTTCAATAATCAAAGGTTGAATGGCTAATTCATGAAACTTGACATGCCTATAAACATCATAACTAAGTGAACAACATTTGTAGACGCCATACACTGCCTATCTGTGGCAAGTGTCCAAACAACACTGTTTGTCAACATACAGGTATTATGATGATTTTGGGCCCAGGTTAATCAATAGATAAATCTATATAAACATATTAACCCTTTACTCCATGAATATTCATGTAAGCAATAATGACATCAAGCATATTAATTTGATTATTTTTTTATAATAGTGCATAGACACAGGAATTGTTGGCCATAGCAGAAACTGTAGAATTGTATCTATATTACATCATAAGCAAACAGAGCAGACCCAGATCAGACAGCTCCTACAGGAGCCTTCTGTTTAGGGTCTACTCTGTTTGCAAAGGCGTATTTATGGAGTAAATAGTTAGCCCTTTTCTTCATAGAACCTTTGCAAAAAGAGAAGACCAGGAAGTGACAGTTCCTACAGGAACCATCTGATCTGGTTCTACTCTGTTCCCAAAGGTGCATTTATGGAGTAAATATTTAACCCTTTCCTTCATAGAACCTTTACAAATAAAGAAGACCCAGAAGAGACAGTCACTATAGGAGCAGTCTGATGTGGGTCTACTCTGTTTACAAAGGCATAGAAAGGTGTATTTATGGAGTAAAGGGTTAATTAAAATCTAGGTTGATAATAACAACTTGTTAAATGCCATAAATGTTTAATACAGAGCTATGATTTCTGCAAGGTTTTGGAACAATTGTATCATGAAAATCACATCATGATCCTTCATTCACCATGATGCATGTTGGACTGAATTTGTACTTTTAATAATAAGACTCTCCCTGAATGTGACATGTATACATATATGGTCGCTTCAACCCTTTAACTGATGAATATATTTGTTTAGCCAAATCTTTACAACAGCATATGAACACAGGAATGTTTGGTGATAGCCGAAACTGTAGGATCAGATCTTTATAATTCCATAAGCAAAAAGAGCAGATCCTGATTAGATGACTCCTACAGGAGCAATCTGATTTAAGTCTACTTTGTTTGCAAAGGTGTCTCTATCAGGTAAAGGGTTAAAACCTTTAACAATACATTGTAATAAATAAATATATATACTTCAATGGTATAACATTGTCATTTCAGTACTGGCACTACCAAGGTTTGTTAATGGTACATCAACACCTAAAGTAGTCTCCTTTATCCATACATAGCCATCACGTCCCTCTCTTACAATCTGCAAAAAATCACTTTCCTTGCAGCTTTCAGACTCTACCTCTCTGTACAGTTCGACATAACGGAAGCTTGATATAATTTCTACGGGTGATATGTCCTGCAGCAGTCATAAGTCTGGGAATCTTGTCGGGTCCTCTCTGTATGAGCGAGGCACTAAGAACAGTGAGTCCACTAAATCATCACGCCACTCAAAGAAGTTAAAAGTCACTTTGGCTGTCACAGTAGGAAACACAGGCATTTCTGAAACAAAAAACAGTGTTGTAGAACCTCTCTTATACAACCACTTGAAAAACTAGGAATGTGTCCAAAGAACATTGATGCTCCCCACTTCAGACTTTTTGTCACAGAAAGTAAGGGCCGTTTTTAAAGGCATTTTTGCAAATAAAGGGCCGTAATTCATAAACAACAGAAGCAATTTACATGGCTATCGAACTTGACCAAGATATATTAGCCACAAACATGTGTGTAAAGTTTGGTCTGGATTGGACAAATACTTTCCAAGAAGAATTCTTCAAGATGTGCATACAGACAAGGGCAACCCTATATGCCACCGCTATTTGGGAGCATAATAAGAGGAGTGGACACACAAGATTTTTTCCCTACAGTAACACTCCTCTACATACATACTATACTCCATACTATAGTAATGAACACCCCAAAATGCAACCATCCCCTTATTACTGGCAATCTAACAGAGAACGAATTTGTTGTTCTTTATTTTAACCCTTTCCCTGTTCTATATTTAGTCCAAATTTCAATACCTACTGAATATTCATGGAAAAGGAGTCATAATGAAACATGGAATGTGGAATATTGTAGCCATTTTAGAAAGTAAAGAAACAGATCTATCAAATTCCACCAGCAAACAGAGCAGACCCTGATCAGACGGCTCCTCTAGGAGCCGTCTGATCTGGGTCTACTCTGTTTGCAAATGCATGAAAACACGTTTATATTAGGGAAAGGGTTAATGGTCATTAACTCAAATTAAATCACGAATCATGATAAACCACAGCACATGTGTTATTGAGCCAAGGTCCCAAGGACGTTTCTAGGGAAATTAAAATGTGATGCCATTTTGTTTCACCGCATGTTATTGTGCAGTAATTGGCTTTCATTAATTTGTTGAATAAATGGATTTCAAATGGTGAAATGTTTCATTTGATTATCTGCATAGAACTAAGGAAAAAAAGCCGGGGATCAGGGCGGCAGCACCCTTACAGATCAGCAACATCCTGCCATTTGCAAGTATTCTGACATTATTGGTACATCATTGTTTATTTACTGCAAATAAAAAAGCTGTACTATATTTTGCGAAAAAAAATGGGGTCCGCTATACTAGATGTGTTCCAAAGATAGTCATGGAAAAGGTCATTTATTCAATTACCTTTGTGTTGCAGAATGATGCAGTAATTATTTAATTTTAGATAAATTATTAATATCAACGAAATCATTATCAACTAAATAAAATGATTTTTCAATAACCTTTGTCATGAAATTTATATATATATATATATATAATTTTTTTATAAAAATGAGTTATATGAGCATAAATATGCTTGCATCATTTCAGTCAGCAAAAACAAAATCCCGATACTGAGACCAGTCCATAAAGTGGTCTTATGAAAGGGGTTATAATGTATGTTATATAATAATGAAAATTTCAAAGTCCAATAATTCAGAAATGGTCAGAGCAAAATTTCCTTCTTTAGCTACATCTTCACATCAACATTGCTTATCTGTGATAGTTTGAAGTAAATCCTCCAACTGGTGTATGAGGAGTTAGACACCAGTTTTTTCACTACATGTTATATAGTGAAAAAATCTTCAAAGTTCCATAACTTTGGTAAAATATTGTAGAAGCAAAAATACATCTTCACCTCAACATAGTTCTTCTGTGAAGCAAATCCTCCCATTGGTGTATGAGCATGGACACACAAGATTTGCGGGATGTATGTATGGACGCACATACAAATGGACATACAGACAAAGGCATGGCTATATGCCTCCCACCTTGAAGGGGCGGGGGGGGGGGGGGATGGAAAATAGCCATGGGTGCACATACCAAGTTTAACTGGAAAGCCTGGAGGTAGTTTGTTCTCCATGAAGTCTCGAAGCTTCTGGAACTGTTTAAATGGAGCTATCACCTCAAGCACATCCAGTAACCTGTTGGGGGAAAAATACAGTATGAAAGAGATCTTCATGGTCAGTGGCAGCTAATGCAGGTCAAAAAATTATGCAGAAATCTCCTTCAGAGCTTTCTGCATGACTTTCATCCTGCATTAAGCTGTCAACTGTTTGGAAGGCTGACACAGATGATACTTATCAGAGAGTTCAGTTTAACCTATTACCTCATAGGCTATTTTTAGATATAACATCTTTGAATAAATCTACTGAAAAGGAGCATTAACTAGAGAAAAGGAATATTTTAGAATTTTGTAGTTTGAAACCATTGTGATAAATAGAGCATTTGCTCCTATAGGAGCAAATGCTATATTTATCGCAATGGTTTCACAAAGTGACTTTTACAGAGTCGTCAATATGAGGGAATGGGTTAAAGATGATTCACAATAGCAAATATACACAATAAATTCCAGGGGCTATATAATGAAATTGAAGCAAAAGGAACAAATTGTCCTCTGATTCATTGTCAGACTTTGGATCAACTTATATGTAATTTGTTGTGACTTTTTGCAAGAAACAAGGGGGAAACTTCTAACAAAATACGACAAAATATTAACCCTTTACAAGAAGGGGCCATCTGAGCTGGGTCTTTTCTGTTTGCTAACTGAATTATACAGATCTGATTCTACAGTTTCTGCCTTGACCAAAACTTCTGGGTTCATATGCTATTATAAAAATTAACCTGTTACTCCATGAATATTTGTGTAAGAAATAATGATATCATGAACATCAAATGAATTAATTTTTTATAATGGCAAATGAACACGGAAGTTTTGGCCATGGCAGAAACTGAAGAATCAGATCTATACAATGCTATAAGCAAACAGAACAGACCCTGATCAGACAGCTCCCGTACAAGCCATCTGATCTGGGTCTATCCATTTTACAAAGGTGTTAAAAGGCATATTTGTGTATAGGGTTCAGCCAATAAATATTCATGAGACATAAGTGGTTGATGAAAATCATTGATACTGCTTGTTATTGAAGTAAACATAACATTCTTGATTCAGGTGTAGAAGTTCAGTAATACTCACACATCAACAGTCATGGGAAAATCTTTACTCTGAAACAGGATAATTAAGAAACCATGAGACATTTGCCAAGCATAATCATAATATTGCAACACAGAAATTAAGCTTCTTCTATTCACACATGAATCAGCATTAACCCTTTACCTGATAGAGATGCTTTAGCAAACAGAGTAGACCGAGATCAGGTGGCTCCTGTAGGAGCTGTGTGATCAGGGTCTGCTCTGATTGCTTATGGAATGAAAAATATATGATTCTACAGTTGCTGGCCAAAAAAATCATGTGTTCATATATCATTATAAAATTCCTCTAATCAATATTCATGTCATTGCTTCTTACATGAATATTCAACAGGTTCAAGGGTTAAATTGTCTCACTATTACACGAGTGACCGCTTATTTCAGAGTGAAATGCTTGAAGCAAAGTGACTTCGATCTAAAGTTTGCTCTGAGGAAAGTACATGAAGTTACTTGAGCATTACAGTAAAACATCTCCAAAGTGGACACTTATAAAGGTATTTTTAACCCTTTCCCTGTTCAATATTCATGTAAGAAATAATGACATCATGAATATTTATGAGCTGATTTTTTATAATATTAACTTTTCAATGAATCTTTTGCTTAGACAAAAACTGTATAACCAGATCTATTTCAAGTATTTAGCAAACACAGCAGACCCTAATCAGACAGCTCCTATAGGAGCCATCTGACCTGGGTCTACTCTGTTTGCAAATGTGTGAAAAGGTGTTTATATGAAGGAAAGGGTTAAAATCAGGTGGCTGCTTAACTCTCTACCTAATGAATATTCATGAAAGAAATAATGACATTATTAATTTATTTAGCTGAATGTTTTTTTATAATGGAATATGAGCACATGATATTTTGACCATGACATAAAATGTACAATCAGATCTATATAATTCAATCAGCAAACGGACGTTCCTGATCAGATGGTTCCTACAGGAGCCACCTGATCTGGGTCCACTCTGCTTTAGAAAGGTAATGCTACAATCTACAATGTATGACATAGAGAGATATCACTTACCATGGCAATGGTGGCTTTGAAACCCTTACTGCTCTCCTTTGAAACTTGCTGCCGACCCAGTTCTATGGCCTGACCTGGTGGTGTGTTTATATATTCCTCCCATGTCAACCCAGTGGGCTCTGGAGGGTCTAAAGACTTACGCCTCTCAAACTGAAATCAAATTTACCCTTTACCAGATAAAGACTCTTTTTGACATCTTTGCAAACAGCGTAGAATCAGATCAGACAGTTGCTTATGAAATTATATAGATCTGATTCTACATGTTTTACCATGGTCAAAAATATCTCTTAGTACAAAATTATAAAAACAAGAGGGCCAGGAGGCCCTGAAGTGCTCACCTGAGATAACCCCAGTGGCAGGGCCATTTTTGATCATTTGTACAATCTTGGTAGCGAACCACAAGGCAAAGTAGTATGCCATTAATTAAAGGTCTAAGCCTTATGATTTCAGAGAAAAATAATATTTTATATTTTTCCCATGAAAAACTGATAAGCCTCAAGGCAGGACCAAGTTTCGCCCAGAGGTCAGGGTCGTAAGTTTAACATTCTTGGCAGAGGACCACAAGCCAAAGCTACATATTTGAAGAGGACCAATAGATCATGTTCGATACCAAACATAAAAAGTCTAGGCCTTACAGTTTCAGAAGATTTTTAAAGATTTTCCTATGAAAAACTGATAAGCCCTTGGGCAGGGCCATTTTTGGTCCAAGGGTCATAATTTGAACAATCTTTGTAGAGGACCATTAGATGATGCTACATACCAAATATCTAAGCTTTAGGCCTTACAGATTCAGAGAAGAAGATTTTTAAAGATTTTCCTATGAAAAACTGATAAGCCCTTGGGCGGGGCCATTTTTGGCCCGGGGGTCATAATTTGAACAATCTTTGTAGAGGACCATAAGATCATGCTACTTACCAAATATCAAAGGTCTAGGCCTTACAGTTTCAGAGAAGATTTTTAAAGATTTTCCTATGAAAAACTGATAAGCCCTTGGGCGGGGCCATTTTTGGCCCGGGGGTCATAATTTGAACAATCTTTGTAGAGGACCATAAGATCATGCTACATAACAAATATCAAAGGTCTAGGCCTTACAGATTCAGAGAAGAAGAATTTTAAAGATTTTCCTATGGAAAAACTGATAAGCCCTTGGGCGGGGCCATTTTTGGCCTGGGGGTCATAATTTGAACAATCTTTATAGAGGACCATATGATCATGCTACATACCAAATACCAAAGGTCTGGGCCTTACAGTTTCAGAGAAGAAGATTTTTAAAGATTTTCCTATGAAAAACTGTTAAGCCGTTGGGCGGGGTCATAATGTGTACAACGTTTCGTTCCCCCTAGCCACTGATGCTTCTGACAAAATTTCGTTAAAATCGGGTCAGCAGTTTCAGAGGAGATGTCATTTGAAAATGTGGCCGGACGACGGAAGACAGACGCCGGACGACGGACACATCGCGGTCACAATAGCTCATCCTGAGCCTTCGGCTCAGGTGAGCTAAAAACTGATAAGACCATAGACCAAATTACTGTATACAAAACATGTGTCCAAACAGTGCAGAATCTGATAATACAGCACCTCCATGAGCCGACTGATCTGTGTCTACTCTGTTTACAAAGGCACCAGAAGGTGATGGGTTTAGACAGGTTTTACTCTACAACTTCTGTGCTCTACCTCTTTGTTGTCCCAGGATCCTTTGGTGATGTTTTCTATCATGGCCTTGTTTTTCTGGACATCTTCTGAGGACAGGTGCTCACGCCTAAAAAGCATATAACATCTTGTTCATAACAGTATGAGAAAGAAAAAACAAACTAATCTTTTAATGCAATGAATACATTGTGCTTCTGACTTAAGTTGCTGAATGCTTCTACTCCCATTAATGCTTCAACCGTAGTATTACTTTAACCCTTTCCCTGTTCTATGTTTATTCCAAATTTCAATACCTACAGAATATTCATGGACAAATTAGTTCTAATGAAATTTGGAATGTGAAACATGGTGGCCATTTTAGAAAGTAAAGAAACAGATCAATTAAATTCCATTAGCAAACATAGCAGACCCTGATCAGATGGCTTCTATAGGAGCCGTCTGATCTGGGTCTACTCTGTTTGCAAATGCGTGAATACACATTTATATGAGGGAAAGGGTTAAATACAAGTTTTCTTGTTTAGAGTGTTTTTCTTTTAGTCCGTTAAATTTTATTGAATAGATTTGTTCTTTTTAGGCTTAAAAGTTCTTACAATAACCAGGGCTGTTGACAAGAAGTGATCTGATCTATCAAAACCTCTTATTTCTCAGCCAAACCATATCTTGCTGTAACTCATTAGACCTGCCACTCCGTGGTAATTCTAGTAGGAAGCAGCTAGATAGGGTTTGATGGAGATTAAGTATTACTTATCTTAAATCCACCTCTTATCTACAGATCTGAATGCCCAAACGAAAGGACATGTAGCTGGAAGAGATGGTATCTCCAGACATATTCATGTAGAAAATAATGACAACATGAATAGTGATTAGCTGAATGATATCTATAATGGTATATGAACAGAAGAACCTGTCCTAAGCAGTCATTAATTTATTGAACATAGGGGTCTTAAAAAGCAGATGGTTGCTTAATGCAGTGCAAAAAAAATGTATTACTTTTGACCTGCATTAAGCTACTACCTGCCTTAGAGACCCATAACTAGACCTCTTTTTGATGGCCACTAAAGACAGGTTTTACTGTATTATTATTCCATAAGCAAACAGAGCAGGCCCTGATCAGGCATCTCCTACAGGATTTGTCTGATCAGGGTCTACTCTGCGTGCAAAGGTGTTAAAAGGTATTTATACGAGGTAAAGGGTCAATAGGAACAGATGTATGTATATTCCATGTACCAGTATGTATATTCCATGTGTAAAATTCAAATTTTAGTGCAACAAGTACATGTTTATCAATGAATTGTCAATGTATGTCTTACCTCTTCTTTGACTCCAGCATCAGTCCGTTGACATGGTAAAACTCTGCCTCATACTCGCCTATTGTTTCCTGTGAAATAAACAAGAAAGCTAGAATTGACAATGAAATGTCAGTGAATATCATATGCCTCCAAACCTAAAACAAATGACCCCCACCCCACAACAAAACATCCCCACCCACCCAAACCACAAAATATAAATTCAATGTATGGTCAATGCAGTTTAAATGAAATGTAGAAAGCTCTTTTTGGGAACTTTCTGCATCACTTTTGTCCAGCATTAAGCTACCAATTAAAAAACTTTTATTATAACAATATAGTGTAATAATTTTTACAGTGACAGAAACAATAGAAACTGATTTATGTTATTTTATAAGCAAGCAGAGCAAATACCGACTGGAAGGCTCCTAAAGAGCCATCTGATCTGGATCTTCTCTATTTGCAAAGATGTTGAAAGGGGTCTCTATCAGGTAAAGTATTAAATCACTTTTCAGTACATGTAACTCTACTGTTTCGTATATTACTACATATCTATAAGGATATAACTACACACTGTTTTGTCCTCTCTGAATAGCCAACCACTCTGGACTCTAGAGAAGGTAATGTTTTTTGTAGACATCTGTGCTGCCACTATATCACTCCTCATCAGAATGTCAATCTCCTCCTGAATCTCCTGCTCTGTTTCCTGTATCAATAAGATACACACTGAATTAACCTCCTTAACCCTTTCCTTCATATAAACACCTTTTCACGCATTTGCAAACAGAGTAGACCCAGTTCAAACGGCTCCTATATCAGCCGTCTTATCAGGGTCTGCTCTGTTTGCTTTTGACACGATAAAGATCTGATTCTACAGTTTTTGTCAAGAAAAGAATTTCTTGAAAAGTTTACATTATAAAAATTCAGCTATTTAATATTCATGAAGTCATTATTTCTTACACGAATATTGAACAGGTAAAGAGTTAACCCTTCACCTGATGTAAATGTCTTGTCCTGCCTCTGCTAACAGAGTACACCTAGTTCAAAAAGCTCTTGTAGGAGCTATCTGATCAAGGTCTGTTCTATTTGCTTTAAAATTGAATTACATAGATCTGATTCTACAGTTTCTGCCAAAGCGAACAAATCATGTAGGCATATACCATATTAAAAATTCAGCTACCAAATATTCATGATGTCATTGTTTCATACATAAATATTTTTTTAGTTTAATCATATTTTATTGTAAATTGTCAACAGTATACAAACATTCATGAATACAATATACAGTTAAACCATGTACATGTAGATAATACTCTATGTATGTAATACAGATGACAATACAAAAGGGTTGGACCACAAGTTTACCAAAATTAGAAATCGGCCCGTCCCTATCAGGGACAAATAACATAAATATTTATAAAGTAAAGGGTTTTAAATGACAATTCAGAAGTTGTAAATGAAAATGTGGGACTTTAACCCTTTACACCGTGAATAATCATGTAAGGAATAATAATTCTAATCCAGCGACGTTTACACAAAATCGCCGAATCTGATTGGTTGAAATTTGACATTCATTTCTCAATGAATGTAAAGAGCTGGTTCTTTGCCGTTGCTCAATTATTTACATGAAGTCGGTAACCAGTAGCCGATACACTATGGAACTACTTCTTTTTACTATGCATGCAGTTCTATTTATAGACAAATTCATTGAAACCATGCATGTTGACGTAGAATTATTGGGAGAAAAATGTTGTTCTGAAGTTTTGTGGAGCGCATATTTTGAAATTGAAGTGCAAAGAGTGAAATTTATGGTAAAAAGCAAGTGATTGTATATCAAGAACCAGCAGAGCCATGCGGCTCTCATGGTGTAGAGAGAAAAGGACGAGGAGAACTTCTGGGAGGTGGGATAAAGTGATTTTTTCGGATGGAAGTAAAGTGGTGATCGGCAGTGATAACCATGTGTTGATTTGGAGAAAACAAAGCGAGGGCTACAGGCCAGACTTAGTGTCAAAGTGGCATGGCCACTCTGCCAGTAATAACAAGACACCTCCCCGTCAAATCCAGAACGACAATAGACCCCAGAAAACGTATTTGTAGGATAGCTGTTTACCAGGCCAGAAATAACATTCTACTAGTAGATCCAATTCTTGGCCTGCACAATCATCGGGGTTTGAATATAATTGAGAATACTTGGCTGTATATCAAACGTAAACTTTCGTGTAGAGTGCATTTTATTGAAAATATAAGGGATTTGTTCAAGAGATTTTGAGGATTTGGACATGTATTCCATGTTCAGAGCTTAAATACAGATCGATTCCAAATTCCAATGAGGATTATGCAAGTTATTCGATTAAGAGGAAATATGACAAAGTAGTAAGGTAGGACATGTGTTGAAATAATTCCGTTTATTGCTTTTTAGTTATTGTTAACTTCGATTTGTTGCAACTAGGTCAAATAGTTGAGAACAGTCTATGATACGTCATCTATGACGTAGGATACAGTACACAAAGTGACATAGTTGTTAAAATGTGTATTGATTGAATTCCTACGCACAGCACTTAGAATATACAAATGTATAGCCAATGTCAATCTTTAAAAGGACAGACGGATGGAATTATAAAGATTGAATTACATTTTTGTTGTCTTCATCGATGTATAAATCCAGACCTGATCACACACAACTTTTTACATGAATTCCTTCGGAATTCATGCAAGTTGTGTGTGATCAGGTCTGGATTTATACATCGATGAACACAACAAAAATGTAATTCAATCTTTAAATGACATCATGAATTATAGAATATTAGATTAAATGTTATAATTTTTGGCAATGGCAGAAACTACAGAAACATCTATATCATAACATAAGCAAACAGAGCAGACACTGATCAGACGTCTCCAATAGGAGTCATCTGATCTGGGTCTACTCTGATTGCAAAGGCATAGAAAGGCGTATTTATGGAGTAAAGGGTTAAAGGCAGGTGACTGCAGATTTTATTATTTGTTTGTATCCAGTTTTACATCCCTTTAACAGTGTTTCATTCATATCGTGAATAAAAACAATGATGTTCAGCTAATTACAAGTGGAGGAAGACCCTAAAAAAAAATGTATGCACAGAGCATTCGGGTATAAACCACCAACCTACCACAGAACATGCATTCAGCTTCAATCTGTCCCAAAGAACAACAATTTGACCTCTTTTGCATGTTGACTTTCGAGATATTTTACTACACATACAATTTCCAAGCATATTACAGTTAGAGCTCAGTCAAACATACATGCAACAGTATATTTGAGCAAGCAAGAAAAATTTGCTAAAATCTAATTTCTAACATGATCTGTCTTTTTCCATAGCTATCATTTAACAATCATTTACTCTGTATTAGATCAGAGTTTGTCATTAATTAAGATCATTTGGCTGAAAGACCACATTGTCTAATTTACTCATCTCAACTATGATCTAAAACATAATCAATCATTGTAATGAAATTATTTCTTCAATAATAGCTTTCAGACGGCATTTAATGTTTCTATAAATTTAATATTCATTAAAGTTTAAACAAATTCATCAGCCAGTAAAACGGGAAGTATTCATTTCTAGTTTTATTTCATAATAAGTATGAAATTAACTGCGAAAATATTTATTCAGGAAAAACAAGTTTGAAATTCCTTGAGGGTGAATGAGTTTGCATATCTCTAAAAACAATGCTGTTGTCAATACATATGCAATAGATACTTTTCTTTAAACATAAAATCAAATACAGTAAAACGATTACTGGAGGAAGACTTTTCATATCATTTGACTTATTCTATCCTATTTCTATATAAAAAAAAATTGCAAAACCTATTTTTCAGTCTTTACCTCATATCTAATTCGTTGATAAACCTTGAGTTTGTTATCCATCACAGTTAAAGCATCCTCTGGATGGGAACTGCCATTAAACACAAATGTTATGTCTCCTCGTTCCCAGCGCATGTCATTGAAATCTACTAAAGTTGTGTCTAATCTGTGGAGAAAAGTACAGATTTAAATGATACATTTCATGCTAAATGTACAAACAATAGCTATAGGTGTTGTCTAAAGCCTACTTAACCCTTTAATCTATGAATATTCATGTAAGAAATGACGTTATGAATATTAATTAGATAAATTTGTTATAATAGCATATGGACACAGGTATCATATCATAAGCAAACTGAGCAGACCCTGATTAGACAACTCCTACAGGAGACGTCTGATCTGGGTCTACTCTTTTTGCAAAGGCGTAGAAAGGCGTATTTATGGAGGAAAGGGTTAACCCTTATATAAATACAATTTTCTATGCCTTTTCAAACAGAGTTGACCTAGGCCAGCTCTATTTGTTTACCACATAATAAAGACCTAATTGTACACTTTTTGTCTTGGTTAAATATTTGTGGGTTCATGTGTAATTTTTAAAATATAGCCAATTAATATGCATGAATATTCATTGAGTTAAGGGCTAATCACTACATAGTCAAAGTGGTATTACAGCAGGTGACATAAATACTGGTACACAAATGTTTGAATTAATATACATAAAGTAACATATAAAAGAAATTAAGCCTTTACTCCATGAATATTCACATAAGAAAAATGACATCACTAAAACATGTATTTACTGAATTTTCATAAAGGCACTATGAACGAAGAACATTTTTATCATGACAGTAACTGTGGAATCAAATCAATATTATTTCATAGGCAAACAGAGCAAACCCAAATCAGATGGCTCCTACAGGAACTGTTTGATCTGGGTGTACTCTGTTTGCAGAGTAAATGGTTAAGAAGAAAAAAAATCATGCAACTGTATTAATATGTTTATTTTGATAGTGTAAATAAATTAAATGTGCAACTTCCTCTTCCAATGAAATAAAAACCAAAAATTAAAGTATAATTTGTTACCGTATATTTGATCCCTTTTTGTGTATCTTACACAAGTCAGAAGGCAATATTCGAGAAACCAATGGCACTGAAAAATATAACATTAACTAAACTGTATTAAATCTTTAACTTTGAGCAAGTTAAGCAAGTTTCATAAATTTGCAAAAAGTGTAGTATACTTTTATCCTATTAAACAAAAATCAAAGTGTCAATGGATTTGGATTTTGGTAAATCCAAACCTACAGTATTTGCATGTATGAAAATTGCTAGTGTGTACAATCTTACACAAGTGCATTTGTTTTAATCAATTTCTTAAGAAAATTACATAAATTATGTAAATTGCAAATTCAATTGATTTTCATCATCCAATTTATACTTATTTGAATATCTGGTTTAGAGGGGGTTTACTGTCCTGGGACCAAGTATTGGTTTTTATTATCAAGTTTGAGCATCTTTCAAGAGATGGACAGGATCTAATTTAACTGTTAAGGTATTCTCAACATAAAAAGTTTGTGCTTTGGACAATATTTTAAAGATCTTTGTAACAGTATGAAATTGATTGTCAACCTATATTATGTCAAATAATTTTATACCCCAGCTCTGGAAGTCCCATTTGAGCTCCAAGTAAAAGTCGCCGATATCACTTAGAGCTTGAATCAAAGCAGGTCTTCTCTCATCCAGGGAGTCTCTAGACTGCTGCTTCAACTTCTTCAATAGAGTGTATACTGTAAGAGTAAAAAAAACCATATGTGCTAAATTAGCACTGCTTAAACGTAACCCTTTGAATGCAAGAAATGATTGTACTGGCATTTAAAAACATTTTAGACTCAAATCAGAAGGCTCCTAGAGAAATCTGTAAGTACTGTTTGTCATTCAAAACCATCCAATAAGTTTAACCCTTTCCCTGTTCTATATTTATTCCAAATTTCAATACCTACTGACTATTCATAGACAAAATAGTTATAATGAAATATGGAAGGTGAAACGTTGTAGCCATTTTCGAAACTAAAGAAACTAAAGAAACAGATCTATCAAATTCCATTAGCAAACAGAGCAGACCCTGATCAGACGGCTCCTATAGGAGCCATCTGATCTGGGTCTACCCTATTTGCAGAGGCGTGAAAAGCTGTTTATATGAAGGAAAGCAAACAGAGCAGACCCTGATCAAAGGTGTAGAAAGATGTATTTATGGAGTAAAGGGTTAAGCTTACTTGTTTTCCTGTCACCATAGCTAATGGCCTCTGCTAACGGAGTCCATCCTGCATTGTTTTTTATCTTTACAAGTGCCCCATGCGCCAGCAGCAGCATCATGCATTCTGAAATGTAAGCAAGATATGTCACATATATGCATATCAGTGCCAAAGATAAAGATGCATATTCAAACACTAATACATGTATCACCATTTCAACATCAAACCCTATGTTGTGACCACTCTTTAGAATCCTCTCAAAGAGAGGGTTTGCTGGAGAAATAAAGGATTTCCCTGAAACCTATTTAATTTACACATCTAACTTTGTCTCTGTAAAAACAATATTCTTCCCAATTTTCTTTATACTACTGGGGGTGGGGGGGGGGGATATAGGGTTTTCAAGATACAGGTGGAAACTTGATGCAGACTGAAAGCAATGCCGACAGCTCCCCTATGAGCTTTCATTCTCCATTTGGCAACTGCCTGAGTACAAAATGCATACTCCTTTTCAAAAATGTTTAGCCCCGAAAGCTTTTATTTGAGACAATATGGTATATTTGAACAGATACGCAGACAGTGGTAAGATATACATTTCACTGATAGATGTTGCTTTTTGTCTTCATATTTGATTATGGTGTAGTTTCTCCATATCAGGCAGCACAAATCTATATATTATACTGGAGCATAAAAGTGTAAGGTTGTTAAAGTTAACATTGGAAGAATCCAAACAAACATTGAAAGATGCAAACAACCACATACATAAAACTTGATCTTGCAAAAAATAAACACATGTACATACCTTTATGACCCAACATAACAGCAAGATGCAGTGGAGTGTTTCCTGCAATAAACAAAAAAAACTATGTGTTCATTGCTTGCACTGTGCAGTATAATTTAACTCTTTATTCCATAAATATGTCTTTGCAAACAAATTAGATCTAGACCAGATGGCTCCAAGAGGAGCCATCTGATCTGGGTCTGCTCTGAAAATGCTTATATAAATGGAAAAATACAGATATGATCCTATAGTTTCTGCCCTAGCTAATAATGCCAGTGGATTTGTGCAATTGGCTAACTGATATTCATTCAAAATAGGCTATGAGGTAATGGGTTAATGGAGATTTGTATTGTATAAATGAAATGACCCTCCTTGATTAGAATCAGTGACTGATGATCCTGCTTTTGCACATATTGTACTATTGCTAAATGTAACTTTATATATGACAAAATACCAAGATCTCAATTCACACTTACTTATAAATCAAAGCGTCAAGTAATCGGAAACGATTTTTGGCAGAAAAAAAAAGTCGAAGTATACTGAACAATAGAAAGTGGAGATATCTGTATCTGTATATGGTATGTTGTAGTTACAATAGTGACCAATTGCTGGCTTTTATACAACGGTAGAGATAGAGATGTCATTGACAGGAATGTTATCAATATATCATCGATACACGTCAGTCAATCCATTATCGATACTGGTTTCAAAATATCGATATAAATGGCGGACAAATAAACACCTTTCCACGGGCTATATATCTATTATATATATATTCTTCTGAAGAATGTCCATGCATATTTCCCGCCATTTTCCAGTATTGACTCAGTGGGTTATGCCCAATTCAGCGACATTGTCTAGATATTTCCAAAATGGAACCCTTGAGATTTTGACTTTGATTTCATGAATGACTGATTTTAAAATATAACTGCACTTTTGACTTTTTACACTCAGATGGATGTAACTGCAGAGTGTAAATCATGTTCATGTATAGAAATCGATGTATCGTCAATATTTTTCAATTGATACAGAAATTTCCATCATTGACTCCTCAAGGTAGAATGAGAGCGCCGAATTTTGAGGGCCATTTTAAACACCTCAAGTGAGTTAGCGCTAGCGACAGCGTCGGTAGTGGTTCCAATATATTATAGTTTTGACAAATAAAGAGTTGGTTTATTGTTTAGTTTTTTTCCAGTGGGTATGACGAGACTTCTGCTGTTGTTACAAGAATGTTTATGCACAATATTGTCTGTTACATAGTCTGTATATGATCGCAATTGACTTGCCTTTTTGGTTGAAAGAATTTTACGAATTGATCAGTTGGTAGCGATGAGACCAGCCCCTAAACCACTTTATACATTAGGATTAGACACATGCTGATTCTGTGTGCAATACTACAAGGCCAGTAAGCTTTGTTGCTTACTATTACAAAATTGATGAAGTTTGATTAATTTAGCAAATCGAAACAAAATATATTAATCAAACATTAATTTTCATGTAAAATGCAACAAGAGTACCGTATACGGTACATGATACACCCACTTGCAAACTTCTCTGATTCAATCTGCCTTATAAGTGTTGACATTTTCTAATCTGATCTTCAGATCTTGATTTCCATAATATAGTAAGGTGATATTATATAAAAAAAATCTGAAGTGAATATCTTATTAAATAAAAAAGTTACGCCATCCTCATATTTGCAGATTTTCGTAAAGTGCAAGGGCCATAACTCTGTAAAGACAAATTGAATGAACCTCAAAATCAACTCAGCTTCAGATTTTGCTGCATAAAACCATACATGTGATAACTACCGACGGTAGGTGAATTCTACCGTTTTCAGAGATGGTTTACCGTTCTACTTTAACGGTCTACCGTTTTGAAATTTTACAGAGGCAATTTTTTAAGTGACATATATTTTCCTCCCTGATAGAGTTTATCTGTTAGTTCTCTACACACACAGACCACCTTTATCTTGCTATCATGCTGTGATCCACGCTTGGTCTGTTTTGGTAGGGACCAATCAAGGGAATCCCCTGTGGAGACCATGGAGAACACCCGAATTACATAATCACGAAGTGGTTCCGGTTTTCACTCTACTACTTTACCAAATAAATTGTTCGGGAACCAGTCGTGTCAAAATGCAAACGTCTACCACAAATATAACATGCAGCAGGTTTATTACTCAAGCGAGGCGACATGGTAGTGTCATGACCCTATAATAGGAATTATATTCTCATAATTAAGTTATAAGACATAGAAATGCTTCTCTGCTTCCTTGTAAAAGACAGCTATGCTTGGCCTCGTTGTTGCAATGGGCCGAAACACTTCGAAAATAAGACTGCTTGGACTGATAATTATGAATTTGATTTGTACACAAAATTACTTTTTCATTAATATAATAAGTGGTAAGGACACTAAAGGAGTAATTGAAAACACCATGAAATATTATCTACTATTGCATACGCTTCAAAAAATAATAACTATATAAAGTTGAAATGTCATCAGTTTTCGCGACGATTGTAGATACGGGCTAAAACACGGACTCTGGACCTGTTGGAATTTCAACATTTCTGTACTGGTCAATTTTGCAGTAACTAACTTGAACTGAGAAAAGGTTTAACTCACTTGAACTGAGTTAAGGTTGTCCTTGTGAGTATAGCTAAATAAGAGTTATAAAATAAGCCCCCCAAAAACCTAAAAATGTTATTATAAAATAAGATAAAATGGAATATATTTTTCATTATATGATAAAACAGTAATAAATCTTGATTTTTTCATGACATTATTTAATAAGGAACCCAGTGTTTTGGGCTTGAGACCCATTGATTTCAGAGTCCTTTTGACTCATAAAAAAATCTAGAATTATTACTGCATGTCAATTATTAGTATTTGTTTTTAACCCTTTCCCTGTTCCATTTTTATTCCAAATTCCAGTCCCTACTGAATATTCTTAAACAAAGTAGTTATAAAGAAATATGGAGATTGGAACTATATAGCCATTTTAGAAAGTACAGAAACATCTACCTGACAAATTTCCTAAATCTACCTGACATGCCTCAGCAGGTTATCACATGTATGTAAAACATTTGTGTGAAGTTTTCATTAATTATATGATTTTAATAGTTTTCCCAGAAAACAATAGACAAGCCGAAAGTTGACAGACGAACAAAGCAACAAATGCACAAAGTTCAAGGGTCATAACTTTAAAACAAAATGACATATCAAAAAACCCACCAATATATGTGAAAATCCATATTAGGGTAATATCATATAAAAATATCATTTAAAATGAAAAAGTTATGGCCATCCTCATATTTGCATATATGTGCCTTATCTTTTTAAGTGCAGGGCCGTAACTCCAAAACGACAAATTAAATTAACATCAGAATCAACTCCGCTTTAGATCTTCTTCTTCTTCTTATGAAGTACAACACTCTCTCAACTTTGAGAATTATGTGATGCATTAAAGATTTTGATGCATTAAAGATCTTGATGCATTAAAGATTTGTGTGAAGTTTCATTAATATCCATCAAATAGTTTTCCTAGAAAACAGAGGACAAACAAAGTGTTCATGGACGGACGGACGGACAGGGCCACGCCAATATACAATCACCTTATATGGTGGGCGTATAAAAATTGCTTTGAATGGGAAAAAAGAAAGACTGTGTGGACAGAAAATCAATTTTGAGTATAATGATATTATATCTGCCATATCTAAGTGGTCGATGATTATAACAATTTCATACACTGTGCAATATACATTGCATAACAATATGAACTCAAGTGTATTTACTTTTATACTTTCTGAAAGTGAGTCTGAGAAGCAAATAACAAGTTACTGATAACAAACGAGTCTCGATTTCAATGTTGACTCACCGTGGACATCTTTCTGCGAGACATCAAGCACTCTGATCTGCTGACTCAGTCGTTTGATATCTCCGTGAAAAACACTGTGATGCAGCGGAAAATCTTCTCCGGGAGATATGTCATTTTCTGTGTTATTGGCCATTGTTGACAGAAAATAATTTTTTGCTCCGGACTTATTTCATTTGTCGTCATTTCCGGACAAATCTTATTTAGCAATATTCGGGCCACTCTCGATTATTTCAGTACAGACCACGTATAATATTTAATTCAGAATTATATATAATTTCATAACAGTTAAATAGTAATAGGTGATATATTCACATTTTCTTTCAAATTTAGTATGATTTTGCTAAAAAATTAAAATCGCAGAGACATGCCGTTGTCAACAAAATCATTAATGATACCGAGAATTTTTTGAGTAAATATAAAACACGGTAATATTTTAATATACGGGTATTATTGCGGGCTTCGACTATGTTTATTATTCCCCCTATTTTTACTGAATGTATATAATTATATTTTTAACTCTTTGAATGCTAAGTAGCTTATCGTCTGCTTCAATTCTAAAATATAACTTTCTCTCATTTTTTAAAAAAACTATGGTCAAGATGACAGTTTGGATCCTGATGAGACGCCGCATCCTGCGTAATGCGGCATCTCATCAGGATCCAAACTGTTTGTCATCTTGATCATATATTTGCAAAGAAATTAGAGAAAAGTTATTTCAAGAATTGAAGCAGACGACAATTGTTGCAGACGAAAAATTACTTAGCATGTAGAGTTCAAATTCACCTGACCCTAT
>OY755243.1:71008892-71063526 GCA_963576725.1 Azorinus chamasolen
ATTGAGTATTGATATGCTAATTGCATACATGTGATAATTTTTTCGAGGCAAAGAGGGAGATTAGCTTTTCAAATGAGGGAGATTGGGTGTCAAAGAGGGAGATTTACGCGGATGGAAAATTTTGGAGTTATTTGTTGGTATAATAGGTCAGAGACCTATATTTATATGTCTCTGAATGGGCAAATATGAAAAGAAAACTCCCTCCCCCCTTTATCCCTGGTTGAAAGGGAGGTATGATAAAGGCACTTTTATGTGCGACAAACCATCTTTTATGCGCGACAAACCATCTTATTTACTAGAGCATTGGAACTTTTTTGCCTATCTAGCACATTACAACTGTGTAATTTAGTTCGTATTAATTCTATTTATATCCTATTCCTTATTATAGTCTGTACTATTCTCTGTTCTACATCTATCCACATCTACTATATTTCCCATTCCTTTCTAATCCATTCCATTCCATCCCCTATCTATTCTAGTTCCTTTGTGTTTCATTCCATTCTATTATCTATTCTGTGCCCATATAAATAATAATCTATTCTAATTAATATTCCTTTCTATTCTATCTTTTGTATGCTATTATATATTACCATATACTCTCTTCTAATTACTATTTCTTTCTATTCTATTCCATTCTGGCCAATGGATAGACTTGTATTTATTATTAAATAATTATTTGTTTTACTGGCCAATGGATAGACATGTGTTTATTATTATTATTTTTACTATCATTATTTATATTATTCTCATTCTTGTATTATTATAATTTATTGACATTATTGTTTTTATTATTTTCATTTATTTTTGTAATGCAATATATCCAGAAATTTATATTCTGAAATAAACACAATACATTTGTCACTTTCTGTCCGAAATATGGTACTATCCAAACACTAGTACACTGTCTTTGCATTTTGTAGTTTCATTTTCTGTTGGAAAAATGCTTCCCATCTTCTCATTTTTTGTGTATTTGACATCCTTATATGCTATACTCAATACATACACAATTTTATTTGAATATATTAACAAATGTCTGTGGAAAACAATGTTTGTGTTTGCCTCTATGAAATGACACATTTCACCGTTCGAAAAATCCGTGGTTTGAGGCAACCAATTTCGAGTTCCATTTTTTCTGATAAAAGCACATTTTTATTACAGCTATGCTATGTGGACATTTATAAATAAACTTATAACCTAATTTAATTTAATAAAGTAACTATTTAGATGTTTAGTCTCAGAATTTGAGAAAATAAGATTTTCTTCAACAGAAATTTAGTAGAATCTGACCGTGAAGAAAAAAGCATACATGTAATGACGACAGTGTAATACACCAGAGACATATTCATACACGATTGTTTCTGTTACGGAATACACACATGCCAAGGTAAATAACACACCATGCTGACCATTTAATCCCTTTTACTGGGGGTCACAATTACTCAGCATGGTATTTAGTGCATGTTGCGGTGGCCTTTGATAAGGGGCAACATGGCGAGGCACTACAAAAGGGGACACGGCGCTGTGCCTGCCATGATAAACAGGGCAGTAAATAAGTCAACAACACTGGTTCTTTGAGGCGTCTGGCAAGCGCTTATGTCAAAAAATGATTGAAAATGGGGTGGGAAAAAATAAAAATCATTTTTATTCAGAAATCGGGAGATTTCGTCTCCCGGCCGGGACTTGCGGGAGTTGGGCTCAAATCCGGTAGTCTCCCGCACAATCCGGTAGTTATCACATGTATGTAATTGCGGCACGTGGCAAGTGACAGGTGAAGATTAACCGTGTCTTGAGCATAATACATAATCAACAGAGGTGCTAATCCGATGATTGGATCATCGATCACCGATAACTAGCGGCGTGTGTCAAGAGATATGCAGTTTAACTTTTTACCAGTTCAACTTTTACCATGTCTTTTAACCCTGTCCCTGTTCTATATTTGGTCCAACTTTCTATACCTACTTAATATTCATGAACAAAATAGTTATAATGAAATATGGAAGGTGGAACATTTGTAGCCATTTTAGAAAGTAAAGAAACAGATCTATCAAATTCCTCTAGCAAATTGAGCAGACGCTTCAGACGACTCCTGTACAGTAGCTGTCTAATCTGAGTCTACTATGTTTGCATGGAACATTATAGCCATTTTAGACAGTAATGAAACATATCGCTCTTTCAAAATTCCATAAGCAAACAGAGCAGACCCCGATCAGATGGCTCCTAGAGGAGTCATCTGATCTGGGGCTTCTCTGTTTGCAGAAGCGTGAAAACACGTTTATATGAGGAAAGGGTTAAAATGTTATTCACATTATGATAGTTATATATTCTCCATCGAATAAAGTTTGGAGAAAGTAATTAGGCGTTTAAACTGCCGACTTTCCATCCACTATTACCAAATTTGTCTCTTTGGTTTATAATCTGAGTTTAAATGTATTTTAAACAAACATTTAAATTATTTAGCCAGATTAACAGATTACTTTAATATATGCGGGATGTTTGTAAATAGCTGTAAATATTGTTATCTTGTAACAATTGATCGAAATTATTTTGAGGAGTTTTGAGTATTTTTTTAACATTGGCATAAGTTTTCAAAATTCAAAATTCGGGGCTCAAAAAACGCCGGGTCCTCGTCCCGATTCCTGGCGCACCAACTTGTGCACATGTACGAGTACGTTAGTGTGACTGATGCGTTCAATAAAAACGTAATCAAAATATGAATTTCTGGGTCTACACTGTCAACTCGGTGGCTGATCAGGGTCTTCATTGTATTCACTGCATTCGTCTAAAAAGTATTTTCCTTTGCCAGATCAAACCCCACATATCTTGATCAAAACCCATATTGACGGTGAAATGACTGATCTGGGTCTACATAGTGCTCAAATGGACCGGTGCTCAAACAGTAGTAGCTTATGTGCGATTATCACGATTTTGTAAATCACACGTCAACACATAATCAGCTATCGTGTGTACAGCGATCAAAATTAATAAACGATCTCACTTTACATGTTCTGATCAAAATGAAAACAACAGAAATAATAAAAATAATAAATTCTTTTATCATTATAATATAATTCTCCACATTAACACAGTTAATAGGAGGTATATCCCTTGTTGACTCCAGTTGACTCTGAGTCGGCTATACTCGGCGGAATATAGTTGGTCTAATTGGGGTACATCAGGGTTTCAAAATGCAATCTAAGACTTTATTTTGGATCCAAAGTGATAATTTTCAATCTGTTACGGTATAATACTACTTTATCTGGCTGTGAATATATAAATAATACCCTAAAACGCATTTTAAAGTTAGTTGTCTCTAGTTGTCTCTAGTTGACACTTGTTGTCTCTGTTTAGTACCACCCTCAGAATCAACTCAGCTTTAGATCTTGATGCATTAAAGATTTGTGTGAAGTTTCATTAATATCCATCAAATAGTTTTCCTAGAAAACAGAGGATAAACAAAGTGTTCATGGACGGACGGACGGACAGGGCCACGCCAATATACAACCACCTTATATGGTGGGCGTATATAAATTGCTTTGAATGGGAAAAAAGAAAGACTGTGTGGACAGAAAATCAATTTTGAGTATAATGATATTATATCTGCCATATCTAAGTGGTCGATGATTATAACAATTTCATACACTGTGCAATATACATTGCATAACAATATGAACTCAAGTGTATTTACTTTCATACTTTCTGAAAGTGAGTCTGAGAAGCAAAACAAGTTACTGATAACAAACGAGTCTCGATTTCAATGTTGACTCACCGTGGACATCTTTCTGCGAGACATCAAGCACTCTGATCTGCTGACTCAGTCGTTTGATATCTCCGTGAAAAACACTGTGATGCAGCGGAAAATCTTCTCCGGGAGATATGTCATTTTCTGTGTTATTGGCCATTGTTGACAGAAAATAATTTTTTGCTCCTGACTTATTTCATTTGTCGTCATTTCCGGACAAATCTTATTTTGCAATATTCGGGCCACTCTCGATTATTTCAGTACAGACCACGTATAATATTTAATTCAGAATTATATATAATTTCATAACAGTTAAATAGTAATAGGTGATATATTCACATTTTCTTTCAAATTTAGTATGATTTTGCTAAAAAATTAAAATTTAAAATCGCAGAGACATGCAGTTGTCAACAAAATCATTAATGATACCGAGAATTTTTTGAGTAAATATAAAACACGGTAATATTTTAATATACGGGTATTATTGCGGGCTTCGACTATGTTTATTTACTGAATGTATATAATTATATTTTTTACTCTTTGAACGCTAAGTATCTTATCGTCTGCTTCAATTCTTAAAATATAACTTTCTCTCATTATTTTAAAAAAATATGGTCAAGATGACAGTTTGGATCCTGATGAGACGCCGCATCCTGCGTAATGCGGCGTCTCATCAGGATCCAAACTGTTTGTCATCTTGATCATATATTTGCAAAGAAATTAGAGAAAAGTTATTTCAAGAATTGAAGCAGACGACAATTGTTGCAGACGAAAAATTACTTAGCATGCAGAGTTCAAATTCACCTGACCCTATACCTCATAGAAACACCCTTTACAAACACAGTAGACCCAGAACAGATGGAAAAATATGGGTTCATATAATATTATAATAATTCAATTACTAATCATAATGTCATTGTTTCTTGTATGAATATTCATAGAGTATGTTGAACACCCTTAAATGGCCAACTTTAGAAGAAAGAAATCTCAACTTCATCATACCTTTCTCCAGAACACAATACCATTCAAACTCATTCTTTCCACGTACCATCAGACTTTGGAATAAACTGCCGCACAACACAAAGAACAGTGACAGTCTCTCGAGCTTCACTGCTAGCCTCAGATCTCACAACCCCTAATCGCATAGTTAGTCTTTTAAAATCACATTTTTAACTTATTTTTATCACTGATCTTTTAACTTTGCACTGAATGTATCATGTCATAACCCCATAGCTATTTTGAACACTGTCCCCGACCTCCCAGTTATTGTCAGTAATTGACAGTAGGGAGTATCAATGTAGAAGTAGAAGTAATGGGTAAAGACAGGTAGTAGGTTAATGTAGAGCAAAAGCAATGCTCCGGGCCGCTAACTTTTCATTTCTTAATTATGAAAAGGGAGATAATTTATTAATGCATGAAGCAACAAATCAAAACCTTTGTCACAGGTGCACAACTTCAGATGGTGTTCAACAAAAAGTTTTAAAAAGTTCTGCTGAGGTTTGACCGAGAAAAGCTCCAGACAAAATTTCATTTATTAAAATTAAGAAAAGGGAGATAATTCAGGAGAATCAAATCAAAACTGCAATTGCAGGTGCACAAATTCAGATGGTGTTCAACAATACTACACAATTTAAAAAACATTCTGTTGAGGCATGGCAGAAGAAAGCTGCAGACAACATTTCATTTAAAATTGCAAAAAGGGAGTTAATTCAAGAAGGAAGTGACAAATCAAAATTGTAATCACATGTGCGCAAACTAAGATGGTGATAAGAATACTGTAAAATTAAAGAAGTTCTGTTGAGGCATGACAGGGTAAAGTTCAGGACTATATTTTATATATTAAAATTATGAAAAGGGAGATAATTCAATAACGAAATGACAAATCGTTCACTAGGTTCACAACTTCAGATGGTGATCAACAACACTGCATAATTTAAAATTGTTCCGTTGAAGGATGGTAGAGTAAAGCTCCCGACAAAATTCCGTCTACAGACGAATGGACAGACGAATGGACAGATGGACAGATGGATGGGGGGGGGGGGGGATATAATGACATCTTGGATTTTAATGGGTTGAAGTTTTATAATGGCATATGAACAAAGAGATTTTGATTTTATTGCTGAATGCATAATGCATGTAAAAAAAATGTGATGTGTATTTTGACATGATAATCTTTGAAAAAGGCCCTTAGTGGTCAAAATATTATCATGTCGAAATATTAGATCAGAGCTATTCAAGTGTTTATGTATAACATTTTCAAGAATAACTTCTTTACTTCTCCACCAAACCCTATGTTGTGACCACTTTTAGAACCATCTCTTTGAGACAATTCTGAAGCGTGGTCACAACATAGGGTTTGATGGAGAAATGACGATTTTAGTATCTGAGTACTCAGTATGCACATTTATCTGTTGTTGTTGTTGTTGTATGGGTATTACATGCAGAACGATAATACAAATAACAAATTACCTTTTATTGAAAAACAAATATGACATAAATAAACAACAATGTGATTTTTTCTCTTTGTGAGATGGGTAATTACATTTCATACAAAACAAGGTTTGGTTTTATATTCATACATCCTCTCATTGTTTCATATTTACATGTAGTAAAACCTCTCTAAAGCAATCACTCAAAAGAAGTCCAATTCTGGATGTCTAAGACTGGTGGTAGCATAACCCTTTCCTTCATATAAATGCCTTTTCACGCATTTGCAAACAGAGTGGACACAGATCAGATGGCTCCTACAGGAACCATCTGATCAGGGCCTGCTCTGTTTGCTTATGGCATAGTATAGATCTGATTCTACAGTATATGCCTGAGCCAAAATATCCTGTGTAGACATGCCATTGTAAAATAGGGAAAGGGTTAATGCAGGGCAAAAGTAATGTAGAAAGCCCCTATTGGACCTTTTTACTTTATCTTTGACTTGCATTAACCCGTTAACTCATGAATATTTATGTAAGAAATAATGACATCACATACATTTATTAGCTGACTTTTCATAGTTGTACATGAATACAGGATTTTGGGTCCTTGCATATATTGTAGCTTTATCTATATTATTTCCTAAGCAAATAGAGCAGACCCTGATAAGACAGCTCCTACAGAAGCCCTCTGATCTGGGTCTACTCTGTTTGCAAAAGAATTAAAAGGCATTTTTATCTGGTAAAGGGATAAGCAGACATTTATCTGTAAGGACTCCTATGTTATTTAACCCTTTCCCTGTTCTATATTTAGTTCAAATTTCCATACCTAATGAATATTCATGTACAAAATAATATATGGAAGGTGGAACACTGTAGTCATTTTGGAAAGTAAAGAAACGTATCTATCAAAGTCCATTAGCAAACGGAGCAGAACCTGATCAGACAGCTCCTCTAGGAGCTGTCTGATCTGGGTCTACTCTGTTTGCAAATGCCTGAAAATGTGTTTATATGAAGGAAAAGGTTAAATGAAGGGTTAGCTTCAGGGAGGTTCTACTGTGCATTGAAAATACTGCAAAAGTACATCAAACCTAATACAACCTAGTAGTAACAAAACAAAGTAATTCCTGCATTAAGCCTTTACTCCATGAATATTCACGTAAGAAAAAATGACATAATTCATATTAATTAGATTAATGTTTATAATAGCACACAGACACAGTAATTTTTTACCATAGTAGAAACTGTAGAATCAAATTTGTAAGCAAACAGAGCAGACCATGATCAGATGGCTCCTACAGGAGCCATCTGATCTGGGTCTACTTTGTCTGCAAAGGTGTAGAACAGCGTATTTATGGAGTGAAGGGTTAAAATTAACCCTTTATTCCATGAATGTTCGTGTGGAAAATAATGTACATGTACGAATAATAATTCATTTAATCTATAATTGCTTATAAACAAAATAAGTTTTGGCCCTGGTAAAACTGTAGAATCAGATCTATAATATTTAATAAGCATGCACAGCAGACCCTGATCAGACAGCTCCTACAGGAGCCAACTGATCTTGGTCTACCTTGTTTGGAAAGGCATTTAAAGATGTATTTACATGTATTGAGTAATGGGTTAAGTCAAGTTGTAGTCTAAACGATTTTAAAGTAAAGCTGGAAAAGTTAGCCCTTGTAGATTATTAATTAAATTGTTCAAATCAACTATGTAATGTGTTTGCAGTACACTTACAAATACACTGAGGCAACTTTAACCTTCAGTAGGCTGATTTATTCAATTTTATCCACTTCTCATCCATTTTTTACTAAAGGCATAATCAGAGTGTCAAACAGTTTAGATTCTGATGAGATGCCAAATTACTTGGCATCATCTTGCTAAAGGCATAATCAGAGTGTCAAACAGTTTAGATCCTAATGAGATGCCAAGTTACTTGACATCACACCAGGATCTAAACTATTTGCAAAGGACATCACATATTCTCTTGAAGGTGAATAGACAGTTTCTTTTTATACCTGTCAATATATGCATATCCTACTCCAACCACATTTTATTTATTTAGGTTGAAAGTGTGTACAATGCCATTCTTCACAAAATCAATGCCCCATATTCAATATGATCTCTTGCTTTAGTTTGAATGACATTTTGCACCTAATAGAATTTCTTTTCAAAACGGGTTCCCAATGTAATTTATGATTGTGAAATATTAATTCAATGACGTAAGCAAAGTATGAAAATTTAAAATAGGTTTTAACAGTATGCAAAAGGAATACAATAAATGTTTACAAAACTGATTAGTTAATACTTATATTAAATCTTGCTAGATAAATTTAACCCTTTACCCGATAGAAATGTCTTTGCAAACAGAGTAGACCCAGATCAGACATATCCAAGTGGAGCCTTCTGATCTGGGTCTTCTCTTGTTTGATTATGGAATTACATAGATATGATTCTGCATTTTCTATCATGGCTAAAATATCCTATGTTCATACGTCATTATAAAAAATTCAACTTATAAATATTCATGAGGTCATTATTTCTTACATGAATATTCATCAAGTAAAGGGTTATGTTTAACCCTTTCCTCCATAGGCTATTTTTAGACTCAACCTCTTTGAATGAATCCACCCAAAAGGAGCATTTACTAGAGAAAAGTAAAATTTTAGAATTTTGTAGTTTGAAACCATCGTGATAAATAGAGCATTAAATTTTGCTCCTATAGGAGCAAATGCTCTATTTATCACAATGGTTTCAAGAAGTGATTACATTAGAGAGGCGTAGAAAGGCGTATTTATGGAGGAAAGGGTTAAGGGAGATTTGTTCTATGATCCCTTTAAACCCTTTACTCCATAAATACACCTTTCAAAGTGACTTAACAACACAAGATTCCTACTTAATCCTTTCCCTCATATAAATGTGTTTTCACGCATTTGCAAACAGAATAGACCCAGATCAAATGGCTCCTTGAGGAGCCGCCTGATCAGGGTCTGCTCTGTTTGCTTTTGACATGATATAGATCTGATTCTACAGCTTTTATCAAAGCAAAACATTTCCTTGAAAAGTTAACATTACATAACTCCAAGTAATAAATATTCATGATGTCATCATTTCTTACATGAATATTGAACAGGGAAAGGGTTAATTACAAGGGCTGAATGATGGATGGGTAAGATTTTTTTATTACAGAAAACAAAATGAGTATAATGATAATGAATCATCCATGTAGGATTAAATACTGGTTAACAATTATTGGTGGAACAAATTTACACCATTGCTCAAATTAAAACAAGCATACACACATTCTAGCAACCCCCAAAACAATCACCTTCTACATAACGAGGGCTTGGTGCAAAACTATTCTAACTCCTTCACAAAGTGAAGGAGTTAGAAGAGTTTTGCACCAAGCCCTCGATTATTATTATTAAGTATTGCAGTCCAAACAGTGCAGACAATGCTGACACCAAATCTCATTCTGTATTAAGTTATATTTTTTCTGGTCCTTCTGGATTAATGGTTTCGATGTTGTTAGTTATGAAGCTTAAGCCGGTGTTAGGGGGCATGAGTAGTGTTGCACTTTTAACCCATTCCCTCATATTGACGTCTTTTGACGGAATTTTCTTCATGACTTTCTCTCGGCTACCTGCCTAAAAAGACCAAAATTCTTCTATAGTAAAATTCTGATTGAAACTGTTTTACTGACTTATTACTGACCTTTTCCCACAATGCCAAGCATATTCTGACTGAGTTTGGACTGCCACACTTTTTCCCACAATGCCGAGCATATTCTGACTGAGTTTGGATTGCCACACTACCACAATAGAACAAACAAATCACTAACCCTTGAATACGTTCAGCAAAATACAGAAATCAAATACAGAATCAGAGCTACAGATAAAGATGCATATTAATATACCCATATACTCAACTCTACGTTGTAATCACTCTTTAGAATCTTTTCTTCGAGACGATTCTAAAGAGTGGTCACAACATAGGGTTTGGTGGAGAAATGAAGTTATTCTTGAAAATGTTTTGATTCACGCATCTTATCTGGACCTCTGCAGAATGCAACAGTTGAAGCATGTCAAATTAAAAGTGGATGTAACATTTTAATCCTGTCAATTTTGAACTGCTAAAAAATTCAAAAATTCCTTTCCCTGTTCTATGTATATTCCAAATTCCAGTACCTACTGAATATTCATAGACAAAATAGTTAAAATGAAATATGGAAAGTGGTACATTGTAGACAGTTTAGAAAGTAAAGAAACAGATCTTTTAAATTCATTGGCAAACAGAGCAGACCCTGATCAGACGGCTCCTACAGGAGCCGTCTGTTTTGGGTCTACCCTGTTTGCAAATGCGTGAAAACACGTTTATATGAGGGAAAGGGATAATTCAAGCTTACAGTAAATATTCAAGGATTTTTTTACCCTTTACTCCATGAATATTCATGTAAGAAATAATGACATCATGAATATTAATTAGATTAATTGTTTTAATAATACATAATACATGGACACAGAAATTTGAGGCCGTCTCAGAATCATATGTATATTATATCACAAATAAACAGAGCAGACCCTGATCAGACAGCTCCAACAGGAGCCATCTGATCTGGGTCTACTTTGTTTGCAAAGGCCTAGAAAAGCATATTTATGGAGTAAAGGGTTAAAAAGAAAAGTGTAATACGGCAAACAGTGCTGACCCTAATGACAGAGCTCCTTTAGGAGTCCTATCATCTGCGTTTACACCATTTACAAAGGACAATTGTGACTCGTTCCCATTACTGAAAGGGTTTAAACCATTACTGAAGCAACAATAACCCTGTAAAGAGCGATAGATAAAAGGTACATATAAACTGATCTATCTCAATCTCTAATTACTTAACCGAACCCTATCTTGTTGGTACTCATTAGAATTGCCTTGGAGGTGATTCTATTCGGTACCAAGATAAGGTTTGGTAGAGATGCAAAAAATGTAAATACGTTTAATCCTCTTATCTATAACTGAGCTTATGATACTGGTAATACTGTACTAAACAAGAGGGCCATGATGGCCCTGATATCGCTCACAAGACAATCACAGCAGAAGATTTGCCAAATATGAAAGCTGAGAGCCTTCCAGTTTCAGAAGAGAAGTTTTTCAAAGTTTTCACTATACATGTACATGTATGTTCCTATTGAAAACTGGCCATCCCTGGGGCGGACCAATTTTGACCCAAGGGACATAATTTATATAACTTTAGTAGAGGATTTGAACATGATGCTATGTGCCTTATATGAAAGCTGAGAACCTTCCAATTTCAGAGGAAAAGATTTTCAAGTTTTCACTAAATGTTTCTATTGAAAACTAGCCACCCCTGGGACGGGCCAATTTTGACCCCAGGGGCATAATTTATAGAACTTTTGTAGAGGACATGAACATGATGCTTTGTGCTAAATATGAAAGCTGAGAACCTTCCAGTTTCAGAGAATGTTTTTTCAAAGTTTTCACTAAATGTTGAAAACTAGCCACCCCTGGGGTGGGCTAATGTTGACCCCAGGAGCATAACTTATATAACTTTTGTAGAGGACTTGAACATGATGCTATGTGCCAAATATGAAAGCTGAGAACATTCCAGTTTCAGGGGAGAAGATTTTCAAAGTTTTACTATAATTATGTTTCTATAGAAAACAAGGCACCCCAGGGATGGGCCAATTTTGACCCCAGGGGCATAATTTATATAACTTTTGTAGAGGACCTGAAAATGATGCTTTGTGCCAAATATGAAAGCTGAGAACCTTCCAGTTTCAGAGGAGAAGACTTTCAAAGTTTTACTATATGTTGTTATTGAAAACAAGGCACCCCTGGAGCAGGGCCAATTTTGACCACAGGGGCATAATTTATATACCTTTTGTAGAGGACCTACAGATGATGCTATGTACCAAATATGAAATCTGAGAACCCTTTAGATTCAGAGGAGATGATTTTTAAAGGTCATCAGGCGATCACAAAAGCTCACCCTGAGCACTTTGTGCTCTGGTGAGCTAACAAAAACTACAAACAAAAGACTGCAATGGAAACAGAAATAGCTATACAGTAAAACCTGATCAGGGTATGTTCTGTTTGCTTAACCCTTTCCCTGTTCAGTATCCATGTAAGAAATGATGAAAACATTAATATCTATTTGCTGACATTTTATACTACAGTGTATAACCTTTTCAAGGAATTTTTTGTTCTGACAACTGTAGAATCAGATCTATATTATGTCAAAAGCAAATAGAGCAGACCCTGATCAGACGGCTCCTATAGGAGCTGTCTGATCTGGGTCAACTCTCTTTGCAAATGCATGAAAATCTGTTTATATGAAGGAAAGGGTTATTGGTTAATATAGATCAGTTTTGTCACAGCCATCAATTTCCTTGTTAATGACTTCAGTCCATGAATATTCATGCAGTAATAAATTCTTACACTAATATTTATAGGAGAAAGGGGTTAATGTCTCATCTCATTTGAAACTAAAATGTTCAATCCATATTTGTAGTAGTTTTAAATCAATAACTATAACCCTGCAATAAGCTTTTACCAAGAGGCATAACTATTTAACCCTTTCGCTGCCAAACTCTGTCGTCTCCTAACTTTGTTGTCTGCTAAAAATTTTCATTCTTTTGATTTTCTTCTTTTTTGTTTCAACAACCTAGTAACAGTAACAAACAGTTTGGATCCTGATGAGACGCCGAGTTACTCGGCGTCTCATCTGTATCCAAACTGTTTGCACAGGTAATCACAGATCCGGCATTGGCAGTGAAAGGGTTAAAGACTGATGTGTAAACAATACCGCATAAATGGATTTTTACGCGAGATGCAAATTTCATGAATCTACCTCAAATTAATTTTCGCATCTTTATTATTCATGGAACTGGCTGAAAATCAATTTTCCTCGGAAATGAAATAAAAATTGTTCTAATCTTATGATGTTGTTTTGTATCTTGCAAGTAAAATAGCCATTGTAAATGACATATTCTAAACTAAGGGAAGTAACTCTGATAATCAGAGTGAAGTATATCAATTTACATGCCGTTTTGTAAACTAAATAACAATCACTCATTTGGGCATGTTGTTTGTTTAAATAGTTTGAAAAATTATCTGACACCAGTGACTGTTCACAGACAAAACACTGTTTTTACCTGTGTCATGATCATGGACTTTGGATCTGTCAGACTGAGAGGTGTGACTTCGATACAAAATACCCTTAATTACATCCAAACAGACACTTTGCGGACGGAAAATGATTTTGATTTATCGAAAACTTAGTCAGTTTGAACTCATGTTAAAAGGAAGAAAAGTTGGGACTTTACTAACATTTGATTAGTGAAAGTTTGACAGAAAAAAGCAAGCCATATTTGGGTGTTGAAATCACTGCTATTGCACTTAAATAACGGTTAAACTGTATTGGTAAACACTCAGTTACCAAACTGGAACAAATTCTCCTTTCATAAATGTTTCTGTATTACATAATCATTACGTAATCATGCAGACTGTATGGGCTAATCATTAATGATATACAGGTGTCAACTGGCGGCAAAGGATATTTATGTTTATCATCTGTCAAAAGTTGGAATTTTCAGTTACGCGTGTTTGATGGACACGCGAAAATAGCGAAAATTTACTTCTGTTGAAAAAATCAACTTATACGGTTTGTAAATCCATGCAAGTCATTGTGATGAAATATTTGAAGTTTCATTACAATTAAAGAGGAAGTCTCTACAATGAATGCATATTTTCAATAATATCATAAAACTTAGTATATGTTATGTTCAAACATTATAATGAAGATTGTCAATTTAAACTTATATCAAAAAATGCCCCTGTGATACAAAATAAACCGTTTTCAACGATACTTGTATTTTTTGTTCTACAACAAAATATTATTGACCTTGGTCTCCTCGAACAGTTAACATAGCTAAAACGCGAGCCGAATAAATAATAATACATATACATAATAATACATTCTGAATAACATATCAAACACATGAAAGTTGTGTCTTCTTAGGTGTTTATTTGACTGGTTTTCTTGCGATATACATCTTTCCTGGAAATAAACTAGAAATGTGTCCATACTCATAGGACACTGATGCCCCATTTCAGACTTTTTGTCACAGAAAGTAAGGGCCATTTTTAAATTAATTTTTGCAAATAAAGGGCCGCAACTCCTAAACGAATGAAGCGATTTACATTGCTATCAAACTTGACCAAGATATAATGACCACAAACATGTGTGTAAAGTTTGGTGTGGATCAGACAAATTCTTCTAGATGTGCGTACGGACAGATGGACATACGGACAAGGGCAACCCTATATGCCACCACTATGTGGGGGTATAACAAAAGATCTATATAACTGTTAGACACTTTTAAAACACGTTACAAGTGGAGACTATCACTTTAAGTTAAGTCTATGACGAGAGGTCCGTTATTTACAACCAACCAAAACCAAACTCTTTACCCATAAAGTAACTTCTATATATCTTTGCATGCTAGTAGACAAAAATTCAGATACTTTGAGGCAGGTGGCTGCTTAATGCAGACTTTCACCATGCATTAAGCTGCCACCTGTCTCCAAGACCGATTTTTATACTAAATTGAACACCTTGTTTAGAGGGGTTTTACTGTATCTGTGAAAACTGT
This sequence comes from Azorinus chamasolen, assembly GCA_963576725.1. Lineage (NCBI taxonomy): Eukaryota > Metazoa > Mollusca > Bivalvia > Cardiida > Solecurtidae > Azorinus > Azorinus chamasolen. The sequence continues at coordinate 71,023,724 of OY755243.1, forward strand.
CCTTTGCTGCTGCTGTCATTTCTCCACAAAATATACAATAGGAATGCCAACAAGTTTAGATCTAGATGAGATGAGATGCCAAGTTACTTGGCATCTCATCTGAATCCAAACAGTTTGCATAGAATAACATAACACTCGCCGCTAGCATGTAAAGATATACATGCACTCTCTTCAAATTCTGTTTAAGGGAGTATAAAGAATGCTGTATGTATACATGAAATATAATAAAAACATCACACAATTGAAAATCACTGGGATTTCATACACATAACAAAATATTCTCATCTTTTACTAGTAAAATACTACCATGTAATAATCAACATGAAATATAACCGGTTTAACCCTTACAACGCTGAATTTTCAAATGTAATATTCCAAAATTCGAACAGGTCAAGCTTATGGTGAATATTTAGGGATTTTTCTTAAGAAAAGTGTAACATGACAAACAGTGCCCGACCCTGATGAGAAGGCTCCTCTAGGAGCCCTCTCATCTGGGTCTACACTGTTTGCAAAGTATATTAGTGAATCGTGTCCCGCATTGTAAGGGTTAACTTTCCCTGTTGAACATTCATGTAACAAATAAAGACATCATGAATCCTTATTAGTTGAACATTCTATAATGGCATATGTACACAGGATGTTTGGTATAGGCAGAAACTGCAGTCATGTCAATTATAATTTCATGAGCAAATGGCTCCTCCAGTGAAATAAATCTTGACCCAGATGAATTATACAATATCTGTCTGAATTACAGTAACAAAGACAATCACATTATCTGCTGCTCGGTCTGGGTATATTTCCATGCAAGCCAAGTAAATGTCATCTGCAAAAACTGTCATCTGCTATTTTAATTTTTTCATTATCATTTTCTTCATTTCTTTTCAATGTCAAGCAGTCTGGATCCTGGTGATACCATAGTTCTACATCCAAGTCAAACTATTGGCATAAGTAATTACAAATTTGCCACAAGTGTGCAAACAGTTGAACTATCATTTCATCTCATTTTGAGGCTTTTGCTAGCAGAGTAGACCTAGATCAGACAGTTCTTGTAGAAGCCGTCTGATCAGGGTCTGCTCTGTTTGCTTATGAAACAATACAGATATGATTCTATAGTTCGACCTTGACCAAACATTTCTTATTCATATGCCATTATAATAATCTAATCAATATTCATAATGTCAATATATGTATTTTTTACATGAATATTCATCACGTAAAGGGTTATTTGCGAACTGTAAAACTCCAAAGATACCTTTTCAAACAGTACAACTCATTTATAACATGGAATATGGAATATTGTAGACAAAATATTAGGTAAAAAGTTTTAATCACAACAATAACGTCACACTTATTTCTGTTTATAATGAGCTGTTCTTTAGAATATTACCCCCCCCCCCCCCACCCCAAACAGAGATGAGTTTAGGCACCTCTGCAAACAGAGTAAACCTAGACCAGATGGCCTCTGTAGGAGCCATCTGGCACCGAGGTTATAAAACCTATTGCTGGAGTCTGAGATCATTTCTTAAGCAACTGACCAATCAGATACTAGAAAATGATCTTAGATTCAGAAGTTTTATAACCTTGGACCTTGATTAGGGTCTGCTCTGTTTTCTTACAACATAACATACATCTGATTCTATTTTTTCTGCAAATGATAAAAAAAATCCTTTGTTCAGTGGGCATTATAAAGACTGAGTTAATGAATATTCATGATGTCATAAATTCTTGTATAAAATTTCATGAAGAAAAGGGCTAATCCTTTCCTCTATAGGCTATTTTTAGATCCAACTTCTTTGAATAAATCTACCGAAAAGGAGCATTAACTAGAGAAAAGGGTAATTTTAGAATTTTGTAGCCATTTTCAATACAGTAAAACCTCTCTATAACGGCTAATATATTGTGTTAATTAGTTGGTATTTAGGGCAGGTAGCTGCATAAAGCAAGGGGTGTTCTGTTTAACTTTCACCTTGCTTTAAGCAGCCACCTGTCTTTAACACAAAAAACTTATGTAATTTAGTGGCCGTTATAGAGGGGTTTCACTGTATGTGTCCTTCAACAATATGTTGTATAATATACATCATGGGATCGCGTTCACTAACATTTTGAGACTCACAACCAAAAACTGCAAATTAAAATACACCAATTTTTTTTAAAAATACATGTACATGTATTACATTAATTTCTGTAAGACTAGTTGTCAAAAAGTTGTATCACTTCAAAATTTAGACTTTATAACAATTAATCTAATTAATATTCATGAGGTCATTATTTCTTTACATCAATATTTGTGGAGTAAAGGGTTAAAAAAAATGTATCTTAAAGTATATACAACCATTTACATAACTTTGATAGGTGGCCTACTAAGGATCATTCCTGTGCTGTTTAGGATATGTTGTTGAAAGAAATTGTTGATGATGTATGTTGCACAACTCAAAGGTGCCCGACGCATGCTTGGACTCATTCATGGACCTCCCCCCCCCCCCCCCCCCCCCCAAAAAAAAAAAAAAAAAAAAAAAAAAAAATTGTGATCGAAGCATGTTCAACTGGCCTAAAACTATCTATTTGAACCTAAAACCACTCCGAAAAACGAAAAAAACATGACCCGGAAAAATTTTCCTATCGGGTCTATATATGTATTGAAAGGTATCTAACTACGACAGATCAGCGGCGGAAAATACAACAGTCATGTTTTTCAAAGTCTTACAGCAAAGCCAATTCAACACCGATTTCAATCAGTTTGGTCTTGATCCGTTCCAAATTCCATATGCTAAGCGGCACAATTAGTGCTTTCCTTAAATATTGCTCCGTCTTGTCGCTGCAAGACCGCGAATTTGAAAAAACGCTAGAGCGAAACGATGTGACTCCCGCCAGGATGCATAGACGTATATAGGGGGATCTGTATTCGTTAATCTTTTCAACAAAAACGCGAATTATGGTTAAACACTATCTAAAAACATTCAACTTACCGCAATTAAAACGGTGCTTACCATTTCCAGTCAGCTACGAGGCGCCAGCTTTCTTTCTCCAACTTTCCTTTTGAACGGATGCGACCATTTTGCTGTGACCCGGCTCATAAACTATTCGATATGCAAGTATCCGGGCCACAGCGATTTGGCCACCTCCGTTCAAAACGAAAGTAGGAGAAAGAAAACTGGCGTCTCATAGCAGACTACAAATAGCCAGCACCGTTTTAACTGCGGTAAGTTGAATGTTTTTCGAATGTGTTTCAGCATAATTCGCGTTTTTTTCTGAAAAGTTTAACGAATACAGATCCCCCTATATACTTCTATGCATCCTGGCGGGAGTCACATCGTTTCGCTCTAGCGTATTTTCAAATTCGCGGTCTTGCAGCGACAAGACGGGGCAATATTAAAGGAAAACACTAACAGTGTCGCTTAGCATATGGGATTTGGAACGGATCAAGACCAAACTGATTAAAATCGGTGTTGAATTGGCTTTGCTGTAAGACTTTGAAAAACATGACTGTTGTATTTTCCGCCGTTGATCTGTCGTAGTTAGATACCTTTCAATACATATATAGACCCGATAGGAAAAAAATTTCCGGGTCGTGCTTTTCTCGTTTTTCGGAGTGGTTTAAGGTTCAAATAGATAGTTTTATGCTAGTTTAACATACTTCCATCACAATTTTTTTTTTTTTTTTTGGGGGGGGGGGGGGGGGGTTCCATGGGTGAGTCCAAGCATGCGTCGAGCACCTTTGGCACAACTTACACAATGCAATCAAAATAATTCACCTTGGCATTTTGTGCCAGCAAGCGGAGATGAAAATCACTAGAAATTTGCAGTTTTTTAGCTCAGTTCAGACTCAAAATGTTAGTGAAAATTGGCTCTGATACAACAGCAGATAGTTGAGACCCTGATCAAATAAAACATTTAGTTGAGATCCTGAAAAAATAAAATATTTAGTTGAGATCTTGATAAAATAAGACATGTACGCTGTAGCTGAGAGCCTATTACCATTTCCCTCATATATAAGTCATATAGAGGCCTTTTCATGCGTTTGCAAACAGAATAAGATCCAGATCATAGAGGAACAATAGAAGGGATCATAGAAGAAAAATTCTCCCTTAACCCATTACCTCATAGGCTATTCTTAGATACAACCTCTTTGAATTAATCTACCGAAAAGGAGCAATAATTAGAGAAAAGGATTTTTTTTTAGATTTTTGTAGTTTGAAACCATTGTGATAAATAGAGCAAATGCTCTATTTATCACAATGGTTTCAACAGGGGACTTTTGCAGAGGAGTCATTATGAGGGAATGGGTTAACCCTTTCCCTCATATAAACGTCTTTTCACACATTTGCAAACAGAGTAGACCCAGATCAGACGGCTCCTGTAGGAGCCATCTCATCAGGGTATGCTCTGTTTGCTTATGAAATTATATAGATCTAATTCTACAGCTTCTGCCAAAGCCAAAAAAATCCTGTGCTCATGTATCATTATAAAAATTTGAATAATTAATACTCATGATGCCATTATTTCATACATGAATATTCATGAGGGAAATGGTTATATCAAAACATTAACTTATATATTTCCTATAACCTGTGAAAATAGTTATTTTTTTAAAGATAGAATATATTCTTTATTAAACAGCATGTAAGTAAGACCCTGTTTGGTTGTAATTTAGAATCAGATTAGTATGTTAGAATCATTAATATGATGTTTATATAGTTTATGTACATGTAGTTTCCAATCAAAATAGTTCACACATTAAACCAGATCCTATTCAAATACAGTTTTCATCCTAATTAACCCATTCTCTCCTAGACTGTTTGAATAAATCTACTGAAAAGGAAACTTTTAGAATTGTGTAGTTTTGAGACCCCTATTTATCACAATGATTTCAAAATGTGAATTTTACAGAGGTGTCAAAATGCGTCAGTAGGAGGGAATGAGTTAAATGGCCTGTAGTTAAGATTCTGATAAAGAATATCTGTACAATGTAGTTTGATCCTCATGTGGAGACTTTTAGTTTTGATCCTTATCAGACAGTAGTTGGTGAGATGATAAAATACAAAATGTAATCTGTTTAAGAGCAACAGATAAAGGTGTGTACTCGAATACTAAAACCCTCATTTCTCCACCAAACCCTATGTTGTGACCACTCTTTAGAATTGTCTTGAAAAGACGATTCTAAAGAGTCGTCATAATATAGGGTGTGGTGGAGAAATAAAGAAGTTATATTTGAAAATGTTTTCCTTTACGCAGCTTAACTGGAGCTCTGTGTTTCATGTTTTTGCACTCCTTGAGGTAAAGACAACTTACAAAATTCTAAGGAAGAGCTCATCAACCCTTTGAATACGTGTACTAAATATTCGGAACGCCTTTACTTTGCCGGTCCCCAGAAAAGTATGGGAAAATATGGTATCATTTACTGTATAAGAGAGGTCGAGTGAGAGACCGATTAAGCCATTTAACAAAGAGTTTTGACCCCAAATTCGGATTCTACGCACTTTTTTATGGTTAGATATATTATTTAGGGGCTGCTGCCCCCAAACCCCGCTAACAACGAACAGACTTTCGATTGTAGCGAATCCAAGATGACGTCATTTGTTTACTAGCACAAACCAACCAAATGACATCACAGCACTTACGCAACAACGTAACATCCAGGGACTGGCAAAGTGGAATGGTCCAACATCGTTTAACTAGAGTCCATTCAGTTTGAAAGGCTTAAGGATTTTGATCGACAGTGCCGACCCTTAGCAGTGGGCTCCCATAGGAGCCCTCTGGTCTAGGTCTTCATGTCTGCAATTCCTGTACACTCACTTCATGCATTAAAAGGGTTGAAAGATCTACAGTAGAGACTCCCTACAATGGCCACTCAAAAAAAGTATAATTCTGGGTCTATAAGGCTGGTGGTACCTTAATATTTTACTTAATGAATATTCACATAAGAAATAATAACATAATGAATATTAATGAGTTTGATTTGATAATTGCAAATGAGCGCAGAAACATTTCTCCATTGCATTAACTGTTGAATCTGATCCATATGACTTCATAAGCAAACAGAGCAGACCCTGATCAGACGGCTCCTATAGGAGCCGTCTGATCTGGGTCTGCTCTGTTTGCAAAGGCCTTAAAAGCCGTATCTATGGAGGAAAGGATTAAATACATGTACAAGACTGAAATTACTTTCATTCTGCATTAAGCAGCCACTGGCTTTTCAAGATATCCATATTTATTAAATTTTGTACAGTGATCATTGTAGGCAGGTTTTATTGTAAAATTCTGGACAATACATTTGTGGAACAGTTACTCGATATACAGCATTCTGCTTAGAATAACTATAGAACTGACAGTGGAGTGTTTTTTTTATTCAGCACCTAAAACTTCTTGGGGTGAAAAAACCTTCCAAAATATGAAAAACGTTTGGATTAGTAAATCAAAACGTTCCAATTAACAATCATGCTGTATTGAGCAAAACCTCTCTGCTATAGCAACTTAATATATAAGCCAGGGTTAAATTAACCCTTTACTCCATTAATATTTAAGTAAGAAATAATGATATCATGAATATTAATGAACTTAAATTTTTAATAGCACGTGGACACAGGAAATTTTGGCCATGACAGAAACTGTAGAATGATATCTATATCATATCATAAGCAAAAAGAGTAGACCCTGAACAGATGTCTCCTACAGGAGCCATCTAATCTGGGTCTACTCTGTTTGCAAAGGCATAGAAAGGCGTATTTATGGAGCAAAGGGTTAAAAGCAGGAGACTGCTTGACTCTTCACATTCTAGCAGAGAAACTGTGATTACCTAAGGGCTGTTCCATTTAAATGTGTATGAGGGTGCAGGAAGGCACTTTCAAATTCGGCCACCCACCCATAGAAGTTTTTTACTAATGCGCAAACCAATTATAACCATTTTTGCAGCGAAACCCATCCATGCATAACTGTTTTTTAAAGTGTCTTTCTGCTCCCCAATACACATTTAAATGGAACAGCCCTAAGCAAACAGTTTGGATCCTGATGAAAGTGTGAAGTCTCACTTTAACCATCTTTAGCCGGAGTCTCACTTTAACCATCTTTTTGTAAAGAAATGGGAGACATTTTATTTAAAGAACTGAAGCAGACGACAATTGTTGCGGGTGAAAAATTATTTAGCATGCAAAGAGTTAATGCAGATCGAAAGTATTGCAGAAATATTCTTATGAGAGCTCTCTGCATAACTGTTAACCTGCATTAAGCTACCATTTGCCTTAACCCTTTACCTGAAAGACACATTTTGACACATTTGCAAACAGAGTAGACCCAGATCAGAAACCCCTGTGGAGCTTTCCAATCAAGGTTTTCTCTGTTGATTTATGAAATTATATCTGATTCTACAGTTTCTGCCATAGCCAAACAATACATGTGATATAAAAATATAAAAAAAATCAGTTTATAAATATGCATGAGCCATTATTTCTTATGTGAATATTCATGAGGTAAAAGGTTAAAGACACAAAGTTTTATTGAGAAGCTGTTGTGGAGAGGTTCCACTGCATCTAACTTTAACCCATTCCCTCATAGGCTATATTTAGATCCAATCTCTTTTAATAAATCTACCAAAAAGGAGCATTTACTAGAGAAAAGGAACATTTTAGAATTGTGTAGTTTTGAAACCATTGTGATAAATAGAGAATTTGCTCCTATGGAGTAAATGCTCTATTTATCACAATGGTTTCAAGACATTGCTTTGAACGGCATATTTATGGAGGAAAGGATCAACAAACAATAACATGCAAGATCTAAACTTCATTTGACTTTCTTCTGACTTTTTGGCATATCCAACTGTCCCATTTTTCAGTGGAACTTTTCTAGAATGCATTCATACAAAATGAACATCAACCAATCAGGAAGACATTTAGAACAATGTGGTCGTCTTGACCCTTATTTCCTCACATGTTGCAGGGTGAGATGGGACAATACACATCGAATTGTGACGTGAATCAATAATGGAAGTGGGTGAGTGGGATCCCGCAAGAATGGCACCTTGCTCTCTGACTGTTGCTGATGTTATTGTCTATAACCGTGTACAGGTGCCAGTCCATATCATCATTTTACGATGCCATTGAGATCTTTCGAGAATAGTTCTAGATATGTGGCTTGCACCGGTTTGTGCAACAAGAGATGCTTAGCTTCGTTTATGTTGAACCATTTCCTTTGACGTCCTGAAATTTGAACGGAATTAGCATTATGAGCCCCATATATTCTGTTTCAATCTTTGGCTCTTTCAACATAGTAGGTTGACAGGAATAAGACATAACGGTAAATAAGAAGAGTATTAACCCTTTCCTTCATATATATGCCTTTTTACATATTTGTATATTATAGACCCAGATCAGACAGCTCCTGTAGGAGCCGTCTGAGCAGGGTCTGCTCTGTTTGCTCATAACTTGATATAGATCCGATTCTACAGTTTTTGTCAGTAAAAAAATCTCCCTTGAAAAATTTACATTTTACAATGAACAAAAGAACTTTGGCTATGGTAGAATCTGTATAATTCCATAAACAAACAGAGCAGACCCTGATCTGACAGTTGCTACAGGAGCCATCTGATCTGGATCTGCTTTGTTTTTAAAGGCATTAAAAGGCATCTATGAGGTAAGGGTTAAAGAATCACCTCATCATGGTAGTTCTAATGAGTACAAACAAGACAGAAAATGTATAAAAATGTTTGACAAGACAGAAAATGTATAAATGTATGTTTTTATCAAAATACTCTATGAACATAAACTACTCCTATCTACTGTTCTGTATAACCACTTCCCTCATAGAAACGCTTTTTTACACATTTGCAAACAGAATAGACCCAGATCAGGATCTGCTCTGTTTGTTAATAAAATTTAATAGATCTGTTTCTTTAGTTTTTAATATGGCTACCATGTTTCACCTTTAATTATAACTATTTTATCCATGAATATTAAGTTTTAAAATTTGGACAAAATATAGAACAGGGAAATGGATAGTCCAACAGTTTAGACCCCAATAAATTATACCAATAACTGGAAAACTATGGTACTCAAAACTGTTGACCTGAGATCAAAGGGAGACAATTTCATGACATATTTCTCTAAAACTCATTAGAGTTGTCTACCTTTCAATTATTATACAGCTGTCTCTAGTGTTAATAAACTACCTCACTAAACATTATTTCTTGAAAATAACTGGATAGAAAGTTTTGGTAATACCACATCACAGCACTACCCTAATTACCCTAAGTATTCCAACAGACAAACTTAGGCAAATAGTGCAGACCCAGATCAAATTATTTTAATTACTCCTGAAGGAGAAGTGTGATCAGGGTCTACACATTTAGCTACTATGTCAGTCTATTTAACAAAAAAAATGACAATGCCACGAAACCAGGTTTACCAAATTATTTTATCAACAGCCTACAAATTTGGGAAAAGTAGCACTAGGCATAATATTGTGTTTGAGTTAATCGAAGAAATGAATACAGTGTGCATGAAGCCCTATACATATGTATGCATATAAAAATGATGGATACAAAACATGTAATACAAATGCCAAGTTTTTAACCATCTGAACGCTGCTGTGAATTTGTGATGACTAAGTACTGTATGTGCAAGCAGTTTGGATCCAGATGAGACACTGAGTAACTCTGCATCTCATCTGGATTGGATCAAAACTCTTTGACACTCTGATGATATTTTCGGAAAGAAAATGTATTTAGAACCGTATTTCTATTTTCAGTAACAGTGTCCTTGACCTTGACCTGAGAACCCAAAAATACAATCCCAAGCTAGGTCTTCATAAAAGCTTGCTAAATACAAAGTTTGATATATAAAAATTGATCAATCCAAACTAAGTTATTGACCGGAAACTGTTTTTCTATTTTTAGATGCACTGATCTTGACCTGAGAACCTCCAAATACAATCCAAGCTAGATCTTCATGTAAGCTACTTTCATTCAAAGTTTGGTCTAAATCGGTCAATCAAAACTAAAGTTATTGACCGGAAACTAGCTGTTTGACGCCCACCCGCCCGCTATGCCACCTTACACTGATCTAATAACCAGGTTTTTCATTGAAAACCTCGTTAAAAATATCAAAATGGTGCCAAATAGATTAGTTTTGTTCTATAAAACTGTGGAGAGGGGATATTGGGTGTTTATATAAGCGTTTGAGACTGATATACCCTACGTATTTGTACATTTGAAAAAGTCAATTTGGCACCATTTTTGAAACTTTAAATTAGACTGATATACAAGCAAATAGTGTAAACTATTGCTCCTTCAGATTCCATTTGATCAGGGTCTGCACTGTTTGCCTTAGTTTGTCTGTCCAAATAGTGGTGAATACTTACGGTAACAAGGGTATGTGTTTGTCAAGTTTTCATTTGTGAAATACAAACAAGTTAGGTCTTTTCACATTAGTGGCGGATTGTGATACTCTAGCTTGGTTCTAGATAATACTGCAAGATGCACTGAGTCTCATCGGAATTGAAAATCAGTGTTTTAAAGGGCCATAACTCTTTAAATATGCAAGACAGAGTATTCACCCCTATTAAGAACCTTGTGACGGTGAACAGCTGTGCGAAGTTTGATACGAATAGTTGTACTGATGTAGAAACTAAGAGAAAAAAAATCAAAGTTTTTGAACAACGTCATGACAACAGCAAAAACAATAGTAATGACACCAAGGCTATTGCAAACTTTTTTTCTATGCATGACAAGGTAATAAAATGTAGTTTTACAGTGCAATAGATAAATGTGCATATTTAAATACTAAAACCGTCATTTCTCCACCAAACCCTATGTTGTAACCACTCATTAGAATCACCTCAAAAAGACAATTCTAAAGAGTGGTCACAAGATAGGGTTTGTTAGAGAAATAAAAAAGCTATTCTTGAAAATGTTTTAATTTACGCATCTTATCTGGACTTCTGGTTATAACAAAGTCTAATCAACCAGGACAATACTTACCCATAATTTTCCCGTCCTCCCACTCATCTAACAAGTCGGTAACAATGAAAGCATACAGACATGTTCTGTGTTTCTTCTCTTTATTCTAAAAAAACATAATAAGGGCAGAAATATTACATACTAATCTGACAATTAATGATAACTTAATTAACCCATTCCTCCACAGGCTATTTTTAGATCCAACCTCTTTGAATAAATGTACCGAAAAGGAGCATTAACTAGAGAAAAGGACAATTTTAGAATTTTGTAGTTTGAAACCATTGTGATAAATAGAGCATTATTTTGCTCCTATAGGAGCAAATGCTCTATTTATCACAATGGTTTCAATTGGTGTTTTTTACAGAGGCGTAGAAAGGCGTATTTATGGAGGAAAGGGTTAATGATTACCTAATCTGAATAAATGTTCTTGACCTTCCATAATTGTAACTACCCAAAAAAAAAAAAGAAAAAAAAAGCATAACCTTTACAAATTGGTTTTGTTCTATATACCTCTGACCTGGATGCCCAAATTTTCATCTTATTCCATGTTTCCTGACCTGACTAACATTAGCAAGCAGCTTAGATCCAGATGAAATACCGAGTAATTCAGCGTCTCATCAGAATGCAAGCTAGCCGTTGGACCCTCTGTCAACAGTTTCTCAAAAGCTTGACTTTGTAGGAGGTAGTTAACCCTTTCCTTCATATAAACGTGTTTTCACGCTAGTTGTGTCCCGATAATCGATTATAATCGAAAATCAGTCGAGCTCAGCCACAAACCAAGCGCTCGAGCGCGACTTGGCTGTTTCCGATTAATCAGAATATGGAGAATCACGGAAATAACCTAAGTTATTTGTAATCTTATGCATTAATTTTTCATATTTTCGTGGTATTTCAACACAAAAACTATATCACGATTCCTATATTTGCTATTAATGAACAAGTTCAGGGTTTGAACTTAGGGCTCGCATACTCGCGAAATGCCAGTAGAAAATTGAGAGTTGAAATTTCAAGCACCGGAAAAAGAATGCGAGTGCTTTTTTGAACATTAAAATACGATGTTATTGAGATCTAAAGATTTATATCATAAACAGTCATTGTATCAATCAGTTACCGATAGAAACTGCCCTTTATATTCCTTAAATATCTGAATTGTCCCTTTCTTTTTCTCCATCCTACCGTTACTATTTATAGTATCCGTGTGGGAAAACCCCCTTGAAGCTGCACGCGCCCCATTACTTTAGCCCGGTTTACATTGCGTATACGTCATAAGTGGCATATCAAAACGGGGTACCAGTATCGCTTAGCAATATGCGACCATTTTAGGTGATGGAAACCAGACACGACGATGATAAATCAATAAGTGATTTGTTTTGTAAAACTTTAAAAGAAAATGACAGATGGCGGAGAAACAAAAAAAGATCGCCATTTAATAACTATTTTTAACCTTGATATACGAAGCTATCTGCAGGCTGTAGATCTTCCGAAAATCATTAATTCAGGTAGAAACAGCCGGTAACACAGTTTTATAAAATTTATTTTATTTGCAACTTCTACAAACAAAACTATACACAAAAGCAGCATGTGAAACATTTGAATAGCATTAGAACAAGCCACGTAATTAATCTTCAAACGCTTTGAACATTTAAAACTTTTCTGTATTACACAGTAGATTCTACACTTGTTACACAGTAACCGATTCTGATTATAATCGAAGCTTAGACGGTTGGCATGAACCGATTATCGATTATGAAAATCCAGCCGATTCCCATCACTATTTCACGCATTTGCAAACAGAGTAGACCCAGATCAGACGGCTGCTAGAGGAGCCGTCTGACCAGGGTCTGCTCTGTTTGCTAATAGAATTTGATAGATCTGTTTCTTTAGTTTCTAAAACGGCTACAATGTTCTACCTTCCATATTTCATTATAACAATTTTCCCCATGAATATTCAGTAGGTATTGAAATTTGGAATAAATATAAAACAGGGAAAGGGTTATCCACAGGGAAAGGGTTATCCACAGGGAAAGGGTTAACCACAGGGAAAGGGTTATCCACAGGGAAAGGGTTATCCACAGGGAAAGGGTTAACCACAGGGAAAGGGTTATCCACAGGGAAAGGGTTATCCACAGGGAAAGGGTTAACCACAGGGAAAGGGTTATCCACAGGGAAAGGGTTATCCACAGGGAAAGGGTTAACCACAGGGAAAGGGTTATCCACAGGGAAAGGGTTAACCACAGGGAAAGGGTTAACCACAGGGAAAGGGTTATCCACAGGGAAAGGGTTATCCACAGGGAAAGGGTTATCCACAGGGAAAGGGTTATCCACAGGGAAAGGGTTATCCACAGGGAAAGGGTTAACCCTTTCCTTCATATAACTAAGACTACTATCGATTCTGCCATGGCCAACATTTCCTGTGTCCATGAATTGTGCCATTATAAGAATTAATCTAATTAATATTCATGATCTCATTAATTTCTTACATGAATATTCATGGAGTAAAGCGTTAAACAATCTTGTCACTATGTTCTGAAACATCTAGGTAAAACCACTTGCTATAAACTACAGGCATTCACCAGAGGAATTTTCCTTGGCACTACTTTCCACACCTGCTGTTTGATGGCTATAAAATTCCAAGGATAGATTTAAAAAGTGCTTTCCAGAAGACAAGAAGGCAATTAAAAATAAATCAACCTTTTCAATGCTTATGGAATTATATAGACATGATTCTACAGTTTCTGCCATAGCCAGAAATATCTGTGTTCAAATGTCATTATTAAAATTCAGTTATCTAATGATGTCATTACTTCTTACATGAATATTAACCCTTTCCTTCATATAAACCTGTTTACGCATATGCAAACAGAGCAGACACAGATCAGACGGCTCCAAAAGGAATTATATAGATCCAACACTACAAAATCTATCATATATCCAAAAAGATTATGTGTTCATATGCCATTATAAAAGTTAAGCTACTTAATAAACATAAAGTCATTAATTTGTACATGAATATTCATGAAGTAAAGGATTATGATAAGAAATGAAAGGAAAAGTTTTTCAAGTTTTCAAAACCTTATTTTTTAGAATTGGAGTAATTTTGGCAGTCAACAATACAAAGAACACCAATTGTTGACCATTTCCCTGTTGAACCCTTTCCCTGTTGAACCCTTTCCCCGTTTAACCTTTTCCCTGTTTAATATTCATTGCTACAATTAATGAAATCATGAATATCATTATCATGAATATTATTAGATGGATGTTTATAATGGTATATGTACATATTTGGTATTGGTAGAAACAGTGTCGAGTCAGATCTATTATAATTTCATAAGAAAACTGAGTAGATCCTGATCAGATAGCTCCTACAGGAGCCATCTGATGTGGGTGCATTCTGTTTGCAAAGGTATGAAAGTTATTTGTATGAAGGAAAGCATTAATACTTTACATGTTTAGTAATTGTTGTCTACAAAAATTGTTGTCTGCTATAATTCCCAAACTTAGGTTTTCTCCCTTCCTCTTTAACCCTCTCCCTGTACAGTATTTATTCAAGAAATAATGACATCATGAATATTTATTAGCTATTTTTTTATATTGCCATATTTACCGTGTACACAGGAATTTTTGGCATTAGTAGAAACTAGGGAGTCAGATCTATATTATTTAATAAGCAAACAGAGCAGACTCTGATCAGACGGTTCCTATAGGAGGCATCTGATCTGGGTCTACTCTGTTTGCAAAGGCATAGAAAGGCATATTTATGGAGTAAAAGGGTAAGTGTACAGTCAAGATCACAAAGAGATGCCAAATTACATGGTGTTTCATCTGGATCCAAACTGAATCATGAATTCATGCTACCACAGGCACAGAGTTAATAAGTATTTTGAAAACTCGATATCAACAGGAAGGCATACTGCACTTGGTAAGACCTCTTAGTCTAGAAACTCCTCAAAATAGATCATTTTACTGTTTCACCCTTGAAAACTGAACCTGAAAGTATTAACTTAAATGACAAATGATAGGATTATAGATTAGTCTAAGTACAAACTAAACGTGATAGCCATCCAAGTAAGAAATTCCATGATAGCTTTTTATTGTTATAGTTATTATTCTTAACCCTTTACTCCATGAATATTCATTTAAAAAATGATGACATCATGAATATTTATCAGATTAATTGTTAAATAGTGCCACAGTGCCAGTCTGGATCCTGATGAGGCACCCAAGTTACTGAATGTCTCCACTATATCTAAACTGCTTCTGTTGGTAATCATACACTCACCACCCACATGCAAAAAGGCATTAAATCCCACTTTGAAATGCTGAATATTCAAAGTGGAATGGCCCATTATTGCTTAACTAAACAGTCCATTACATATGCAAATGTTTAAATTTGCTAGATGATTCTGAGTGACACATAGTGTAGACCCTGATCAGATGGCTCCTCTAGGAGCCATCTGATCTGGGTCTACACTGTTTGCAAATGGCAGTACACTGTTTTCCCACATTCAAAAGGTTGAAACCAGTAAGAGCTGGTTTCTTTGAAGCCTTCAGGTAGGTATAGTTAATATTTGCTCCTGTTTGAAAAAAAACTTTATCATGTAAAAACGTCTGCTCAAATCGATCAGCTCCGATTTTTACTTCCTTCCAATTAAATTCAAGCGTTTTAGAAACTACTGACCAAGTGTCAAGCAGCTGGGGTACTGATGGGACACGGAGTTATTCATGTATTCTCGTATCTCATCTGGATCCAAGCTGTTAATTTTCCCGGTTCTATATTTATTCCAAATTTCAATACCTGCTGAATACTCAATCTCATAGTTATAATGAAATATGAAAGGTGGATCATTGTAGTCGGTTAAGAAAGTAAAGAAACAGATCTTTCAAATTCCATTAGCAAACAGAGCAGATCCTGATCAGACGACTCCTATAGGGTCTACTCTGTTTGCAAATGCATGAAAATGTGTTTATATGAAGGAAAGGGTTAAAATGCAAGTCAGGTCACACTTAGCATGATAAAAGTTAAACATCTAGCAATGTAACTTTTACAAACACAGTATAATAGAAATAAGTGGCATTTAACCCATTCCCCTCATAGACTATTTTTAGACCCAAACTCTTTGAATAAATCTACTTATAGGTAGCATTTATTAGAGAAAAGGAAAGTTTTAGAATTGTGTGGTTTTGAAACCATTGTGAAAAACAGAGAGCATTTATCTGATCTTTTTTCAAAAAGAAATACACGTAGAAGAAAAATTGATTTTGAGAATTACAACAGACACAAGTTTTTGCAGATAGCAATTCTTAAACAAGAGGGCCAAGATGGCCCTTAATCGCTCACCTGATTACCATAGATTTAAGATTTTTGCTGGGTAGCCCATGGGTAGGGCCAATATTGACCTTAGGGACAATATTTGAACAATGTTGATAGTGGATCATGAGCAGTAGTTCTGCAGAACAAGATTTTCAAAGATTTAGTATATTGATTTTATCAAGATTGGGCTTAAAATGTGCCCTCTAGAGTAATTTTTCTAAGATTTGACCTAGTGACCTACTTTTTATTCCCACCCAACCCATGATCACACTCAACCTTGGTATCACCAAGACAAACACTCTGAGCAAGTTTGAGGAAGACTGGGCTAAAAATGTGGCCACTGGAGTCTAAACTAGGTTTTTCTAAGATATGACCAAGTGACCTACTTTTGACCTCACATAACCCACTTTCAAACATGTCCAAGATTTTATTAGGACAATCATTCTGGCCAATTTTCATGAAGATTTGGCTATAAATGTGACCTCTAGAGTGTTCACAAGGTTTGACTACTATTTGACCTAGTGACCTAGTTTTTAACCCCACATAACCCACATTCAAACCTGTTTGAGATTTCATCAAGCTAATCATTATGACTAAGTTTCATGAAGATTGGACAAAAAATGTGACCACTAGAGTGTTCACAAGGTTTTTCTACTGTTTGACCTAGTGACCTAGTTTTTAACCCCACTTGACCCACTTTCGAACTCGTCCGAGATTTTATCAAGACATTCATTCTGACCAAGTTTCATAAAGATTGGACTAAAATTGTGACCACTAGAGTGTTCACAAGGTTTTTCTACTGTTTGACCTAGTGACCTAGTTTTTTACCACACGTAACCCACTTTTCAAACTCCTCTGAGATTTTATCAAGACAATCATTCTGACCAAGTTTCATGAAAATTGGGCTAAAAATGTGACCTGTAGAGGGTTCACAAGGTTTTCCTACTATTTGACCTAGTTTTTAACCCAACTTGACCAACTTTCGAACTCGTCCGAGATTTTATCAAGACATTCATTCTGACCAAGTTTCATGAAGATTGGACTACAATTGTGACCACTAGAGTGTTCACAAGCAAATTGTTGACGACGCACGACGGACATTCAAGTCTCCCAAAAGCTCACCCTGAGCTTTGCTCAGGTGAGCTAAAAAACATTTTTTTGTAGACGAGAATTACTTTATTTAATAATCTTCATGCACACACATGAAAAGTGAACATAATGAAGAAGGGAAGTAAATCCATATTCATTGAGGATTGAGACATGGTTCTTGTACACTGCACTGATTCTCAATGTCCTGCAGCCATTTATGAATTTTCACTAATTTACTCCAATAATCCCCCACCGATGGTTGAGGGAGATAGTTTTGCATTGTCCATGTGTCTGTCCATGTGTCCTAGAGTCATATTTCAGAGACAGTTTAGAGTTTTTCTTTAAAACTTTGTGTAAATGTTTAGTACCATACAGGAATGTTGGTCTGCAAGTATCACTCACGTTGACCTTAGAACACCAGAGTTATGGCCCTTTGTTTGTGATATATGTACTGTTTTTTTCTGTCCAGTGCCATTTCTCAGAAACTGTATAAAATTGTTCCATGAAACTTTGAGAAAGTGTTAAGCAACAAAAGAACATGTGTCCCTGCAAGTATAATTTATACATGTATTGACCTTGGAACACCAGTTACGGCCCTTTGTTTGCGAAAAATGTAATATTTTTGTCTGTCTGAAGCCATTTCTCAGAAACTATTTGGAGTTTTTCTATGAATCTCTGTACATGTGGCTTATGTTAACCCTTTCCCTCATATAAACGTGTTTTCACGCATTTGCAAACAGAGTAGACCCAGATCAGACGGCTCCTAGAGGAGCCGTCTAATCTGGGTCTGCTCTGTTTGCTAACATAATTTGATATATCGATTTCTTCACTTTCTAAAATGGCTACAATGTTCCACCTTCCATATGTAATTATAACTATTTTGTTCATGAATATTCAGTAGGTATTAAATTTCATAATTAACATAGAACAGGGAAATGTTAAGTGGCATAAGGACATGTGGCCCTGCAAGTATCGTTCATATTGACCTCGTAACAACCAGCATTATGCCCCTTTGTATGCGAAAAATTTAACGTTTTTGTCTGACCTGGTGGGGGAGATCAATTCAGCGAATTTGCTTGTTACATTAAGAATTCTGTCAGACCAACTTAGGCAAAAAGACCAAGATCCTGAAGGAGCACTTAGTTCAGATTTAGCTACTTTGTAAGCCTAATTCAAGGTTATCAAAATGGTGCCAAAAAACTCCATTTATATTGCAACCTACTCTTTCAAAACACCTACAATTGAGTTTGGGGTACCCAATTACCCTACATACCAATTTTCAGCAAAATCGAACAATATTTAAATCTTGACCAATCAGAGCCCACTACTTGGTTACCATGGGAATCAATACTTTCAAAACACCTATCAATCTATTTGGAGTACCAAAATACCCCAACATTCCAATTTTCAGCTAATTCCATATCTAAATTTTGACCAATCAAAGCAATAGTGGAATGCACATCGGCACATAACCAGCAATTTTGATGTCAAGTTTTATTAGGATCGGACTACATGTATTACGAATTATGAAGAAGAATAAGAAGAACTTGAAGAACTAATAATGAAATGGAGTAAACACATTATATGTCCCCCAAATTAATTTGGGGGACATAAAAATGGCAAATCAATCAACTTCAAAATGGAAAGAGTCAAAGTTTTCTTTTATAGCTGACCTCAAACACTCCTATATGTCGACCAAGGTGACCCCTGGCCCCTGCTTCCTCTAGCGCCTCCCTCACTGCAGCAAATTTGGGCTCCTCACTGGGCTCCACCCCTCCACCAGGCACCACCCACTTGTCCTGATGCTTACTACTGCTCACCAACAATATCTGAAACAATAAACATACCATAATTACCACGAGTGCATTTTTCTTCTATAAAACAAAGTATCATTATGAGATGAGATGCCATTAGATTTTACAAGTTACATTTTGTCACATCTGGAACCGAACAATTTGCGAATGTTATCTCAATTTATCACATATCTTTGCTTGTCTCCCGGTTAACACAACCATCATATATATTTTTATATCTAACATGTAAAATATAAGATGTGATGTCACATGATTACTTAGCATCTTTATATGCAGACTGGTACACAAGCTATTTTCCCTGTGTCTGTGGGTACAGTAGTAAATTTTCGATAACCATTCCTTGTTGGCACAGACTCATCTTTGTGACTAAATATAGAATCTATAGCCAGCATCGCAAAGACGAAGTGAATTTCTGACTATTTTTCTGCCCCTTTGTCTAAATATCTAAGTTGAACGAATCATTTATGTGATAAAAAGAACCTGACGCTTCTTGTCGTTTCAGACGAACTTTTCTTAAACTCGTACAGAAAAAAAGTTAATAAGTTCACTAAGGGCTCGCTTAATGACTTTTTCCCTGGACGAGTTTATCCTATGTATCCTTTATATTCATAACGTGGAAAAAGATTCTGTAAGTTGATCCTTTCAAGGCACGGAAATGAGTCACTAATGTCTGTTACAAACAGTGTAGACCCAGATGAGAGGGCTCCTAGAGAAGCCCTGGATTTCTGGATTTGTCAAAAGAAATAGATACGCTACACATAAAATTTATGAGCAGTCTATGAAAAAGTTGAAAATATATAGTTTTTGCTGCTGTAAAAAGAAATTTGTAATATGAATAATGCAGAAAAAAATCCTGCAAAATTTTATTGAAATAGGGTCAATGGTTTGTGAAAAAAAACTTTGGTTGCCATGGCAGTCTTAAGTTCTATATGGAATAAAAATCTTTACAATATTTAGTCAAGGACCATACAGGGAACATCTTTGCCATGTTTTATCATCTTCCATTAACCCTTTCCCTCATATAAACATATTTTCACGCATTTGCAAACAGAGTAGACCCAGATCAGACGGCTTCTAGAGGAGCCGTCTGATCAGGGTCTACTCTGTTTGCTAATAGAATTTGAAAGATCAGTGTCTTCACTTTCTAAAATGGCTATAATGTACCACCTTCCACATTTCGTTATAACTATTTTGTCTATGAATATTCAGTAGGTATTGAAATTTGGACTAAATATAGAACAGGGAAAGGGTTAATACATGGTTCCGGAAGAGATGTTTGAAGAAAAAAGAGAACAGGCAAAAGACAGCGAGTGGTCACAACTAAGCTCACTTTAAGCCATTTCAAAAATTAAGCTACCGGTAATCATTATTCATGAATTTTCATGGAGTGAAAGGTTTAGACAGGCTTAACCCTTTCCCTGTTCTATGTTTATTACAAATTTCAATACTTACAGTTACTGAAAATTCAAGGGCAAACTAGCTATAATGAAAATTCAAACATGGACGGTATGTGGAACAATTTGTAGCTATTTTAGAAACTAAAGAAACAGATCTATCAAGATCTATCTATCCTACAGGAGCCACCTGATCTGGGTCTACTCTGTTTGCAAATACATGAAAACATGTTTATATGAGGGAAAGGGTTAAATGTACATGTATAAACATCTATCAGTCTTCTACATACTAAAAGACAATCCAATGCATAACCAGGAGAACATCAAATCTCTAAGACTAAAATAATTAGATTTGTATTTTGTATGCAAAAACATCACTTCCTCAAATGTCATTTGCTTACTCACGTTCTAAAATTTGAAATTCAGGAACAGTTGTATTACAATACATGTATAGGAGAATTGGAATACCGTAGATTGACAACTTGACATATGAGGAAATGTCGAACTAAATTTACCAGTATAACACTTTCAAATTCATTTCTGTTTCCTATTAACACTTCTGTTGAATATTCAAAGTAGAATGGCCCATTTAGTATGAACTATGAAAGGCTAAAATCACAAGACAAACAGCACAGAACCTGATCACAGTACTCCTCTAGGAGCCCTAATATCTGGGTCAACAGTGTTCACAAATTCCTTTCCCATATTCACAGGGACAACCAATTGCCTGAATCTAATAAAACATTATGCAGACCCTATTCAGAGGACTCCTTCAGGAGCTGTCAGATCTGGGTCTACTCTGTCTGCAAAGGTGTTGAAAGGCATAATTTTATAGAGGAAAGGGTTAACCTTTTTCCTCATAGAAACACAAATTTCAATACCTACTGAATATTCATGGACAAAATAGCTATAATGAAATATGGAAGGTGGAGTATTGTAGCCATATTAGAAACTAAAGATACTGATCTATCAAATTCCTTGAGCAAACAGAGCAGACCCTGATCAGACTACTCCTATAGGAGCCGTCTGATCTAGGTCTACTGTTTGCAAATGCGTGAAAACATGTTTATATGCAAACAGGGTATTATCACGATAGATCAGACCGCTCCCACAGGAGCATCTGATCAGGATCTCCTCTCTTTGCTTATGGGATAATTATATATAATTTGCATGTAGATCCGATTCTTCACTTTCTGTCATTCAAATTCTCTTAACCCTTTCCCTGTTCTATGTTTATTCCAAATTTCAATACCTACTGAATATTCATGGTCAAAATAGTTATAATGAAATGTGGAAGGTGGAACATTGTAGCCATTTTAGAAAATATAGAAACAGCTCTTTCAAATTCCACTAACAAAAAAAGCATGTCTGATCTGGGTCTACTCTGTTTGCAAATGTCTGAAAACACGTTTATATGAGGGAAAGGGTTAAAATATGCAATTAAAAAATTCAACAAATACATACTCATAAAATCACTGGTTTTTTTTACATGAATATTCATTAAGTAAAACCCTCTTTCTTTCATGTAAACACTTTTTCATGCCTTTGCAAACAGAGTAGACCCAGGGTTGGCATAAATATGACTCTGCAGTTTCCACAATATCAAAAACTTATAATTCGAGGGCTTGGTGCAAAACTATTGTAACTCCTTCACTTTGTGAAGGAGTTACAATTGTTTTGCACCAAGCCCTCAATATGTACATATGCCATTATAATCATTCAGCTAATAAATATTCATAATGTCCTTATTTCTTACATGAATATTCAATGAGGAAAGGGTTAAGTGACTGCTATAAAAAGGTGCTACTGTACAAATGAGAACAGTCAACAAATTTAAAGAAAACACCTTGATTAATTGTTACAGTAACATTCTCTCATGATATATTCATTACCCACACCGGAGTATCTGGGACACTGTAATTCCTTGTACATTGTACTGCTGTTCACAATCTGAATCCCATTTTATAACAAGAGGTGTTCACAGAACACGTGTCACCTGCCGATGAGGCTGACCTAAAATCTCAACCTTGCAACATGTGATGGACAGACAGTCAGACAGACGGACGATGGAAAAGCATTCCCTATGTGACACACTGACTCTCAACAGGTGACACAAAAATCTTGGATCCAGATGAGACGCTGAGTAACTCGGAATCTCATCAGGATCCATGCTGTTTAACCCTTTCCTTCATATAAATGTTTTCATGCATTTACAAATAGAGAAGACCCAGAGTTGTCTGATCAAGGTCTGCTCTGTTTGCTAATTGAATATGATAGATCTGTTTCTTTACTTTCTAAAATGGCTACAATGTTTCACCTTCCTTATTTCATTACATGTATAACTATTTAGAACAGGGAAAGGGTTAATATGCAGTAAAGAAAACAAATTCAGCTATTTCATATTCAATAAAATCACTATTTTTCAACATGAATATTCACCAGGTAAATGGTTATCCTTTTCTTTCATATGAATGCCTATTTAAGCATTTGCAAACAGAGTAGACCCATAGTTTCCATCAATACCAAAAACTCATGTGAACAGTCATGCCATTATAATCATTCACTACATTCAGCTAATAAATATTCATGATGTCCTTATTATTTCTTACATGAATATTCGACAAGAAAAGGGTTAAGTGACTGCTATAAAAAGGTGCTACTGTACAAATGAGAACAGTCAACAAACTTAAAGAAAACACCTTGATTAATTATTGTAAGGGTAACAATCTCTCATGATATATTCATTACCCACACCGGAGTATCTGGGACACTGTAATCCCTGGTACTACTGTTCAGAACCTGAATCCCATTCTATAAATATCTTGGATCCAGATGAGACGCCTAGGAACTTGGCGTCTCATCAGGATCCAAGCTATTTGACACTCCATCGGTAGTTTTTCAAAATCTTAAAAGAAAAATGGAAGAAGGTAAAACTTGTGACAGATCGGAGTTCAAGCAGATGTTAGTTTTATTGGAGGATTAAGCCTCAGTCACAGTAGAATCTGTCTTAAGTGGTCATAAAAAAAGATGTCTAATTATGGGTCGGTAAAGCAGGTGGCAGCTAAATGCTGGTCAAAAGTAATGCAGAAAGCTCCTACAGGAGCTTTCTGCATTACTTTTCACATGCATTAAACAACCAGCTGCTTTTTAAGACTCCTATGTTCAATAAATGAATGGCCGCTCAAGACATGTTCTACTGTACTGCATGCAGACAGACACTGTAACATGTGTCTAATACATTACACTACGGTTACTGTGCATAGTTGCAGATGGCACATCATAAAACAACACGTTGCTACTATTAACCGTTTCATACCCGTATTTATCTGCGATGATATCTCCCAATATTTTACGTCGTCAGCCAATTATTAACTCTTCTGAATATTCAAATCTATCCACAATGGACATTAATGGAGTAAACCATTCTTAAGTTGGATCAATTGTAGCCACTGCATTATAATGGCAAATAGTGCAGACCCATATGAGACAGCTCCTAGAGGAGCTGTCTCATATGGGTCTTCACTATTTTCAAATGCAGATATACCGGTATATGCTAATATGATGGGTAAAGAATTTTCAAGTTTTAATCCTTTACTCCATAGATACAATTTTTATTAGATGAATCTTTATAATGGCATAATGAACACAGGACGGTTTGGTATTGACAGAAACTGTAGAATCAGATCAGGGTTGCCACAAACCAGAAGAAACAAAATTCCTGACATTTCCCTGACATAATTTCTAATTTCCCTGACATGTAACATTGTGACGTTTCGTCTTTCTGTCATGATTTTTGTAAGTTTTTTTGAGGAAGTATAAAATATATAGCATTAATTCTCTTTTTTTTCAAAATTCCCTTACAATTCAATGACATTTGCCAGTATTTTCAAATTTCCCTGACAGATTATAAAATTCCCTGACAATTCCCTGACCTTGAAAAAATTAAAATTTCCCCGACTTTTCCCTGATGTGTGGCAACCCTGCAGATATCTATACAGTAGAACCTGTCATTAGCGGCCATTCATTTATTGAACATAGGTGGTTGCTTAATGCAGGACAAAAGTAATACAGAGAGCTCCTATAGGAGACTCATAATTAGACCTCTTTTTGATGGCCGCTTAACCCTTTCCTCCATATAATTTTTAGACACAAATTTTTTGAATGAATCTACCCAAAAGGAGCATTTACTAGAGAAAAGGAAAACTTTAAAAGTTTGTAGTTTGAAACCATTGTGATAAATAGAACATTTATAGGAGCAAATGCTCTATTTATCACAATGGTTTCAACAGGGGATTTTTACTGAGGCGTAGAAAGGCGTATTTATGGAGGAAAGGTTTAAGACAGGTTCCACTGTATATATGTATACTTCATAAGCAAACAGGAGCCATCTGATCTAGGTTTACTCTGTTTGCAAATGCATGAAACAGCATTTGTAGGGGATAAAGGGTGGACACTATCACTGTTTTATGTTGAGAATAACAGCCTGTCACAATGTTTGTGTCCGACATCAATAACAATGCTTAGTGTGCTGTAAGTTAACTGTAGATGACTGTGGTCTGCCATCAAATTACTTATCTCTAAATAATTAATGAACCAGGTACTTGTATACAAATATTGATGTTCTGTTAGTAGAATGACATTCACCCTTTGAATACTGGGAAATGA
Source organism: Azorinus chamasolen (assembly GCA_963576725.1). Lineage (NCBI taxonomy): Eukaryota > Metazoa > Mollusca > Bivalvia > Cardiida > Solecurtidae > Azorinus > Azorinus chamasolen. The sequence goes on from OY755243.1 coordinate 71,048,942, forward strand.
GTTATCTGGCATTTGCAAACAGCGCAGACCCAGATCAGAGGGCTCCTAGAGGAGTCCTCTGATCAGGGTTTGCACTGTTTGTTGTAAAAGTCCTTAACCCTTTCCCTGTTCTATATTTAGGCCAAATTTCAATACATACTGAATATTCATTAACCAAATACATGTAGTTATAAAGAAATATTGAAGGTGGAACATTGTAGATATTTTAGAAAGCAATTTTAGAAACAGATCTATCAAATTCTATTAGCAAACAGAGCAGACCCTGATCAGACGGCTCCTCTAGGAGCCGTCAGATCTGGGTCTACTCTGTTTGCAAATGCGTAAAAACACGTTTATATAAGGGTTAAGCAAATTTGTCATCCTTTCTTTATGAATGGATTCAACCTTTAACCCTAAAGTCCCATAAATACGCCTTTCTACGCCTTAGCAAACAGAGTATTCCCAGATCAGACAACTCCTATAGGAGCCGTCTGATCAGGGTCTGCTCTGTTTGGTTATGATAGAATATAGTTATGAATCTATAATTTCTGCCATGGCAAAAATTAATTTGGTGCATGTTTCTGCATAAAAAATAATCTAATTCATATACATGATGTCATTACTTCTAACAGCTAAAATTAATTTGGTGCATGTTCCTGTATAAAAAATAATCTAATTCATATTCATGATGTCATTACTTCTAACATGAATATTCATTTTCATGATGTCATTATTTCTAACATGAATATTCATGTAATAAAGGGTTAAATAATGATGGGTCATTCCATGTTGAAAATTTAGCATTTCTTCGAGACAATTCTAAGGAGTGGTTGCAACAATTACGGTTTGGCGGAGAAATAAAGGAGCTGTTCTTGAAAATGTTTCAATTTACGCATCTTTTCTTGAAAATGTTTTAATTAACACAATGTCATCTTATCTGGGCTTGGAATTAAACTCAGATCTAAGGTGAATTATTGATGCTACATGGCAGGGATGTGTAGAATATTAACCCTTTACTCCATAAATAAGTTTTTTCTATGCCTTTGCAAACAGAGTTGACCCAGATCTGATTGGCTCCTACAGGAACCATCTGATCAGGGTCTGCTCTGTTTGCTTATGATATAATGTAGATATGATTCTACAGTTTCTGCCATGGCTGAAAATTCTTGTGTCTGTTTGTTATATTAACAAATTCATCTAATTAATATTCATGGCGTCATTATTTCTTAACCCATTCCCTCATATTGAAGCCTTTTGCCGCCTCTTTAAAAATCACTTTCTGAAACCATTGTGATAAATAGAGCATTTGCTCTATAGGAGCAAATGCTATATTTATCACCATGGTTTCAAAACTACACAATTCTAAAATTTTCCTTTTCTCTAGTAAATGCTCCTTTTCGGTAGATTTGTTCAAAGAGGTAGGATCTGAAAATAGCTTTTGAGGTAATGGGTTAAATGAATATTCATCCCTTATCCAGCTGTGAAAAAAATACTGTCTGCTCAAATTTCCATCAAAAAGTATTGACCTAATGTCAAACAGCTTGGGTCCTGATGAGAAGCCAAGTTATCAGGCGTCTCATCTGGATCCAAGCTGTTTGCAAATGCGAGTCAAGTTGTGGACAGACTGATAAGGGTTAACCCTTTCCTTCATATAAACACCTTTTCACGCATTTGCAAACGGAGTAGACCCAGATCAGATGGCTCCTGTAGGAGCCGTCTGATCAGCGTCTTCCCTATTTGTGTATGAAATTATACATTTCTGATTCTATATTTTTTGTCATGATTATTTGTCATTATAAAATTCAGGTAATCAATATTCATGATATCATTATTTCTTGAATGAATATTCATGGAGGAAGGGGTTAAAGCATTGCATAGATCTGCCCCTGCAGTTTCTGCCAAGTTGAATAAATCGCTTGTCTATGTTCAATTTAAATGATTATGTCAATGAATATTCATGAGATGATGAAATGTCTAATAAATACTGAACAGGGAAAGGGTTAAAATACTTCCACTACTTATAGACCAGGTTTTCCATTATAAATCAATCTTGCTACAGTATAAATATCTAAATAAATAAAGATAGGACATTTTGTCAATAGCTTTTGGCAGTTATAATTCACTTATGACATCAACAGAAACACTTCTATCGACAAGCTATCACTTACTCTGAGTGAAGACTCCTGCATCAACCAAAACCATGCTTATGTTTTATTCAAAGATGCTTCTTAACCCTTTCCCTGTTCTATATCTATTCCAATTTTCAATACTTACTGAATATTCATGGATTCAAGATAGCTACACTGAAATATGGAAGGTGGAACATTGTAGCCATTTTAGAAAGTAAAGAAACTGATTTAGCAAATTCCAATAGCAAACAGAGTAGACCAAGATCAGACAGCTCCTACAGGAGCTGTCTGATCTGGGTCTTAGCTCTGTTTGCAAATGCATGAAAAGATGTTTATTTGAAGGAAAGGGTTAAACCTGTCAACTTCCTATTAACACATTCTGTAATGTAAATGCTTTTTCACACCTTTGCAAACAAAGCAGACCTAGATGAGACATCCAATCAGGGTCTGCTACATCTGTTTATGAAATTATTCTAGATCCGACTCTATGTTCTACCAATATTGAAACATCCTCATCCTGTATACAAAAATCATAGACAACCACAGAGCTGCAGATAAAGGTGCATACCCAAATACTATACTCCACCAAACGCTATACATGTAGTGTGACCACTCTTTAGAATCGTCTCTTCAAGACGATTCTAAAGAGTGGTCACAGTATAGGGTTTGGTGGAGAAGAAAAGGAGCTAGTGTTGAAAGTGTTTAAATTTACGCATCTTATCATTCTGGACCTCTGCAACCAGGTAAGCTTATAATGCCAACAGCACAAATGCATGAAAAACTGTAAACAGTGCAACGGTGGATAGAGCTGCAACAGTACAGCATTCAGTACAGTTTGTAAGATTGTTCCAGTTGTGGGACTGCTAGCATAGTATTTTCATCAATACAATAGTTTTGGTATACAGTAAAACCTCTCTATAACGGCCATTAAATTGTGTTATTTAGTTGGTATTTAGAGCAGGTGGTTGCTTAAAGCAAGGTGAAAATAAAACAGAACGCTCCTAAAGGAGCGTTTTGTTTCACTTTCACCTGGCTTTATGCAGTCATCTGCCTTTAACACAAAATACTTGATGTAATTTAGTGGCTGCTATAGACAGGTTTTACTGTATTTTGCCCTATTGTCTTGTTCATGGTGCCAAGGCAAACCAAGAGGGCCATGATGTCCCCTATAGCGCTCATCTGAGACAATAAGATAGAGGTTTTATTGATAGGAACGATATCAATATATCATCGATCCACGTCAGTCGATCCGATATCAATACTGGTTTCAAAATATCAATACAAATGGAGGACAAATAAACACCTTTCCACAGGCTATATTTCTTACAGGTTGGTAACTTCTTACATACTTGCAGTGAAATTCTTCTGAAGGTGCTGTTTCAATCTGCGTCTGCACTTTTTGCCATAAGAATTTGAGATTGTCAGAGTCACTGTCTGACTTTTTTCTTCATATAAATTTTAACACTCTTGCAGACTAAGTAGACCCATATCAGATGGTTCCTGCAGGAGCCAACTTATCAGGGTCTGCTCTGTTTACTTATGAAATTATATAGATCTGGGTCCATGCTTTTTAGTTGAGTCTGAGTTATTGTTCTCAAGCTTTTTATTGGTCAGATTTGAGCCTAGCCTTTGGCTCAAATCTGACCAATCAAAAGCTTGAGAACAAACTCAGACTCAACTGAAAAACTTTATAAGCATGGAACCTGCCTACAGTGTTTGTCTAAGCCAACACAAACATAGCAGACTATGATCAGATGAATCCTACAGGATCCTTCTGATCTAGGTTAACCCTGTTTGCTAACACACCAAAAGGTGTGACTCTATCAGGTAAAGGGTCAAAAAGAAAAATCTACATATTATATAACTTTCCCTCATATAAACGCATATTCACGCAGTTGCCAACAGAGTAGACCTAGATCAGAGAGCTCCTATAGGAGCCATCTGATCAGGGTCTGCTCTGTTTGCTTATGGAATATGATACAGTATTGCAGACAACAATTACTTAGGGTTGCTCCTCTTAAAACACTCTGATCTGGGTGTGCACTGTTTGTCACTCAAATTCTCTCACACGTTTAAGCCTTTTACCGGTAAATACTGAATGGACTAATTAAAACAGTGTTGGATGATCCAACATTCCACTTTGAGCATTCAGCATTTACAAAGGCTAAAACCTATTGCAAAGCTTTGATGGGCAATTTCCACAACAGATTTATGATAAGTCGTATTCTCTGTAGTGCAATTGATTCATCCTGAAATAATGGCTGTTGAACTGGCAGAGCTCTTAATAAGAGCAGTATTTAGAAAATCTAAGAAAATTCTTTGTTTACATTTCTCAAAACTTTATCTTGTTGGTACTCATTTGAATCTCCTCTCCAATAGGTTTCTAATGAGTACCAACAACCTAAATATGATAATATTATGATTTGTCAGATAAATAAGACTTGAATAGATCAATACAATGCACTACTCTTATCTATAGAGCTGCTTAAAAGAATATATTGCTATGTGAAATATAGTGCAGCCTTTGATCAGACTTCTTCTCCTAAAGCGTTATAACCTGGATCTATAATTGTAAAAATGTCAGTTTCCATCATTCTGAACTAATCCTTCCCAGATCCAAAAGAAAGAACTAATCTGTCGTTTGTGATTTAATTGTTTCAAGTTTAGTCTAACTCATTCCCTCCTGCTGACGCCTTTTGAAACCATTGTGATAAATAGAGCATCTGCTCCATAGGATCAAATACTCTATTTATCAGAATGATTTCAAAATGACACAATTCTAAAATTTCCTTTTTCGCTAGTAAATGCTCCTTTTTGGTAGACTTATTTTAGGAAGGAATGGATTAAAGTCACTGCGACATTTAAAAAGTCATACAACTAGCACTTAATCTTTTCTGGGACAAATTTCCATGATCAATTTCAAAATTAATGGAACCTTTACCCTCCTCATGCTGAACGAAAAATGTCTGCTCAATCACTGAACTGCTCAACTTTTTGATGGCATCCGATTTGTTCAATCCTTTCAGAAATTCTTTGAGTATCAAACAGCTTGGACCCTGATGAGACACTGAGTTACTCAGCTTCTCATCAAGATCTAAGCTGTCTGCAATAAAAAAAAATCCAGCCAGGTCGCGCTTAGCACAGGAAGAATTAATGCATTTTACTTGCAGGAAATGCACCCGAAGGAAGCACATTTGTTGATTTATGATGACTTAATTTCCTTTGGATTAACTGGATCACATTAACAAAGCTAGAATGGCAGAAAAGAGACTTGTTTGTAACGAGCTGTTCCAGGTAAAAAATAAAAATAAATCTGTATTAGGTGAAACAAATGCATTGATACAGTAAAACCCTCAGAATTCTAGTAGAGTAGCTAGAATTTAGATACTTTTAGGCAGGTGATTTATTGCAGGGTGAAAGTCATGCAGAAAGCTCCTGAAGGAGCTTTCTGCATGACTTTCACCCTGCATTAACCCTTCGCTTGCTATTCACGTCAATATACGTACCTGTAAATAGTGAAGACCCAGATGAGACAGCTCCTGCATTAGGGTCTGCACTATTTACAAATTGATTGTGCAACCAGTGCACTCCACAGCAATACGTGTACACAGTGAAGATATATGTAATTATACAACAGGGCATGGGTAAAGAAGGAGAAATGTATTTTAAAATTCAGCAAGCGAAGGGTTAAACAACCTGCCTAAACGTATATAAATTCTACTCTACTAGAATTCCGGTTTAAAGGGGTTCTACTGGATACCCTCATAACCCTAAGTATACAAACAGACAAACTTTCGCAAATAATGCAAACCCAGATAAAACGGCTACTGAAGGACTCCATCTGATCAGGGTCTACACTATTTTCTACTATGTCAGCTTAATTTAACTCATGCTAGCGGTGAGACCGTGATTACCTATGCAAACAGTCTGGATCCAGATGAGACACCACATAATGTGGCGTCTCATCAGGATCCAATCTGAAAGTTTGAAACACTATCATATTTTTGCAAAGAAATGAGAGAAATTTTAATTTAAGAATTGAAGCAGATGACAATTTTTGCAGATGAAAAATTACTTAGTATGCAAAATGTTGAAATTAATCAAAATGTATCAACTGGTGGAGAGGGGGAGATTGGGTGTCTGAATACTTTAGGGTAATTAGAATCTATTTGCATTAGGTAAAACAGAATTTGTATTTTTATAATGGTATGTAAACACAGGAATTTGGTCTTGGCAGAAATTGTACAATCAGATGAATAATGCTATAACCCTTTACACCTTGGATATTTATGTTAGAAATAGTGATATAACCCTTTACACCTTGGATATTTATGTTAGAAATAGTGATATCATAAATATTAACTGTAAATAATAGCACATGGACACAGGAAGTTTAGGCTATGGAAGAAAGTGTAGAATATTATTTTATGATATCATGTAAGCAAACAGTGCAGATCCTGGTGACTCCTCTAGGGCCTTCTTATCTGGGTCTTCTCTGTTGGCATTAAAAGGCATATCTATCAGGTAAAGGGATAAGCAAAGGTGTGACCATAGGGAATGGCTCTTTAATTAAATCAATGTGTAAGGTGTGGCCATAGGGAATGGCTCTTTTATTAAATCAATGTGTGAGGTGTGACCATAGGGAATGGCTTTTTTTTTAATTAAATCAATGTGTAAGGTGTGACCATAGGGAATGGCTTTTTTATTAAATCAATGTGTAAGGTGTGACCATAGGGAATGGCTTTTTTATTAAGTCAATGTGTGCGTTGGGACAATATTGGCCATAATTCTATCAAAAATGATTATCTGAACACCAAAGCTGCTCATCTAAATAAGAGGGCCTTAACGACCCCGTATTCTTCACCTGGTTGATCCATTCCCTCGTATTGACGCCTTTTGGCGCCTCTGTAAAAGTCACTTTTTAAAACCAATGTAATAAATAGAGCATTTGCTCCACAGGAGCAAATGCTCTGTTTATCACAATGGTTTAAAAACTACACAAATCTATAGTTTTCCTTTTCTCTAGTAAATGCTCCTTTTTGGTAGATTTATTCAAATCTAGGTTGGGTCTAAAACAGCCTATGAGAGAATGGGTTAATAGGCTAAGTGATCTGTGAAGTGCATAAAGTTAACATTCCTATGGAATTTGATCAAATTCCATTCTACAGTAGAGAAGATGTCATTTAAAAAAATGGTTTCTACAAATACCAAAAAATCCTGTATACAAACTCAGCTTATAAATCTTCATGATGTCATTATTTCTTACATGAATATTGAACAGGGAAAGGGTTAAAAAAAATGCAATGCCCACTAGAGCCTTTATTGGAGATAGTACAGTAAGCAACATGCCAACAATGAATTGAAACTACCGGTATATTCCTAAATTATTCCAGCGGATTCTCCAGACTTATTACATTTCCTAACCAAACAATGCTTTGATTAAAGTTCCAAGCATTGGAGATTTTGCTGTTATATAATAGCTTAATTAAGTTTGCTCAGTCTTCAATGCCTGAGTCTGTTGTAGAGTCTGGGCCAAAATTAGCTGAGGATTCTTAGTTTCATGTACATTTGAAGCCAGTCAACATGAGTTAAATAAGACAGTAGTTACAAAAAGCTGTATCCAAACTGCTCCTTTAACCCTTCCTCTCTCAAAATAAGACAGACAAATTAGATGTTTTTAATTTCATACAGAATTCAAAATCAATATTAAAATTAATACCCCCACCCCCAACACCACCACCACCAAACACACAGAGGCAGAAAAAAATGCAGTTAACCCTTTCCTCCATAAATACGCCTTTCTACGCCTCTGTAATAACCACTTCTTGAAACAATTGTGATAAATAGAGCATTTGCTCCTAAAGGAGCAAATGCTCTATTTATCACAATGGTTTCAAACTACGAAATTCTTAAAGTTTACTTTTCTCTAGTAAGTTCTCCTTTTGGGTAGATTCATTCAAAGAGGTTGGGTCTAAAAATAGCCTATGGAGGAATGGGTTAAGTAAAGCACTAGCATCCAAACAGCCAGAAAGCTTCTCATTGACTCTTTGTTCAACAAATTTCATCTGCAAAAAATGTAATTTGCTTAACCCATTACTCCATAAATACATCTATCTACGCCTTTGCAAACAGAGCACACTCAGATCAGGGTCTGCTCTGTTTGCTTATAAAATAATATAGATATCATACTACACTAGTTTATGCCAAGACTGGACACTAAATATGGAGGGATTGACGGACAGACCGAAATATCTGACCTTTCACCTGACCCTTATGACCAGACCTTGACCTTGATATAGCACCACTGAAACATGGTTTCTACACATTACATATATCTTGATACAAATATTTTGTCTAAGCTTCATGAAAATCATCCGTGATGTTATGGAGATTTAGACTGGACATGTAAATAATTAAGTCTCTGATTTTAAACCTGGACTTGTGACTTTGACCTTCAACTGACACTGCTGAAACATAAGATCTGCATGACTGACTGTCATATTGAGATGAATATTTTGTCAAAGTTTTTAAAGAATATTAACATCAGCAAAGGGGTTTGAGAGATATGGACAAGACACAAAAAGTGGACTGACAGTAATTATAGAGTCTCATTTTTACTGTAAATTATCTCATGCATAGTTCACTTAGCATCCTATTTATGCAGAGGTCCAGATAAGATGCGTAAATTAAAACATTTTCAAGAATAACTTCTTTATTTCTCCAACAAACTCTATGTTTTGACCACTCACAACATAGGATTTGGTGGACGATTATAATATTTGAGTATTCACAATTATCTGTTGCTCTGTTATGGTTGATGTTCCAAGAAACAAATATCATTTTGCACCTATACTGGCAAAGAAACAAAAACTAATGTATGTTTTCATCTTCATACATCATTTTTCCTCTATTCAAAGCAATTTCGATCAGAAAGAAGATATTGCTTACAAAGTGCATGTCTTGTATTTGCACTCTTGCCACAAGCAGTTAAATACTTTGCACGCTAGCGGCAAAACTGTGATCACCTATGCAAACAGTTTGGATCCAGATGAGACACCGCATAATGAGGTGTCTCAGCAGGATCCAAACTGATTGATACTTTACCATATTTTTTTTCAAAGAAATGAGAGAAATTTCATTTTAATAATTGAAGCAGACGACAATTATTGCAGACGAAAAATTACTTGAAATGCAAAGAGTTTAAATACCACAAATACCCTAAATTTCATGACACACGGAATCTCCCTTCTCCATTATGGTTTGAAAAGCTGAAGAGTTCATTTTGGTACTATGTTGATAATTTAAACTCTTTACTCCATGAATATTCATCTAAAAGATAATGACATCATGAATACCAATGAGTTGATTTTTTGAATAACTTTTCTTTGTTTGTTTGTATCTGTTTTTACAATCTGTATCAAACTGTCTGATCTGGGTCTACTCTGTTTACAAAGGCATAGGAATACTTATTGAGTAAAGGGTTAACAAATGGAGCAAACAGCAGATTATACAGATGAAAGTCACTGGAAGTTGAAAGAGTTCACTCCATTCTCTGTCTTTGAAATGTTTTTGCTTTTCTTCAAACCTTTGAACAAATTTATTGGCATTTGCAAACAGTGTAGACCCAGATCAGAGGGCTAAAAAAGGAGGCATCAGATCATGGTCTGAACTTTTTGTCATTCAAAATCCTCGAGCAAACTTAAATATTTCGTACAACCAATACAATTGGACACTATAGTCAAACAGCACGGATGAGCCATTCAGCTTTGAATATTCAGCATTCAAAAGAGTTAGTCCATGTTTAAAAATGTATGGCTTGGACACATGCATGAATGCAACTATTCTGACAGAGCATTCTCTTTGATGTCCTGGATGCCTCTGCATACCGTATTCTCTGTAATAAATGCCCCCATTCTAATAAACTTCCCCTTATTTCTGGGGGAAAACTAATGATGAATAAAGCAATATATGATAATCAGTAGATGAGGAAATATAGGCATTTAAAAATCCAGGTGCTAGCTTAACCCTTTCCCTGTTCTATATTTATTACAAATTTCAATCCTACTGAATATTCATGGACAAAATAGCTATAATGAAATATGGAAGGTGGAACACTGAAGCCATTTTATAAAGTAAAGAAACAGATCTATCAAATTACACCAGCAAACAGAGCAGACCTTAATCAGACGGCTCCTATATGGATCTATTCTGTTTGCAAGTGTGTGAAAATGTGTTTATATGAGGGAAAGGGTTAATGCAGACTGAAAGCAATGCAGAAAGTCCACCCAGGAACTCATTTTACATTAAGCAATTACCTGTGTACAAATTTTTTAAAAATGTAACATCCCCGCCATCTCCAGGAACATTTATTAGAGATAATACGCCAATTATGCAAAGTGTAGCATCCGAACACAAGCTTTTCTGCACTAACAGTTTTAACCAATTACCTGATAATTATTCATGTAAGAAATAATGACATCATGAATTTTTATTAGCTGAACTTTTATAACGGTACAGAGAGCAACAGATAAACATGTGTACTCAAGTACTAAAATAATCATATCTCCACCAAACCCTATGTTGTGACCACTCTTTAGAACTGTCTCTTCATTGTTTAACACATATACCTGTAAGTTTCTACTGTATTTTCTTGCTTTACTATTTAAGCCTTTCCCTCATTATAAAAGCTTCTATACACCTTTGCAAACAGATGAGACCAAGATCAGATGACTCCATCTGATCAGGATCTGCTCTTTGCTTATGACATGACACATAGATCTGATTCTACAGTTTTTGTCAAAGCAAAATCTTTCCTTGAAAATTTTACATTATAAAAAATCAGCAAAAAATATTTATGATGTAATTATTTCTTACATGAATATTGAACAGAGAAAGATTTTTATCAATGGCATCCCATCTGAGTATACATGTACATCGTTTAAAGAGGAAGTCCATACAATGAACGCATATTTCAATAATATCATAAAACTTGTTATGCTCAATCATTATTATGAAGATTGACAATTTGAACTTATTTCGAAAAATAAACCTGTGATACAAAATAAACCGATTTCATCAATACTTATTATTATAATTTTAGTTCTTCAACAAAGTATTATTGGTCTTTTCCATTCAAATCTTCTGCGTATTGCCGATGATCACCCGATCCTTTATTGTTTACGTAACAGCTTTTCTCGGAAGTGGTCGAAGAGAAGCGTATTGTCCGAACTGATACGAAGCTAAAACCCAACCCAAATAAAACTGAAACATCGGGGAATAAAACCAAGCTCGTCGATATCAAACACATGGATATTTTGTCATTTTCAACGTTTATTGGATAGGTTTTCTTGCAATATACTATTTTTCAAAATATAAACAAATGAGTTTTGTATATTTTAGGTATTTTTGAAACGCCTTGAATGTAGGGACTTCCCCTTTAATGTTATTAACAACAAGAGCACCGCAAGCGGGTGCCAACGCTCATCTGTCATCACTGTCAAGATGAACATGCATACCAAAAATGAAGATTGTAAATGAAGAATTGAAGAAGATTTCGGACGACGACAATGCGGACGCCGGAGTTACAACAATAGCTCGTGATTTCTTAAAAACAGACAATCTTGTCTACTTGTAGACACGGATAAGAGAAAAATGTAAATATAGTGGCCTGACCTGCCCTACATTTTAACTAGTTAGACCTTTCCCTCATATAAATGCTTTTTCATGCCTGTGCCAACAGAGTTTGACCCTGATCAGACAGCTCCTACAGCCTATGAACACAGAATCTTTTGACCGTGTTAGAAACTGTATAATCAGATCTTCATTATTCCATTTATAAGCAAACAGAGCACACTCTGATCAAACGTCTCCTACAGGAGTCTTCTGCAGAATATGGGTCTACTCTGTTTGCAAATATGTCAGAAGGAGTCTCTGTCAGGTAAAAATTTGCACAAAATTTGAGACAGATTTTAAAAGAATAATTTCAGATGCTAATTGATTTGTCCTGATAAAACATATTTTGAAATCAGGTGTTAGCTATAGGAATAACTTTCTTTGCAGACTTTACCCACAACTGTATATTTGACATAATTTATTCAAAGGTTAGTTTCTCTATCTACCAAACCGACTGTAAACGCAATCCACTCATACTTCTTTGAAGATCCATAATACATAACCTTGCTGTGACTTATGTGCACTAGTCACAGACTCACAGTTAATCTATATCACTCTTTGGCACATTTATTATTACCCTTGCAATTGCATAACTCTTTCATGTATTACTGTTTTTAACTCCTTACTTCATATTAACCCTTATATATAATGCTAAATTTTCAAATGAACTACATTTGTATTTCAAAACCGGTCAGGCTTATGGTGAATATTTAGGGATTTTTCTAAAGAAAATTGTTATATGACAAACAGTGCAGACCCTGATTAGAGGGCTCCTCTCATTAGGGTCTACAGAGTTTGCAAAGGACATTAGCGACTTGTGCCTTGCAATGCATGGTTTAATGCTTTTTTTACACCTTTGCAAACAGAGTAGACCAAGATCAGATATCACCTGCAGGAGTCATCTGATCAGGGTCTGCTTTGTTTGCTTATGAAATAATATAGGTATGATTCTACAGTTTCTGCCATTGTAAAAATATCCTGTGTTTATACACTATTACATGTATAAAAATTCTGCTGATTGATATTCATGTCACTATTTCTTACATGAATATTCATGAGGTACAAGGTTAAAAACAAGACACCAATCTTGTGCTGATGGCACTTTCAACATTGACCTTTAGAATTAGGACAAGTGTACTGGCATTTGTATATAGTGTAGACCCTGATTAGGGTCTGCACAGTGTGTCATTTAAACTCCCTCTAGCACAAATTATACCCTTTCATACTTAATGGACTCTATTGTTTAATGTTGATGGACCATTCCACTTTGCCAATTCAAAATTCAAAGGGTTCACTACACTTGTCTACTTCAATTCAAAGTGTATATTTTTCTTCCATCTCTTATAAACCAAATAATGTGTGAGTGTCAAACAATTTGGATCATGATGAGGTGTCAAGTTACTCAGTATCTCACCTAGATCCAAACAGTTGCAAAGGTCATCACAAATTCGTATATAGTTTACCTACTCTGTTCTTAAAATAGAAATGGGATATCCCAGGTAAGCCTAAACCAATCACATTTATTTTATTCTTGTCTGACCTAGTGACATATCTCTACACCAATTAGATTGCATGTGCTTCTAATATTACAATACATTTCTGCAGTCATAAGTGAAGAAATTCTGTTCTGCCTGACACTTGCCTTAGTAGCACGAATGGTATGAACCTGTCACATAATACAGTTATCTATTTCATTCAAATCTGATTATCATTTACTAGCCTGGTTTTCAGAGAGCTATACATAACCATAGACCATTATATTTAAATCATTTCTCACACTCGACCACTTATGAAGATAAACATAGCAAGGGGCTCCTTACAGGGGAAATGGAAAGATATTAATCCTTTACCTGATGAATATTCTAGTAAGAGATAGTGACACCATGAATGTTTAACTGATTTTTTGTACACGGATATACAGTAGAACCCCACTAATGCCACCACTTAATGAATAAACATACCTGTCTGTATAAGCAGGTGGTTGCTTAATGCAGGACAAAAGTAATGCAGAAAGCTCCTCTAGGAGCTTTCTGCATTCATTTTGTCCTGCATTAAGCTACCACCTGCATCTAGCACCCAGAATTATACTTCTTTTAGGTGGTCGCATTAGCTGGGTTTTACTGTATATGAACACAGGATTTTTTTACCATGGCAAAAACTGATCTGGATCTACTCTGCTTGCAAGGGCATAAAAAGGCCTGAAATTGAAGCACAACTGGAAACATTTCCAGCACACTTTCGGGGTGGGGTGGGTGTGTGTGTGTGTGTGTGTGTGGGGGGGGGGGGGTTATTCAAATATAGATTCTAATAACCCATTAAACTTCGTCTTGTAATCTGGCTTTAAAAAAATGGCTTAACTATGCAATTAGTGGTTAATGTTATATGGTAACACTTTAATCCTTTGATAGAGAGACATGTATGCATTTGCAAAAAGTGTCAGGCGCGGATTTAGAGGGGGTGCGGAGCCGGCGTACGCCTTCCCTAAAATTGCCTAAAAATTTTTTTTTAGTAATATTTTAGATCTATATACAGTAAAACCTCTCTATAACGACCACTAAATTGTGTTAATTAGTTGGTATTTAGAGCAGGTGGCTGCTTAAAGCAAGGTGAAAGTAAAACAGAACGCTCCCATAGGAGCGTTCTGTTTTACTTTCACCTTGCTTTAAGCAGCCACCTGCCTTTAACACAAAATAATTGATGTAATTTAGTGGTTGTTGTATCTACTAAAAATCCCTCACCCAATTAAGCTCTTTTTCAACATGTATTACAAACACACTATTTATTTAGGTCATCAAACATAAAAAT
>OY755243.1:71063726-71263405 GCA_963576725.1 Azorinus chamasolen
ACTTCAGATGGTGTTCAACAAGGTTTATAGACTAAGCGTACCATTACCGTAGCGTACCATTACCAAAGCGTACCATTTTCGGTCTAAGCGTACCATTTACCAAATATTTGAAACTGGTATAAATATTATATATATAATTGGTATATGAAAACGTATAGTCCTGGTACGCTTCGGCAATGGTACGCTTAGTCCATTTTCCTTCAACAATACTGCAATATTTAAAAAAAGTTCTGTTGAGGTATGACAGAGAAAAGCTCCGGACAAAATTTCATTTATTAAAATTAAGAAAAGGGAGATAATTCATGAATGTAGAATCAAATCAAAACCGTTATTATTGCAGGTGCACAATTTCAGATGGTTTTCAACAATACTACACAAATTTAAAAAAAAATCTGTCAAGGCATGGCAGAATAAAGCTGCGGACAATATTTCATTTGTTGAAATCATAAAAAGGGAGATCATTCAATAAGGAAGTGATGAATCAAAACTGTAATCATAGGTGCACAAATTCAGATGGTGTTAAAAAATACTGTAAAATTTAAAGAAGTTCTGTTGAGGCATGACAGAGTAAAGCTCAGGACTAAATTTCATATATTAAAATTACGAAAAGGGAGATATTTCAATAACAAAATGACAAATTAAAAGTGCAGTTGCAGGTGCACAACTTCAGATGGTGATTAACAATTAATTAAAAAATATTCCATAGAAGGATGGCAGAGTAAAGCTCCGGACAAAATTCCGTCTACAGACAGACGAAAATCACACGCTTCTGAGATATGGCTGGCCAGACAAAAAGGTTAAGTTTTTATGTAACAAAAGGGCCATAGCTCTGGTGTTTCAAGGCCAATGTGGGTAATACTTGCTGGGTCGAATTTCCTTATGGTATTAAACACTTACAGAAAGCTTAATAGAAAAACATCAAAGTCTGCTTCCAAGTTAGGACTCACGACAGACAAAGAAGTTAATTGTTCAGAAAATAAATGGCCATAGCTCTGGTGTTCTAATGTCAATCTGAGGGATACTTGCAGGGCCGCATTTCGAGGGCTTGGTGCAAAACTATTCTAACTCCTTCACTTTGTGAAGGAGTTAGAATAGTTTTGCACCAAGCCCTCGATTTATTTATGGTACTTCACATTTACACATTACACATGAACTTTTTTCATGATACGACTTCTTGATGCACATACACAAGGACACAGACACTGGGTCCAAGGTTACGAAGCTTCTGAGTCTGAGATCATCCTCAAGTATCTGATTGGTCAGATTCTGAACAAGATCAGAATCTGACCAATCAGATGCTTGAGAATGATCTCAGACTCAAGCAAAAAGCTTTATAACCTCGGAGCCTGATGGACAATGACAAAACTATATCCCTCCACCTTTGGTGGAGAATAACAGCATCATGAAAATTATCATTTGATTTTATATAATTACATTAACCCATTACCTCATAAGCTATTTTTAGATACAACCTCTTTGAATAAATCTACCGAAAAGGAGCATTAACTAGGGAAAAGGAATTTTTTTTCAGAATTTTGTAGTTTGAAACCATTGTGATAAACAGAGCATTTGCTCCTATAGGAGCAAATGCTCTATTTATCACAATGGTTTCACAAAGTGACTTCTACAGAGTCGTCAAAAGTCGTCAATATGAGGGAATGGGTTAAAACATCCAATCTGGGTTTAATCTGTTTGCAAAGGCATCTCTATCATGTAAAGGGTTATGCAACAAGTTTTTTGTGACCTTTTCACTAATACAGATGCGTTTTCATGCCATTGAAAACCGAGTAGACCCTGATCAGATGACTCCTGTAGGAGCTGTCTAAGCACAATCTGCTCTGTTTGCTTATGGAATTACACACATCTGATAATCTACAATTTCTGCCACTGTAAAATAATCATGGATATTCATTAAATTAATAATGACATAATGAATATTAATCTTTTAAAATGGCACATGGATACAGGACTTTTTGGCCATGGCAGGAACTAGAAACAGGTCTCTATTACAGTAAAAACCCTCTAATGTGACCATTAAATGAACAAACATGGCTCTCTTTATAAGTAGGTGGTTGCTTAATGCAGGAC
The DNA here is from genome assembly GCA_963576725.1 of Azorinus chamasolen. Classification (NCBI taxonomy): domain Eukaryota; kingdom Metazoa; phylum Mollusca; class Bivalvia; order Cardiida; family Solecurtidae; genus Azorinus; species Azorinus chamasolen. The sequence goes on from OY755243.1 coordinate 71,065,815, forward strand.
AAAAGTTATGCAGAAAGCTCCTATTGGAGCTTTCTGCATAACTTGCGTCCTGCATTAAGCTACCATCTGCCTCTACCATTCAGTTTTATACCTCTTTTAGGTGGTTGCATTAGAGGGGTTTTATTGTATTTCATAAGCAAACATAGCAGACAATCTGATCTGAGTCTACTCAGTTTTCAAAGGCATAGAAAGGAATATTATATGGAGTAAAGGGTTAAATACTGTTAGAAAAATTCAGCCTATAAATATTCATTATATCAATATTTCTTACTAGAGTATTAATCAGGTAAATTTTAGGTTCACCCTTTCCCTGTTCTATATTTATAACAAATTTCAACACCTACTGAATATTCATGGACAAAATGGTTATAATGAAGTATGTAAGGTGGAACATTGTAGCCAGTTTAGAAACTAAAGAAACAGATTTATTAAATTTCAAACAGAGCAGATCCTGACCAGAAGGCTCCTATAGGAGCCATCTGATCTGGGTCTACTTTGTTTGCAGATGTGTGAAAAGGCGTTAATAGTGAAGGAAAGAGTTAAGCATTATTGGTGCAGTATCAGACAGCTGAGATCCTTATCAGATGCATGCAGGTATCCAATGTGTGGGCCATAGAAATACTAAAATGGTCTGCCGAGTCTTGTCGCTGCTTATAATATGGTAATAGGCTAACAAGGCACATAGACAGAGCCAGACAGAGGACAATCACAAGGGTCCCCTAACGATTGAAAACAAAGTGCTAGAGAGGGGGATGATGTATGGCTAGAGTTTATACAATATTCTGACATTTGGTGAAAATATATATATGTATCAATGTAAAAACTGCTTCAGTCACTGCTGCCTGGATCTATCTAGCTGTGAAAAACATATACAAGAAGGTCTCTCTAATGCCACCACATACTTTATCCCTTTCCTTCATATAAACGTGTTTTCACGCATATGCAAACAGAGTAGACCCAGATCAGACGGCTCATATAGGAGCCATCTGAATGATCTGATCAGGGTCTGCTCTGTTGCTAGTGGAATTTGAAAGATCTGTTTCTTTACTTTCTAAAATGGCTACATTATTATTATGTTTGGGACCTTCTATGTTTCATTATAACTATTTTGTCCATGAATATTCAGTTTTAAAAAGAACAGGGAAAGGGTTATTAACATAAGTATCTGTAAAAGTAGTGGTTGCTTAATACATGGCAAAAGTAATGCTGAAAGCTCTGTTCTGCATAACTTTTGTCCTGCACTAAACAACCACTTGTTACGCTAAGTAATGTTGCGTCTGGAAATTTAATAACTGTTGTCTGCTTCAATTTGCAGATTCTTCAAGGATACGCATTCCGGTCCTGATAAAATTGGCTTCTAATCTAGATCCAATCTGTAATCATAGTTTTGATTTGCAACTAGCATCCAAAGAGTTAATAGAGCGATCATAGTAGCGAGATTAATTTTTAAAATTAACGCATGAAATGTTTGCCAATGCAAAAACTGTACAATCAGATCTATATTATCCCAAAAGCAAACAGAGCAGACCCGGATCAGACTGTTTCTACAGGAGCCATCTGATCTGGGTCTACTCTATTTGCAATTGCATGAAAAATGCGTTTATATGAGGGATATATTTACAGGTGGAATCCCAATGTATTTCATTACTAATCCCTGACATCATAGAAATACATTCTGGTTTTTCTCAAAATCCAATACCCATAATTATCCTAAAAATAATGGACAGACAAATACATGTACTAAAATATCATGGGAACATAATTATACCATCATAAAAAGTCAGCTTATAAATAATACTGATGTCATTATCAGAGGTCCAGATAATTTAAACATTTTTTAAGAATAACTTCTTTATTTCAAGGTCTGCTTTGTTTGCTTATGAAATAATATACAGTAAAACCTCTCTATAAAGACCTGGCTAAATTACATCAAGTATTATGTTTTAAAGGCAGGTGGCTGCTTAAAGTAAGGTGAAAGTAAAACAGAACGCTCTTATAGGAGCGTTCTGTTTTACTTTCACCTTGCTTTAAACAGCCACCTGTCCTAAATACCAACTAATTAACACAATTTAGTGACCGTTATAGAGAGGTTTTACTGTAGATCTGATTCTACAGTTTCTGTTTTGACCAAAAATGATGTGTTAATATGCCATTTTAAAGATTAATCAAATTAATATTCATGACATCATAATTTCTTCATGTTTCAATATTCATGAGGTAAAAGATAAATAACTCGAAAGTAAGAGTTCAAGAAGATTAATTGTACTACAGTTGAACCTGTCAAAAGTCAGGTCCTTAAATCTATTTAATGAATATTGGAGTCTTAAACAAGAGGGCCAGAATGGCCCTGAAGCGCTCACCAGACAATCAGAGGAGAAGATTTTCAAAGTTTTCACTATATGTTTCTATAGAAAACTAGCTTGCCCTGGGGCAGGGCTAATTTTGACCCAAGAGGCACAATTTATATAACTTTTGTAGAGGACCTGAACATGATGCTATGTGCCAAATATGAAAGCTGAGAACCTTCCAGTTTCAGACGAGTAGATTTTCAAAGTTTTCACTATATGTTTCTATTGAAAACTGGCTACCCCTGGGGCGGGCCAATCTTTACTCCAGGGCCATAATTTATATAACTTTTTTAGAAGACCAGAACATGATGCTATGTGCCAAATATGAAAGCTGAGAACCTTCCAGTTTCAGAGAAGAAGATATTCAATGATTTCAATATTTGTTTCTATTGAAAACTGCCCACCCCTGGGGCAGGGCCAATTTTGACCCTGGGGCCATAATTTATACAAATTTTGTAGAGAACCTGAACATGATGCTATGTGCCAAATATGAAAGCTGAAAACCTTCAAGTTTCAGAGGAGAATGTTTTCAAAGTTTTCACTACATGTATTTGTTTCTATTGAAAACTGCCCGCCCCTGGGGCGGGGCCAATTCTGACCCTGGGGCTATAATTTATATAACTTTTGTAGAGGACCTGAACATGATGCTCTGTGCCAAATATGAAAGCTGAGAGCCATCCAGTTTCAGAGAAGAAGATTTTCAAAGATTTCACTATTTGTTTCTATTGAAAACTGCCCACCCCTGGGGCGGGGCCAATTTTGACCCAAGGGTCATAATTTATATAACTTTTGTAGAGCACCTGAACATGATGCTCTGTGCCAAATATGAAAGCTGAGAGACTTCCAGTTTCAGAGAAGAAGATTTTCAAAGATTTCACTATTTGTTTCTATTGAAAACTGCCCAACCCTGGGGCGGGGCCAATTTTGACCCCAGGGCCATAAATTATACAACTTTTGTAGAGGAGCTGAACATGATGCTATGTGCCAAATATGAAAGCTGAGAACCTTATGGTTTAAGAGAAGAAGATTTTCAAAGTTTTACTATATGTTTCTATTGAAAACAAGCCACCCCTGGGGCGGGGCCAATTTTGACCCCAGGGGCATAATTTATATAACTTTTGTAGAGGACCTTAAGATGATACTATGTGCCAAAGATGAAAGATGAGAACCCTGTAGATTCAGAGGAGAAGATTTTTAAAGGTTCAAATTGTTGACGACGGACGACGAACGACGAACGACGGACGACGGACGACGCACGCCGACGGACGACGGACAACGGGTGATCACAAAAGCTCACCCTGAGCACAAAGTGCTCTGGTGAGCTAAAAACAGGTGGTTGCTTATTGCAGGGTAAATAAAAAAAATGTCCCCGCCGGCAAACAGGAAGTAGATGGATTACAGATCTGAAAAGGGGAGACACCTTACAACTCACTATGATAATGCTTCAGACGAAATATCAAATCATTCCACCTTACACGAGCCAAGAAATCCTTGACGAAAATTTCGGACGTTCGGAGGTACGTACGTACAGACGTACGGACGGACAAGGGTAAAACTTAATGCCCCTGTCACCTAAAGGCAGGGGCATAAAAATAAATACAGAAAGCTCCTATATAATGTTCTTCATTAAACTACCACCTGTTTTAGATATCCAGATTTAGACTTTTTTTCAATGACCACTTAAGACAGGTTCTACTGTAATTTCAACAAGAGGGTAAGGGTGAGGAAATAGACACAGCTACATAAACAAAGACACACAGCACAAATAATCTGCCAACTGAATCTGATGGGGTAATGGCATCTTGCCACTCATAATCTACTATAATAATCCATCATGGATCATTGCTTGTTTACAAACAGAATTGCTGACAGCATTACATCTATCATTTGCACCGGAAAAATATTAATATCTCCAAAGTCCAAAGTACATTAATTTTGTAACAACAAATACGAAAAGTGATCTGGAAGCAAGCTAAAGTTATAACCATTCCTTCTTAAGAGTCCTTTTATCTGGGTCTACACTGTTTGCATTGGTTTCCACACATTTACTCATTACCTCATAAGCTATTTTTCGACCCAACCTCTTTGAATAAATCTACAGAAAAGGAGCATTTACTAGAGGAAAGGAAAATGTTTAACAATTGTGTAGTGTTGAAACAATTGTGATAAATAGAGCATTTGCTCCATAGGAGCAAATGCTCAATTTATCACAATGGTTTCAAGAAATTACCTTTATAGAGGTGTAGAAAGGCGTATCTATGGAGGAAAGGGTTAAGTGTAAGGTCAAAGCTTCACTTGCTAAGGGTGCTATATCACGACTTTCAGTCAATAGTCTATCGGTCAATAGTCTATCTATGGATGTCCACTAATTAGACAAGTCTGCTAATCAAACATTCACTTTACATGTAAGAGCTTAACCCTTTCCCTCATATAAACGTGTTTTCATGCATTTGCAAACAGAGTAGACCCAGATCAGACGGCTCTTAGAGGAGCCGTATGATCAGGGTCTGCTCTGTTTGCTAATAGAATTTGATAGCTCTGGTTCTTTGCTTTCTAAAATGTCTACAATGTTCCATCTTCCATATTTCTTTATAACTATTTTGCTCATGAATATTCAGTAGGTATTGAAATTTGTAATAAACATAGAACATGTACAGGGAAAGTGTTAAAAAAAAAACTGCCAGGATAGCATCAGTCAGGTCTTTTTCTGACCTCCCTTACCTTATGTATATTCATGTCAGAAATGATGAGTGTAAGAATATAAATTAGCTGAAGGTTTATAATGCTATAATGTACAAGAGAACTGTATATAATGGCAGACACTGTGGAATCAAATCTATACGATTTCGTAAGCAAACAGAGCAGACCTTGATCAGATATCTCCTTGAAAGCCACATAATCTTGGTGTACTCTGTTGGCAAAGGCATCAAAAGGCATAACTTAGAGCTATTTGAGGCTTAAAGCAGGTCCAGAATTACAAGATGTGTAAATTGAGACATTTTCAAGAATAACTTTTTATTTCTCCACCCAAAAGGACGATTTAAGTAGTTAGTACATGTATTTGAGTATGCACCTTTATCTGTTGCTCTGTTAACCCTTACAGTGCGGGCCATGAGTCACCAATGTCCTTTGCAAATAGTGTAGACCCAGATGAAAGGAGCCCTCTCATCAGGGTCTGCACTGTTTGCCATGTTATACTTTTCTTTAGAAAAATCCCTAAATATCCACCGCACTAGCCTGATCTGTTTGAATTTTGGAATAGTCCATTTGAAAATTCAGTGTTGTAAGGGTTAAAGTAATTTTTGTTTGAAAAGTTCTGTCAGCTTCAAATCTTCTATTGACTTTCAATTTCAATACCAGTCGGGGAAAAACTGGCCGGGGGAAAGATAGGCCTGTTACACCAGTACAGTGTCAAAGAGTTTGATTCCCGATGAGACACCCAAAATTTATCAATTATATAACACTTCTTTTAACCCTTTATCTCATACATACACCTTTTCACACCTTTGCAAACAGAGTAGACTCAGATCAGAATGGCTCCTGTAGCCATCTGATCATGGTCTACTCTGTTTGCTTAACCCTTTAATGTTCAATATTCATGTAAGAAATAATGAAATCATGCATATTTGTTGGCTGAATTTTTATAATTGAACATTTGCAACAGTCTTTATTGCTATGACAAAGTTTGTAAAATCAGATCTATATCATGCATATAAGCAACCAGAGCAGATCCTGATCAGAAGGCTCCTATAGGAGCCGTCAAATCTGGGTCTACTCTGTTTGCAAATGCATAAAATAGCATTTCGATTTATATGAAGGAAAGGGTTAAAGAATAGTAAAGGCATGATTCTACAGTTCCTGAAATGACAAATCTATTTCTTTTCATTGTCCAATATACTAGTTCAGATAATGATTATGCATGACATACATCACTAATTCTTGTATAAATATTCATGAAATAAAGGTTAACCCTTTCCCTCATATAAATGCAGTTTCACACATTTGCAAACAGAGTAGACCTGTAGGAGCCGTCTGATCAGGGTTTGCTCTGTTAGCTTAATGAAAGTATATAGATCTCATTCTACGCTCTCTGCCTCAGTCAAAAATTCCTTTGTTAACCCATTCCTCCATAGGCTATTTTAAGACCCAACCTCTTTGAATGAATCTACCCAAAAGGAGCATTTACTAGAGAAAAGTAAAATTTTAGAATTTTGTAGTTTGAAACCATTGTGATAAGTATAGCAAAAAACCTTTGGAGCAAATGCTCTATTTATCACAATGGTTTCAAAAAGCGACTAGAAAGGCATATTTATGGAGGAAAGGGTTTATAATGCTTTAAAATAGTTCTGCTCATTATTATTCATGATGCCATTATTTGTTTGATGAATATTAAACAGGGAAAGCTTTAAACATGCACCATGAACCTATTTTCTAGGTTGTTAGAGTTTCTTCTGTTGTATTTTTGTAGTTTTCTTTTATTGTAGACCAAACAAACAACAGTGTAACAAGAAATAGTATTAACAGTAGCTTTCCAATATCTAAGAGTATATATCTGAAACAATCTTAATGCCAGAAAAAACATACAATATATGTCCCTTAGGTAACGAAATTCATTGAATTCCATCCAGTGGTTGCTGAGAAATCACTCAAGTATTGACAAGATGTGTCCAATAAAATGCAAATAGTAAACATCAAAGCACTATAACTCTATTACTCCAACTAAAAACTCCATAATGAGAGATGAACAGATGGATAAACAAGAGCTGTCACAGGACAGCACGCTCTACTATTCTCAGAATTGTTAGTGTAAAAATGCTTGATTATAAGTGGACAAAATTAAACGGTGTCCAATGATACTAGCAGCAAGTATTTAAAGTCTCAGTAAAATATCTTTAATAGTATTGAAGATGTTGGATCTCTTTGAAATCTTTAATGAAAAGAAAAACCTAAGTTAAAAAGGGCAATAATTTCTGTTCAAATGCTTAACAGAGTTATGTACTCTTGCCTACAAATGAAGCTTGTGATGGTGAACAAGTGTTCCAAGTTTCAAAGCTTTATCTTAAAGGGTTATGTAATAAGCGGACTTTACAAAAACTTTACAAAAAAATTCTCATTCAAAAAGGTGATAATTCTGTCAAAATGCTTGACAGAGTTATGTACTCTGACCTACAAATAAATCTTGTGGTGGTAAACAAGAATTCCAAGTTTCAAAGCTTTATTCCTAAGGTTAAAGGCAAAAAGTGGACTTTAACAAAAACCTTATCCAAGGGGTGACGCGGACGCCGACACCGATGCCGGGGCGAGTAGGAAAACTCCACTATTCTTGAAATAGTCGAGTTAAAAATATATCCCCCTACTCCTCCCATAACAAAAATATTGTTGACAGAGAATATGGTAAATAAACATAACTTTGTGCAGTCCTCTGGAACCTTCACAAAGATTTCTAATTTGGTCATGATCCTTATATTAACCTTTACTCCATAAATACGCCTTTCTGCGCCTTTGCAAACAGAGTACACCCAGAACAGATGGCTCCTATAGTAGCCATCTGATCACTGTCTACTCTGTTTGCTGATGGCATAATTTAGATATCATTCTACAGATTCTGCCATGATTCAAACTTTCTGTGTTCATACACAATTAAAATGCATCTAATTAGTATTCATGGCACCATTATTTATTATATGAATATTCATGGAGAAAAGAGTTAATTAACAAACCAGAGGAGAGGGGAAACTGGATGTCCAACTATTATGGGTAATTAAGGTACATCCGTGAATTATACTAAAACCATACCCATAAGGGATACCGGCAGTATCTTTTAATCATCCGCTGTTTTTATTGGGAAATATGATAAAGACCGATCTTAGTGAATAGACAATGTGTTTCAATCACCGAGAGGTATTTAGAGACTACATGTTTTAACTGACATTTTCCCAAAACAAGCGGAGGCTCAGCTATATGAAAATCAATCAACCTAGAATAGATAACTTCCTTATCCCTTTGTACACAAAGTAACTGTCTTCTGCAAACCATGCCGTCTGCTGCAATTCTAAAAGTATTTTTGTTTTCCTCAGGAGTTAGCTCCTCAACTAGATTCAAATTGTTTGCATATAAAATCACAAACTCACTGCTAGCATGCAGAGTATTAAAACCTTTAACGCTTTACTTCATGAATATTCATGAAAGAAAGATGACATCATGAATATTAATTAGACTAATTTCTAAAATGACACATAACCACATGAAATGTTGCCAAAGTAGAAACTGTATAATCAGATCTATATTATTCTATAAACAAACAGAGCAGACCCTGATCAGACAGCTCTTATAGGACTAGGAACCATCTGATCTCAGGGTCTACTCTGTTTGCAAAGGTGTAGAAAGGCATATTTCTGGAGTAAAGGGTTAAACAATAGGAACAGATTCACTGTCATCTGCAAAGCTGAATTACTCTTCACCTCATATAATTATTCTTTGATGCCATTGCAAACAGAGTAGACCCAGATCAGAAGCTCCTGTATGAGCCCTCTGATCAGGGTCTGCACTGTTTGCCTATGAAATTATAAGAAATTTCATTCTAAAGTTTCTACAAATACAAACACTTTATGTGTACATATGGAATTATAAAAAATCAGCTAATAAATATTCATGATGTCATTATTTCTATATGAGTATTCAACAGAGAACAGGCCTTTTACTCATGAATATTTATACAATAATTATTCATTCACTGAGTTTTTATAATGACCAATGTACACGGCAATTTTGGTCATTTCAGAAACTAGAATCAGATTTATTTATTCCATAAGCAAATAGAGCATACCCTGATCAGATGGCTCCTACAGGAACCATCTGATCTTGGCTATTATAAATATTCAGCTAATCATAAATCTGTGTTCTGCAGAGGACATGCCACAGCCCTATTCCTGCAAAAATATTGAAAATGGCGCATAAAATATAAATTGTCGGCATATAGTGCGTTGCATAAAGATCTGCCGAGTCCGAAAGCAAAAGGAACGAATCAAATGCAAGAATGCTACCCCACTTTATGACAACTTAAATAAGGTAACTGAAACCAGTTACAGTCATAATCAATTAATAACTGTGCATCAGACTGGATGATATTTCATCAATTCTCATTTCCTATTGTATATTTCTTATTGCTCCAACTGAGAAATGTTTGTCAGATAATATGTTGTTACTTTGTGTTTGCGTTTAAGCGCCCACAGAAAACTATTCTATGATACAGTTTGGACAATCAGTGCCAAAATAACACGCCCTGTAGTTCTAGTGAGGCCACTAATATATCGGATAAGTCTCATAAGACCAGTTTATCGTCGTGAAAAAAAAAGTTCCAAAAGAAATGGCAACAAGATTTCCCTTAGCTCTCATTCAACGAAGAAAAAACTGTAACATACTCTGTGTTTTGTGCACAAGAAGCAACATTTGATAACAACAGAAAAAAAATTCCTACAAAAATAGCAAGACATGCCGACATTTCTGATCATAAACAGTGAAGATCAATGAAACGGACAAAAAATTGTGCACATTCAGTAACTTGAAACGGGTATGCTTTTAACAAAACTGTATTCAATATTTTTCTTCAGACACAAAAGTGCTTTGAGAAGTGGTGATCTCTCAATGTCGCATCTTTTTACACATAGGTGGTCCCTTGTTGCAGTAAGATGGTCTTTCTTTTTTGGCCTGAATGGGCCATTGGAACCTGACTCAAAACCTTGCCACTGTACATACATTATTTCTTATATCAATGGAGTAAAGGGTTAAAGAGGCATAACTATGGATCTTAATGATGGAAGCTTAACCCTTTCCCTCATATACACATGTTTTCACGCATTTGCAAACAGAGTAGACCCAGATCAGACGGCTCATAGAGGAGCCGTCTGATCAGGGTCTGCTCTGTTTGCTAATAGAATTTGATAGATCTGCTTTTTTACTATCTAAAATGTCTACAATGTTCCACCTTCTATATATCTTTATAACTATTTTGTTAATGAATGTTCAGTAGGTATTGAAATTTGGCCTAAATACAGAACAGGGAAAGGGTTAATTCAGGACGAAAGTTATGCAGAAAGCTCCTACATCAATTTATACTTTTATAGTCATTAGAGGGATTCTACTGCACATTTGTAAAATAACAATGTAGATCAATATGAGATGTAGGATCTATTTTTCTTTCCATCAGACAGCATCAACTTCAGACTCCAAAGGAATTGCCCAATTGCAGTAATATATACAGGCAGATTCATGCTCATTTGCATGGTTATTGTAAGATAACCTCACAACCAGCACAAGAAGCCACTTGGTTTTTGCAAATGCACTGTACAATTCTATGGGTCTCTCTGGTGGACTTATTGTACAATACCCTAACATCAACTATATGTATACAGTAAAACCCCTCTATAACGACCACTAAATTGTGTTAATTAGTTGGTATTTAGGGCAGGTGGCTGCTTAAAGCAAGGTGAAAGTAAAACAGAACGTTCCTATAGGAGCGTTCTGTTGTACTTTCACCTTACTTTAAGCAGCCACCTGCCCTTAATACCAACTAAGTAACACAATTTAGTGGTCGTTATAGAGGGGTTTTACTGTATACTATGTCCACATAGTCATAAGAATTCTGACATCTGAAAATACAATGTATGGCGACCACATCAACCCTTACAGTGTGGGACACAAGTCACTACAGTGTAGACCCAGATTAGAGCCCATTGATCAGGGTCTGCACTGTGACATGTTACAATTTTCTAAAAAATAAATAAATAAAATAATCCATAAATAATCCGATAAGCTTGACCTGTTTGAATTTTGGAATACATGAAATTCAGTGTTGTAAGGGTTAAAACCTCACTGTTGCGGTTGTTGTGGCATCTCTTGAGGTCATGAAAAAAAACCCCACAATGTAGCAACCACGGACTTGCCATATAGCAACCTGATCCATAGTGATCAGGTCCATAGTGACCTAATCCTGGTTATGATCATAGCATTTAACACTTTCCTGTTGAATATTCATGTAAGAAATAATGACATCATGAATATTTATTGGCTGAACTTTAATAATGGCATAATATTATGTATACAGGATATTTTGGTATTACTCTGTTTGCAATTTGGCAATTTACTGAAAAGGATAAGGTGGGTGGGATGGGGTTTGTCCTTTACCTGTTTAATATTCATGTAAGAAATAATATGACATCATGAATATTCATTAGCTGAATTTTTATAACGATATATTATGAAAACATGATTTTTCAACTTTGCAACAAACTGCAGAATCATATCTATATACATGTAATTTCATTATTATTAAAGCAAACAGAGCAGACCCTGATCAGACGGCTCCTATAGCTACAGGAGCCATCTGATCTGGGTCTACTCTGTTTGCAAATGCATAGAAAGGCATATTTATGGAGTAAAGGGTTAAAGGCATACCTATGGAGTAATGGGTCAAGAAAACGACACAGAACAAAATACAGTGAAATTGTCCAACTTGACTGCTACTCTCCACTCTTTCCTTAACCCTTTCCCTGTTCTATGTGTATTCCAATTCTCAATACCTACTGAATATTCATGGACAAAATAGTTATAATGCAATATGCAAGGTGGAATATTGTAGCCATTTTAGAAAGTAAAGAAACAGATCTTTCAAATTACAAGAGCAAACAGAGTAGACCCTGATCAGACGGCTCCTCTAGGAGCCATCTGATCTGGGTCTACTCTGTTTGCAAATGCATGAAAACACGTTTATATGAGGGAAAGAGTTAAACAGGGAAGTCGATATCACTGAATTGTTCATAACTCTGTCTCAGATATTCAGACAGACTCAGGCTTAAGTCTTAGTGCTCCTTTTGTAATCACAATTTGCCAAAATTAAATACAATACTCAGAATAGAAAACCCTTTACTCCATAAATACGCCTTTCTATGCCTCTGTAAAAATCACCTGTTGAAACCATTGTGATAAATAGAGCATTTGCTCCTACAGGAGCAAAATTAATGCTCTATTTATCACAATGGTTTCAAACTACAAATTCTAAAATTTTCCTTTTCTCTACTTAATGCTCCTTTTGGGTAGATTTAATGAAAGGGGTTGGATCTAAAAATAGCCTAATGGGAAATGGGTTAATGATTATTCATGAAGACATAAACAAGAGCTGTCACAGGACAGCGCGCTCGACTATTCTCAGAATTGTTAGTGTAAAAATGCTTGATAGTGGACTAAAATAGAGTCCAATGATACTAGAAGCAAGTAATCAGTCTCAGTAAAATATCTTAAATAGTATTCAGGATGTAGGATCTCTTTGAACTCTTTAATGAAAGAGAAAAACTTAAGTAAAAAAAGGACAATAATTTCTGTTAAAATGCTTGATAGGGTAATGTACTCTTGTCTACATATGAAGCTTGATGTGAACAAGTGTTCCAAGTTTCAAAGCTTTATCTCAAAGGGTTATGTAAATAAGTGGACTTTAACAAAAACCTTAACCAAAAGTTCTAAGTTAAAAAGGGCCATAATTCTGTCAAAATGCTTGACAGAGTTATGTACTCTTGCCTACAGATGAAGATTGTGATGGTGAACAAGCGTTCCAAGTTTTAAAGCTTTATCTCAAAGGGTTATGTAAATAAGTGGACTTTAACAAAAACCTTAAGCAAAAGTTCTAAGTTAAAAAGGGCCATAATTCTGTCAAATTGCTTGACAGAGTTATGTACTCTTGCCTGCAGATGAAGATTTTGGTGGTGAACAAGTGTTCCAAGTTTCAAAGCTTTATTCCAAAGGTAAGAGGCAAAAAGTGGACTTTAACAAAAACCTTAACCAAAAATTCAAAGTTAAAAAGGGCCATAATTCTGTCAAAATGCTTGACAAAGTTATATACTCTTGCCTACAGATAAGGTTTGTGTTGGTGAACAAGTGTTCCAAGTTTTAAAGCTTTATCTCAAAGGGTTATGTAAATAAGTGGACTTTAACAATAACCTTAACCAAAAGTTCTAAGTCAAAAAGGGCCATAATTCTGTCAAAATGCTTGACAGAGTTATGTACTCTTGCCTACAGATGAAGATTGTGGTGGTGAACAAGTGTTCCAAGTTTCAGATCTTTATTCCAAAAGTAAGAGGCAAAAAGTGGACTTTAACAAAAACCTTAACCAAAAATTCTAAGTTAAAAAAGGCCATAATTCTGTCAAATTGCTTGACAGAGTTATGTACTCTTACCTACAGATAAAGTTTATGGTGGTGAACAAGTGTTCCAAGTTTCAAAGCTTTATTCCAAAGGTTAGAGGCAAAAAGTGGACTTTAACAAAAACCTTAACCAAAGTGTGACGCGGAAGCGGACGCCGACGCCGGGGCGAGTAGGATAGCTCCACTATTCTTCGAATAGTCGAGCTAAAAATGTATGACTATTAATTATTTTGGGTTTTTTTTTATAATGACATCATACTCATTACTGTATATTCAATTTATCAAATTTTATCCTTTCTGTACATCCATCCATGTTTAGGGAATTATTTTATTTTTATATGCAAGGTTTAGTTTGGCAATATAAATATAAAACCTGTTATGACAGTTTATATATCAACACTTTTTTTGGGCATGAGAAAGAAGAGACCTTCAAAATATCATGTTGCAATTCATTTCCTGAATAACTTGGCACAACATGAATCCCTAAATACTCTGTTTAGAATTGTCATCTACTGTAATGGTTATCTGCTTTACCCACTACCCCATGAATAAATTATTAACAGAGGTCCAGATAAGATGCATAAATTTTAACATTTTCAACAACAGTTCCTATATATATATCTCCACCAAACCCTATATTCTTGCACAAAACGTGTTGTTGTAGTCCCGCTAGACCATGTATTAACAAGGCGATTCTCGTGCTCACGCGCTGTTGTTGACCGGTTTTAATTATACCTATTCGGGGCCTAAGGTAAACAATGGACGCGAATGCTATAGCGTTTTGGTCTAAGCTAGGTGAAAGCCGGGTGTGAGTATTTCCAGGAGCACCGACAATGAACTGTTTTTAGTGATAGACATATTGAATGAAATCCCGTGTAAACGGTATTTGATACAATCATGAATTGACGTCGAAAAGAAAACAGTGGCCCGGAAACAGCATAAATCGAGGAAGTGTCAAAAAAGTGTATAGTTTTGCTGCCCTTCGGGCTCGGGCCAACAACAGTCCCTCGGGACACTGCAGATGTTATTGCCCGAAAAAACGTGTATTAACCCTCTATTGTGACCACTCTTTAGAATCATTCCAAAGAGTAACGGGTCACAATACAGGGTTTGGTAGAGAAATGATGATTTTAGTATTTGGATACACACTTTATCAGTTACGTTCTGTATTAATTTAAGAATCTATAACTGTAAGAATTTTCAGGGACTGAATTTTTATAATTACACATTGACAATGATCTATAATATTCCATGTGCAAACAAAAGCAGACCCTGATCAGATCGGTGACCTACACAAACTGTATGATCTGGTTCATGCTGTTTGTAAAGGTGCCAAAAGTTATCTCCATTAAAGAATGTGTTAATTATTCAAAGTAAATGTTTCTTCATTCTTATTCAGTTTTCAGGTCCCATTAAAACATTTTCAAGAATATATATTTTTTCTTTTTTTAAACACCAAACCCTATGTTGTGACCACTTTTTAGAAAAAGCGTCTCAAAGAGACAATCCTTAACCCATTCCCACTTAGGCTATTTTTAGACCTAACTTCTTTCATTAAATCTACCAAAAAGGAGCATTAACTAGAGAAAAGGAAATTTTCAGAATTGTGTAGTTTTGAAACCATTGTGATAAACGGAGCATTATTTTTGTTCCTGTGGAGCAAATGCTCTATTTATCACAATGGTTTCACAACGTGATTTTTATTTTACAGAAGCGTCAAAAAGGGTCAATATGCGGGAATGCGTTAAGGGTCACAACAAAGGGTTTGATGGAGAAATGATGATTTTAATATCTGAGTAAGTTGTTTCATCTGTTGCTCTGGTTTAGTCAAAAATGAAAAAAGGCAAAAAAAAAGAATGTCTCTTGTGTAACAGTTTACCTAATGTACAGTCATCAAAATTGTACGTCCTGTAAACATAATTGATTTTTATGACAAATTCCGGTGAACAACAGATGCATTTCAGCTGGTTTCCGTAGCAATAAAATTTTCTCATTTTTTTAGACAAACTGCTCTTTCCTTACCATGCTCTTCAGCACTAAGTAAGTCATATAGATCGAAGTAATTTTGTTACGCAAAATTTTGCGAGAAATATGAACAGAATACACCTGTAAGCTTTACCCTTTCCCTGTGGAATATTCATGTAAAAATTGATGACATCATGAATATTTATTTGCTGATTTTTCATAATGGCACATGTACACAATTTTTGTTTGTATTGGTAGATCTATACTGTAGAGATATACTGTATTATACTATTTCATAAGCAAACATAACAGACCCTGATCAGATGGCTCCTTTTATACTAATTAAGAAGCCATCTGATCTGTGTCTACTCTGTTTTCAAAGGTATATGAAGGAAACGATTAAGTAAAGACATGAAAGAGGCTCTACATTCACACCAAAGATGACTCTTTAAATGTGGGAAATGAGTGTACTGGCATTAGGCAAACAGTGTAGACCCAGATCAGAAGGCTCCTTGGGTCTGCACTTTTTGTCATTTAAATTTCTTTTGTAAGTTACACCCTTTCATACTAAATGCAAAGTGTCTCTAAATTTATGTCCCTTGCAAATAGTGTAGATCCAGATGAGAGGACTCCTAGGGGACTCCATCATCAAGGTCTGCACTGTTTGTCATGTTACACTTTTCTTTAAAAAAATCTGTGAATATTCATAGTAATCTTGACCTGTTTGAATACTGGAGTAGCCCATTTGAAAATTCAACATTTTAAAGATTAAACCCTTTCCCTGTTCTATGTTTATGAACTTTATTCCAAATTTCGATACCTACTAAATATTCATGGACAAACTAATTATAACGAATATGGAGGGTGGAAAGAAAGTAAAGAAACAGATCTTTCAAATTTCATTAGCAAACAGAGCAGACCCTGATCAGACGGCTCCTATAGGAGCCCTCTCATCTGGGTCCAACTCTGCAAATGTGTGAAAACATATTAATATGAAAGAAAGGTTTAAAACACGGATGTGCCGTTCCACTTTGAATATTTGACAGTCAAGTAGTTTATACAGTTGTACCTGTCCTAAGCGGTAATTTATCTGAACGTAAGAGTCTTAAAAAGCTGGTGGTTGCTTAATGCAGGACAAAAGTAATGCAGAAAACTCCTATATGAGCTTTCTACATTACTTTTGACCTGCATTAAGCTACCACCTGCCTTAGATGCCATACTTATACCTCTTTTTATGTCCGCTTAAGAGAGATTCTACTGTATACAATTTCAATGGAACATTACCCACCTTTTCATTATGCTTATGTATAGTAATTGATACTTTTAATAGCAGAAAACAAGAAATGTTCTGAAAATTAACCCTTTCAACCCTGCATTTTCAAATAGCCTATTCCAAATTTCAAATATGTCAAGCTTACCATGAATATTCAGGGATGTTTTTAAAAGAAAAGTGAAACAGGACAAACAGTGCTCCTCTAGGAGCCATCTCATTGGGTCTAAACTGTTTGCAAAGGACATTAGTGGTGTGTTTCCCCACATTGAAAGGTTAACACTCAAATTCAATTAGTGGATTCAAATCAATGCTTCCATTATTTAATATTTATTGACTACAAGGATTGCCAATCAAGTACAGTTTTATGAGTAATTAAATTTCATATGCCAGTTTAGCCAAATAATCTAACTATACATACTAGCACATATAAAGAGAATCATCACATAAATGTCTTCATGTTTGGCAATTATTCACCATATGGAAATAATGGAGAATCAATTGAGCAACAGCTTAACTTTTTTCCAGAAATTGGGATCAGGGTGTCAAACAGTTTAGATCCTGATGTGACTCTGTCTCTAGTTTGGATCCTTTTTAACTACATTGAAGAATCATCAAAAACTCATACATTGTGTAAAAACTGAAAAAGAAAATGTATCAGGCCTTTTTTCTGGCAAATTTTGGGGAAAAAAATGCATTTTAATATAATTGGGATTTTTTTTTCGTGTGTAGAACTCAATGATTTGGAAAGCATTATTCAATCCCATTTTAACTTATTTTGCTTTAGGAATGGGTCCTTTTAACCCTTTCCCTCATATAAATATGTTTTCACGCATTTGCAAACAGAGTAGAACCAGAGGGGCCGTCTGATCAGGGTCTACTCTGTTTGCTGATAGAATTTGATAGATCTGTACCTTTACTTTCTAAAATGGTTACAATGTTCCACCTTTTATATTTCATTATACCTTTTCTGTTCATGAATATTCAGTAGGTATTTATGAAATTCGGAATAAACATAGAACAGGGAAAGGGTTAACAGATCCCAATTCCAATGGGCCATGTATATATACCAGAAAAAGGCATGACTGAGTATTGTGATGGTCCAATTGAAAAATTGCAATTTTGTGGAGCAAATCCAAAATGAAGGAGAAACAATAAACAAACTTTTGACTACTCACAACTACAAGAGCAATAGATAAAGATGAAAATTCAAAACATCATTTCTCAACCAAACCCTATGTTGTGACCACTCTTTAGAATCGTCTCGAAAACACAATTGTGAAGAGTGGTCAAAACATAGGGTTTGGTGGAGAAATAAAGGAACTATTCTTGAGAATGTTTTAATTTATGCATAAAATCTTGGCCTCCACATGTGTATACTACTAATGACAATAGTTGGTAAATGAGCATCGTAGTAAGTAGAATCAATATTCTGGTAGATAATTCTAATTATGTATAGGCGAACACTTTGCATGCTAGCACTGACTTCGTGACTTAACCCATTCCCTCATAGGCTATTTTTAGATCCAACCTCGAGCTCTTTGAATAAATCTACCCAAAAGCAGCACTAACTAGAGAAAAGGAAATATTTTAGAATTTTGTAGTTCTGAAACCATTGTGATAAATACAGCATTTGCCTCTTTAGGAGCGAATGCTCTATTTATCACAATGGTTTCAAAAAGTGACTTTTACAGAAGCGTAGAAAGGCCAATTTATGGAGGAAAGGGTTAACCTACACAAACAGTTTGGATCCAGATTAAGTGCTGAGCAACTCTGAGTGCTATCAGGATCAAACTATTTAACCCTTTCCCTGTTCTATGTTTAATCTAAATTTCAATACCTACTGAATATTCATGGACAAAATAGTTATAATGAAATATATATGGAAAACAGAACATTGTAGCCATTTTAGAAAGTAAAGAAACAGATCTATCATTAATTCCATTAGAAAACAGAGCAGACCCTGATCAGACAGCTCCTATATGAACCGTCTGATCTGGGTCTACTCTATTTGCAAATTCGTAAAATACTCAAAGTCGCAGCAGGTAACAATTTTTTGTAGATAAAAACTACTAACAGTACAAAGAGTTAAGCTCCCGGGGAAAAGTATCACTTTTGGAAATAAATCACTGCCCACACACGTCTTTTACGGTTTGTCAGGAAGAATTTTACAATCAATTTATTTTGCCTGAAAATCTTGCGGAAGAGTTATACTGTACCTGTACTTCTAAACTTTTATGTCAATACCCTAAATATCTTAACCCATTCCGCCATAGGCTATTTTTAGAACCAACCTCTTTGAATAAATCTACCCAAAGGGAGCATTTATTAAAGAAAAGGAAAATGTTAGAATTGTGTAGTATTGAAACCATTGTGATAAATAGAGCATTAATTTTGCTCCTATGGAACAAATGCTCCATTTATCACAATGGTTTCAAGAAGTGATAATTACAGAGGCTTAGAAAGGCGTATTAATGGAGGACAGGGTTATTAAGTATTGAGACAGAAAAGACTCAGGCCAATAATGTAGACAAAGATCCTGTCTGCGCTATTTCCTAACTTTATCAGTCTCATTTAACCCTTTCCCTGTTCTGTGCTTGTTCCAAATCTCGACACGTACTGAATATTCATGGACAAAATAGGTATAGTGAAATATGGAAAGTGGAAAATTGTAGCCATTTTAGAAAGTAAAGAAACAGATAATTAAAATTCCATCAGCATAAAGAGCAGACCCTGATCAGACTGCTCCTATAACTGCAAACAGTTTTCAATAACCCTTTATTCCATAAATACGCCTTTCTAGGCCATTGCAAACAGAGTAGACCCAGATCAGGTGGCTAGTTTGTTTGCTTATGGTATAATATAGATCTGATTCTCCAGTTTTTGCTTTAGCAAAAAATTCAAGTGTTAATATGCCATTTTAAAATCTAATAAATATTAATGATGTCATCATTTCTTTCCTGAATATTCATGGTGTAAAGGGTTAAGAATGAGATGCAGAGTAATGTGGCATCTCATCAGGATCCAAACTGATTGTCACGCTAATTGTCACTCTGACTGCAATATATTTTGAACAGAAACAAAAGAGAAACTTTCAACAATACTACTGACGACAATGTTTGGGAGATGTTATAACCTCTAAGTAAATTTCTAGATAAAAGAGAATCAATGCTAGAGGCTCTTAAAGTGTACAATCCATAAACAAAATTTATATTATTTCATACTGAATGGATTCTATCATCAAACAAGCAAAAAATGCGGAAACCGCATTAAAGCCGGATTTTTCAATTGAAAGACCTTCACCCAAGCTATCTGCATACCAAATATAAATTGTCTAGCATAATTATGTAGTTCAGAAGTTATAACAAAATTTTAAAAATTCAAATAAAATAGTGACCTTGACCTTGGCCTGATTTCAAGACTTAGTGTTTTTATTTCATCTGTAAGGTCCTTACCAAAGCTATCTGAATACCAAAGTTGAATTGCTTAGTGTTCAGGAATCAAAAGTTATAGCAAAATGTTAAAGTTTGTTAAACACAGCTAAGTTTTCAAAATAGTGACCTTGACCTTGACCCAATTTCATGTATCCTTATGTATCAACTGTAAGGCTTTCACCAAAGCTATCTCCATACCATATATGAATTGTCTATCATAATTATGTGGTTCAGAAGTTAAGACAAATGTTTAAGTTTTTCAATGATGGCCAACTTGTCAAAATAGTGACCTTGATCTTGACCTAATTTCAAATATCTTTAAATCAACTGAAAGGCCTTTACCGAAGCCATCTGTATACCAAAGATGAATTGCCTAGCATTTGTAGTGCAGAAGTTATAGCAATGTTAAACTTTGTTTAAAATGGCAAAGTTTTCGAAATAGTGACCTTGACCTTGACCTGATTTCATGTATCCTTGTATCAAGTGAAAGACAGTGGCCTTCACCAAAGCTATCTGCATACCAAATATGAATTGTCTAGCTAAGTAATTTAGAAGTTATAAGCAATGTTAAAGTTTTGTTAACGACTGCCCGTCGCCCGCCGTCCACGACTTGGATCCAGAATAGACGATTTATTCTGAGAGCTAGATCTCTAAATGCAACTCATTTGTGAATAGCAGTTTAAAAGTTGAACCATGATATTTACTCTAGACAAAACGAAACACTTTAAAACAATAAAGGCCCACATGGAAGATTGAGTTACTGTAATGCATAGCTTGTTTGGCTTTAGCATGCTAGAAGAAATGGCAGAATGTCTGCTTGGAAAACTGTATTAATACATTATACTCATCGTGCTGAAAAAAATTATGTCTGCCAAAACTGTGATCTGTTGCATTTTTTACTTACTTCTGATTCGGACAAGCGTTTGAGAGACTGTTAACCGAATGACAATCAACTTGGATCCTGATGAGACGCTGAGTTACACTGCGTCTCATCAGGATCCAAGCTGTTTGCAAATATGAGTCTGGTCGCGCTTAACAAGAAAAGCGTCAATAGGCATTTTCTACAAAAACTTGTGACACTGTCAAAACTGGCAACTTTGTAAAAACTTTCGGATCTTAACCTGTTACTCCACTGATATACCTTATAAAGCCTTTGCAAACAGAGTAGACCCAGATCAGACAGCTCGTCAGTCCTATAGGAACTGTCTGATATGAGTCTCAATGGTTTCAAAACTACATACATGTAATTCTAAAATTAAAGTAAGGGGTTAAAAGCATGTGGCTGCTTAGTAACAGGGCATTCCCTCATATTGATGCCTTTTGACGCTTCTGTAAAAGTAAATTTTTGAAACCACTGCGATAAATTGAGCCATTGCTCCATAGGAACAAATGCTCCATTTATCACAGTGGTATCAAAACTACATAATTCTAAATTTTCTTGTTTTTCTCGTAAATGCTCCTTTTCAGTAGATTTATTCAAAGAGGTTGGGTCTAAACATAGCCTAGGATGGAAATTGGTTAAGCAAACATTAAAACATAGTCTAATTGTGGGCTTTTCAGGCCGGTGGTAACATACTGCAGGCAACACTGTAATGCAGAAAGCTTCCAACTTTGTGCATTACTTCTGCCCTGCATTTAGCAACCACTTGCTGTATAACTTGTCTAGTTGAATATTCATGTAAGAAATACATCATGAATATCCATTAGATGAATTTTTATATGGCATATGTACACAAGAGTGTTAACCCTTTCCCTGTTCTATATTTAGCCCAAATTCCAATACCTACTGAATATTCATTAACAAAATAGTTATAAATAAATATGAAAGGTGGAGCATTGTAGACATTTTAGAAAGCAAAGAAACAGATCTTTCAAATTCTATTAGCAAACAGAGCAGACCCTGATCAGACGGCTCCTCTAGGAGCCGTCTGGTCTGGGTCTACTCTGTTTGCAAGTGTGTGAAAACACGTTTATATGAGGGAAAGGGATAACTTATAAAACTTTGGTATTGGTTGAAACTGTAGAGTTAGATCTATTATAATTTCATTAACCCTTTACTCCATGAATATTCATATTAACCCATTCCCTCATATTGACGACTTTGACGACTCTGTAAAAGTCACTTTGTGAAACCATTGTGAAAAATAGAGCATTTGCTCCTATAGGAGCAAATGCTCTATTTATCACAATGGTTTCGAACTACAAAATTCAAAAAAATTTCCTTTTCTCTAGTTAATGCTACTTTTCGGTAGATTTATTCAAAGAAGTTAAAACGTTGTAGCTAAAAATAGCCTATGAGGTAATGGGTCAAATATCAATATAGATTAGATTATTTTTAGTGATTGCATATGAACACAGGAATGTTTGGTCATGGCAGAAACTGTAGCATCATATTATTTCAAAAACAAATACAGCATACCCTGTTCCAGACGATTCCTACAGGAGCTGACTGATCTGGGTCTATTCTATTTGCAAAGGCAGAGAAATGCGTATTGGTGGAATAATAGTAGAGCAGACCCTGATCAGATGCCTCCTAAAGTCCTTTAGGACCTGTCTGATCTGAGTCTACTCTGTTTGCAAATGAGTGACAAAAACATTTACGGTATATGAGGGAAAGGGTTATGGCTGCAATGTTTAATCAGAAAGCGACCACTTAAAATAGGTTTTACTGTAATTTGATTGTTTCCAATAGGGTTTGAAACACTGAACACGATATTCCAATGCAATATGTTTACATAAAACAGTTTGAGGATGATAGCACTTTGTATCTTAACACATTCTCTCTAACTTTTACCCCATGTAATTGTTTCCTGCAAAAACTAGTTTGCTACAATTCTTAAAGTTACCTTTCCCCTAATTTCTCTTTTTAAAAAAAGGCATTCACTTGGCATTTGATCAGGATCCAAACTGTATACATAAGATATTACAATTTCTCGCTAGCTTGCAAAGAGTTAACCCTTTCCCTTATATAAACATGCTTTCATGTGTCTGCAAACAGAGTAGACCCAGATCAGACGGCTCCTATAGGAGCCGTCTGATCAGGGTCTGCTCTGTTTGCTGAAGGAAAAATTTCTATTCTTTCTAAAATGGCTATAATGTTCCACCTTCCAAATTTTATCATAACTATTTTGTCTATGAATATTCAGTAGGTATAGGAATGATCAGTAGAACAGGCAAATAGTTAAATCAGGCCGGTATGAAAATTACTCATCATTTAACCCTTCGTATGCTGGAAACTAATGTACTGGCATTTACAAACCGTATAGACTCTGATCAGAGGGCTCCTAGAACTGCAGCCTGATTGGAGTCTATAATGTTTGTCATTCAAATTTCTCTAGAAAATTTAATAATTTCATACTGAATGGACTCTACAGTTAATACTGACGGGACAATTTCCACTTTGAATATTCGGCATTCAAAGAGTAAAAATGAGAATAAGCCAGCAGACCCAGTATGATATTGATTTTTTAACGTCCAGACTCCATTTTTATGAAAATACAGTCTCTGCCTCCACAGAAACAAATACAGTATAACCTCTTTCAACATTGAATTTTCAAATAGACTATTCCAAATTCAAACAGGTCAAGCTTACTGTGAATATTCAGGGATTTTTTAAAGAAAAGTGTAACATGTTGACAAAGAGTGTAGACTCTGATGAGAGAGCTCCTCTTGGAGCCCTTTCATCTGGGTTTACATTCTTTGCAAAGGACATTAATGATTTTCCCGCACAGAAAGGGCTAAATGCCAATTCAAAAGAAGTCTAATTGTAAGTCATAAAGACAGGTCTTTGCTTAATGCAGGACAAAAGTAATGCAGAAAGCTCCCCACATTGTTTTTTTTCATTTCTTTAGCTCAGCCTGAGCCAGCATAAAACAGGTATCTTTTTTTAATTCTATTTTTTCTTCTTTTAGATTATAAGTACCGTTAAGTGGTAATTTAAAACAGTTTAGAATCTCACTTATTCACTTTATCCTATTAACCCTTACCATGCTGTGCAAAAAAATACATACGTGTATGCTCAAATTTGGATCTGGTGCATTTTGACTAAGTCCGGTTCAATCAAGCTTTTGAGAAACTATTGACTTAGTGTCAAACAGCTTGAATGCTGTTGAGATGCTAAGTTTCACGGCGTCTCATCTGGATTCAAGCTGTTTGCAAATGCAAGATCGGTTGCAGATAGTGGGATCAATGTTAACCCTTAAAGCCTACTATGAAAATGAAGTCTGAAAATGAAGTCTGTTTATGCTCCGATCTGTTAAGCAGCCGTCGTCACTTACTTCTGATATGTTCCAAGCTTTTGAGATACTATTTATAGAGTGTCAAACAGCTTGGATCCTGATGAGACGCCGAGTTACTTAGCGTCTCATCTGGATCCAAGCTGTTTTCAAATGTCAGTTAGGCCGTGCTTAGCAGACTAAGGGTTAATGCAGATTTAAACAAATCTGAGTAAATTCCTTTATCTTCATACAGTTATCATTTCTTACATGAATTTTCATTACATAAAGCACACTCAATCTTACATGAATTTTCATTACATAATATTACATGAATTTTCACTATATAATTTAAGCACACACAATCTTACATGAAATTTAATTACATAATTTTTTTAGCACCCTAAATCTTTAACCTTCCCCTTCATATACATTATGCAAATGCTTTTTTCACATATTTGCAAACACAGTAGACCCAGATCAGACGGCTCCAATAGGAGCCATCTGATCAGGGTCTACTGTTTGCTAATGGAATTTGGTACATCTGTTTCTTTCCTTTCTAAAATGGCTAAAATGTTTCACCTTCCATATTTCATTATACATGTACATGTAACTATTTTTGCCATGAATATTCAGTACGTATTGAAATTTGGAATAAACATAGAACAGGGAAAGGGTTAACCCTTTTTTCATTCATAATTATACATGTAACAAATTTTTTAAATAACACTCTCAATGGTTTTTATCTAATAAACAAAACTCATAATACATAAATATCAAGACATCTGTATATACTATATAGCTTAATCCTTTAAGTGCAGAATGTTTTCTTCAAATAAATGCTTTTTCACACCTTTGCAACAAGAGTAGACCCAAATCAGACAGCTGCTATAGGAGCCATCTGATCAGGGTCTGCTCTGTTCACTTATGGTATGATAATATAGATCTGATTCTACAGCTTTTGTCAAATTAAAACATTCCCTTGAAAAATTTCACTTTCAAAATTAAGCCAATAAATACTCATGATTCCATTATTTCTTACATGAATACTCATGGAGTAAAGGGTTAATTAACTATATAAGAGGGGTACTATTGTAGCCGTAAGTTACAAACATCATTATTAAATGAAGCAAAACCATGGGCAAATCGAGGGCTTGGTGCAAAACTATTCTAACTCCTTCACTTTGTATAGTTTTGCACCAAACCCTCGAAATGGATTCTGCTCAATAACATGATGCAGAGGTCCTGCACTTGGCCCAGACAGACCAAATAAGTTGATTACAAAATGTCTGCGGTCTATATTTACCCTCTGAATAGTGAATATTGAAGTGGAATGATCAACAACAGTTTGATGGCAGAATCCATTCAGTATGAAAGGATTAAATAATTCTATATACATGTACGTTTAAGCCTTTCCTTCATATACACAAATTTTCACGCATTTGTAAACAATGAGTAGACCCAGATCAGACAGCTCCTACAGGAGCTGTCTGATCAGGGTCTACTCTGTTTGCTAATGGAATTGAATAGATCTAACAGAACTAAAAATTACTTTCGAAAACGGCTACATTGTTCCACCTTCCATAGTTCATTATAACTTTTTTTGTCCATGAATATTCGGTAGGTATTGACATTTAGAATAAACATAGAACAGGGAAAGGGTTAAATGACAAACTTATAGACAGACCATGATTACAGAGATCCTCTAAGACATTTAATCCGTATGTATAATACACTGTTTGCAATTTGAAATACAATATAACATGTTTCCCCCCGCATTCAAAGAGAGTATCTGTGATTCACTATAATAAACACTACTCAGGTTCAGTAAAACCCCTCTGAACTGGACGTAAAGAGAGATTTCAGATCTGTTTGAAATATAAACAAGAGCTGCGTGCAGTGCCAACGCTTGTCTGATTTGGTGCTTGTCCCGCTAAATTAAACAATTTTTAGAAAAAAAATAAAGGGCCATAACTCCAATTTTTTGAATTTACCTTTTAATGTAAAACTTGATGAGATACCTCACTAAAGACATGGTATATGATCTGGGTTACACAGTTTGGAAAACATAATACAGTAAGACACCTTTTCTAACAAACCAAATCAGATTTCCCCTTTGAATGTAGTAAACTAGTGTACTGGCTATTTGAAACAATGTCATCCCAGATCATAGGGCAATAGGGGCCGTCTGATCTGGATCTACACTGTTTGAAATTTCCAACAATAAAAGGATTCAGCATGCTAAGAAATTTTTCTTTAGCAGAAAATGTTAAATTAATCTTCAATTTATACTCTTCTTTTACCTCTTTTCAACTCTTTTCAGGTTAAGTAATATTTTGCTTGCAACAATTGTCATCTGCTTCAATTAGTAAAATACAATTTCTCTCATTTCTTTGCAAACATATGGTCAGAGTTTCAAACAGTGTTGATTATGCGGCATCTCATCTGGATCCAAACTGTTTGCATAGAATAGATAATCATGGTTTCCCCCACTAGCGTGCAAGGAGCTAAACACACACCTAGAATGCCAAAACAGTTATATTCCAGTGATACACTTGAGATACTCAGCGTCTCATCCGGATCTAAGCTTGCAATTGACATCATTGATTTGCCTGTAGCATGGTGAAGGTTAGCTAACAGCCCAAATATCAATTATTATGCAATGATAATTAAAGCACTGATTCCAATGAATTATTGCTTTTAACCCTTACAATGTGGGAAACAAGTTAAATAGTATTTGCAAACAGTGTAGACCCAGACCAGAGGACTCCTGATGAGGCCCTCTGATCAGGGTCTGCACTGTTTGCCATATTTTACAGTTTATGGAAAAATTACTAGTCTTGAATTGGCATGAGACAGTTGAATGTCAATTCCGGAAGGGTGCATTTGAAAACTCAGCCTAAATGTCAGTGTTAATCAATAAAGGCAGCTATCTGTATCATGAATAAGCCCTTCTCTAGTAACCTCTATAAGAATTGACTCCATTTCGTGCTTATTACTCTTTATATGCTCATCTTATCCACCTAACCGTTACTCAATAAATATGCCTTTGCAAACAGTATAGACCCAGATCAAACGGCTCCTTCAGGAGTCGTCTGATCTAAGTCTACTCTGTTTGCAGATGTGTGAAAATGGTTTAACCCTTGAGAGCCTTAACCCTTGAATATTCATGTAAGAAATAATGATATCGCTGAATATAAATTAGATTAATCTGATAAAGGAATATGAACATAGGAATGTATGGCCTTGGCAGAAACTGTAAAATCAGGGTCTGTTTGCTCGTGATGTAAGGTAGATATTTCCGCCAAGGCCAAAAATTCCTGTGTCTATGTGCTATTATCCCATTCCCTCATATTGATGCCTATAAAAGTTACCTACCGAAACCATTGTGATAAATATAGCATTTGCTCCTATAGGAGCAAATGCTCTATTTATCAGGAGCAAATGCTCTGTTTATCACAATGGTTTCAAACTACAAAATTCTAAAATTTTCCTTTTCTCTAGTTAATGCTCCTTTTCGGTAGATTTATTCAAAGAGGTAACTGGATCTAAAAATAGCCTATGAGGGAATGGGTTAAAACAATAAATCTGAATGATATTCATGATGCAATTATTCCTTACATGAATGTTATATTCATAAATTAAAGAGTTAATCCCTTTCCTGTTCAAGTAAGAAATAATGATATCATAAATATTTATTGGCTGAAATTTTGTAATCGTATTTACACAGGATATTTTGGTATTGGTAGAAACTCACTGTAGAGTCAGATCTATTATAGTTTTATAAGCAAGCAGAGAAGACCCTGATCAGGTGGCTCCTATAGGAGCCATCTGATCTGAGTCTACTCTGTTTGCAAATGTGTGAAAAGGTTTAACCCTTGAAAGCATTAACCTTGAATATTCATGTAAGAAATAATGACATAACTGAATATAAATTATATTACTTTTATAAAGGCATATGAACATTATAGGAATGTTTGGCCATGGCAGAAACTGTAAAATCAGACCTATAATATAATTCCATAAGCAAACACTCACTGAGCAGACCCTGATCAGATGACTCCTACAGGAAAAAACTTTGTTTTTAAAGGCTTGAAAAAGATGTTTTTATCAAGTAAAGAGTTAACTCTGAGGAGGCTTTTATCAAAATTGAAAAACTATGCAGACCCTATTCAGATGAAGCTTATCTGAGATTAAAATACAAGAGTGTTCGGAGGAACACATGTGTCACCTGCTCACAGCTGAACAAAAACTGTTAATATGCTGGAGTGAAATCAGAACAAAGGGGGATAACTCAAACAGTATAGCATGCAGAGTGATGGGCCTTAGTTACATCAATGGTCCTCAATGAGAGGAAGACACATGTGAAATTTGAAAGCTCTATAATGATTAGTTTAGAAATGACAGCCAAAAAAAGAAAGTGTGAACAAAGGGGAATAACTCAAAAAGTATTGCATGTAAAGTGATGGACCTTAGTTACATCAATGGTCCACAATGAGAGGAAGACACGTGTGAAATTTGAAAGCTCTATAATGATTAGTTGAGAAATGACAGCCAAAAAAAGAAAGTTTGAACAAAGGGGAATAACTCAAAAGTATTACATGCAGAGTGATGGGCCTTAGTTACATCAATGGTCCTCAATGAGAGGAAGACACATATAAAATTTGAAAGCTCTACAAGGATTAGTTTAGAAATGACAGCCCTTTGAGGGTAAATTAGTCCTTACCTTGGACATGTGGTTAAAGGGCCTTATTTTAAAATTTGGTTATTATCTCCCCCGAGGCCCTCTGAGGCATTTGCTGCAATTTTTAGCAACCGTTCAAGGGGCCATGGCCCCTTAACTGTATATGGCCTTGTATTGGTCTACAGACCACTAAAATGGCCCCTTCCTTCAATCTGGCGGCACGGACGGACGGACATACAGATCCCTAAGTGACACACTGCCTCTCGGCAGGTGACACACAAAAAAAAATGCCCAAGAGAGAGGGGAGAGGATACAGAGAAATCCAGGTGTGATGCCCTACTCTTATTATCTAATATCAACAGAGTTTCTCTGGTTCTTTTAGAAGCCCAATGTAAATTTTTAGCACTGATACATCGGGCCTCGGTTTATAGTCTCATCCAAAGGTCTTGGTCCGACGGGGGATTGAACCCGGGACCCCTGGTATTGTAGTCGATTGCATTAACCACACGACTACGTCTGGCTGAGATGGTATGTGTTTGTGACTCTCTGCAAGATTTCACTCTTACCAACAGAAACTACATGCAAGACGGTGAGTAAAAGCTAAGACTGCTAACAGCTCTAAAAGCTATCTGGTAGTACTGCAGACAGCAGATGAACCTGTGTGGCAGTGTATGCATTATTTATAGATAATTACAGACTTTAGGCTCTCTTCTCCAATTCTTCTTAGCATGTAATTTAGTTATCCCTTTTCTTGATGAACATTCATACAAGACATCCTCCATTAGGAACATTAACTTTATTATTGTTTTAAAAATATAAAATGATTTTTTTTTTGCCATATCAAACAGTAGAGAACCAGATTTGTAACATTTAACCCTTTCCTCCATAGGCTATTTTTAG
The DNA here is from genome assembly GCA_963576725.1 of Azorinus chamasolen. Classification (NCBI taxonomy): domain Eukaryota; kingdom Metazoa; phylum Mollusca; class Bivalvia; order Cardiida; family Solecurtidae; genus Azorinus; species Azorinus chamasolen. Next base: position 71,095,822 of record OY755243.1, read on the forward strand.
ACCCAACCTCCTCGAATGAATCAACCCAAAAAGAGCATTTACTAGAGAAAAGTAAAATTTTAGAATTTTGTAGTTTGAAATCATTGTGATACGTAGAGCATTAAAAATTGCTCCCATAGGAGCAAATGCTCTATGTATCACAATGGTTTCAAGAAGTGGTTATTACAGGGGCGTATTAAGGCGTTTTTATGGAGGAAAGGGTTAAGCAAACAGAGCTCTTACAAGACCTGTCTGATTAATCTAATCTGTTTTCAAAGGTGTAAATGGCAGAGTTATCAAACAAAAAATTATTCTACCCACAATGACTGATCTTGATCAATCACATACATACGTAATTCAGCGTATTTGATGGATGAAGAAATTTGTAAGAAATTTCTGTCAGCAGCGTTCTTTCAAGTTTATATTCAAATACCCTAACTATCCTAACTATTTGGACAGTCAGAAATAGGCAAATAGTGCAGAACCAGATCAAACAGCTCCTAAAGGAGACAGGGTCTATATTATTTGCTTCCACATCTGTCTAATCAAAATGGTGCCAAGCTTTACAAACAGGTAGAGAGGTGAGATTGTCCAAATACAAATCCAAAAACCCTACTAAACCGGAAGTTAAATTTAGTATAAATATAAGTCTTGGGGACAGGTAACAGCTAAATCAATGCTGGGTGAATGCAATGCAGAAAGCTCCTCTAGGAGCTTTCTGCATGACTCTCACCCTGCATTAAGCAGCCACCTTCCTAAAAGTATATATCTAATTTCTTCTCTACTAGAATTCCTGTTTAGAGGTGGTTTACAGTAAAGTACTACCGGTTAATGCAGATGTTGCAATATGAAACCAATCCTCGACTTACAATGATTTACAAACAGGTCTGTCAGTTATTCATATACTCGAATTTCCCCAAAAAGATTGGACAGACTAACATGGGAGAATAGAGTAGACCTAGATCAAACTGCTCCTGAAGGAGCAGTTTGATCAGGGTCTACACTAGTTGCTACTATGCCAATACAATTAAAGAAAAAACTTTTTTTGCATCATTGAATTATTCAGCTTTACAAATCGATGCAGAGAGGATATTCAGGGGTGTCTGAATACTTACGGTAATTAGTGTGCAGTACTAGTTGCTGATTTTGCAATATGCAACTAAGCAATCTCCATAAATAACTTGTAAATCTACATTTACAATGATTTAAGTTTGTAATGTTTATTACATTATTCAGCAAATGGTAAAATTAGTCCAACTACAGCATCCTTTTGTTTTGAGAACTGCTTTTCCCAACAATATCTTTTCCTACATATAAACCCCTTTTCACGTATTTGCATTTATAGAGTAGACCCAGATCATACGGCTCCTATGGGAGCCATCTGATCAGGGTTTGCTCTGCTAACAGAATTCTTTACTTGCTAAAATGCCTACAATGTTTCCCCTTCCATTTTATTGTAACTATTTTGTCCATGAATATTCAGTAGGTATATTGGAATAATTCTCCATCTTTAACCCTTTCCTTCTTATAAACGCCTTTTCAAGCATTTGCAAACAGAGTAGACCCAGATCAGACATCTCCTGTTGGCTCTGTTTGCTTATGCCTTATGGTATGATATAGATCTGATTCTACAGATTCTGCCTCAGCCGAACTTTCCTGTGCTCATAATTATGGTGTTTTAAAAATATTCTAATTAAATTATTTAATATTCATAATATCATTGTTTCTAACATGAATATTGAACAGGTAAAGGATTAATTCATTTCTTTGTCTTGTTGATACTCATTTGAATTGTTTCGGAGAGGCAATTCTAATGAGTACCAACAAGATAGAGCTTGGCAGAAAAACAAAAAAAAATTACCGGTTTCATTAACCCTTTCCCTGTTCTATTTTTATTTCAAATTTCAATACCTACTCAGTTTTATTCCAAATTTCAATACCTACTCAATATCCATGGACAAAACAGTTATAATGAAATATGGAAAGTGGGAAATTGTAGCCACTTTAGAAAGAAAAGAAACTGATCTTCCAAATTCCATTAGCAAACAAAGTAGACCCTGATCTGGGTCTACTCTGTTTGCATATACGTGAAAACATGTTTATATGAAGGAAAGGGTAAAAACACTCCTCTTATCTCAGGCTGCACAAAAATACATGTACAATTAAAATCGAGCAGATTTGACACTCTGCAATAAGCTGTCAGCACACTTTAATAGCAAATCATTCTTTGTAGTTGACAACTTTTGCAGTTAAAGTTACTTGGTGTTGATAGGGTTGACATTATTTTCAAACAGTAAAGTCTTTTCAACTCCAGATCTGTGCACTCTAATTGTTGTCAGCTGCCATTCTGAAAGATCATTTTTTTCTTTATCTTAAAAAATGTAGTCAGAAAATTAAACATTTTGAATTCTTATCAGATACCAAGTTACACTACATCTGATCTGGACCAAAACTGTTAGCACAGGTATTCATGGGTGCAACGGGCTAAGTTTTCAAAAACACAGTTTTCTTCCATTTTTTAACTCATTTAACTCAATAGATATGCCTAGTCAGTCATAAATTCTTGTATAAATATTCATGAGGTAAAGGGTATTCACAAAAGTCGTACATAATATATTCATGTAATCAAGGATTAATTTTACCATTATTTTATCATCATGATCCACTAAATTTGTTTGAAACTACTGTCATACACAGGAAAATGGGCGAAGAGGACGATTTGCTTGAGGCATGCTAAAGGTCACCTAAGAGTTTGGTTTGGTTTTTATCGGGGTTTACATCGCTTTAAAAGTATTTCAGTCATATCACGATGTCCAGCTAATTACAGGTGGAGGAAAGACTTCAGAGGTTCTTCCGTGCATGGAACAAATTGCATTGTTTCGTGCACAGAAGAATGTCCAGGTAGAAACACCGACCTACCACAAGCCAGCTGGAAGGCTTCCCCACATGAAATATTGAACAGGTCATTCATTTTTGTTTTTTCAGCAGGTTGCTATGATAAAGCATAGGTTCAATCAGTAAAGGGCACATTGGGTCCACTATCCAAATAATCAAAACTTCAACCAAACCCGGTTGGTCTGTACTTTACTCTTAGCCCACAATGAGAAAGTTCATAATGAGCTTGAACTCTGCGTCTGCAACAATTGTCGTATGCTTTAATTCTAAAAATAAAATGTCTCTCACTTAAAATATATGATCAAAGTGTCAAATAGTTTGGATCCTGATGAAATGACACAATTTTATACAGCGGGTAAATTTTAAAGGGCTACATGTAACATATATACCTTTAAATTAATCCATTTATCACAGGATTTCTAATTGGATCCTTCTGTCATTTACATGTACACACTATTCTTAACGATTTCAACCCTTTCCCTGTTGCATATTCATGTAAGAAATAACCAAATCATGAATATTCATCAGCTGCATATTTTCAATGGCATATGTCCACAGGATTATTTGGTATCAGCAGAAACTGTTGAGTCAGCACTATTATAACTTCATAAGCAAACAGAGCAGACCCTGATCAGATGGCTCCTTTAGGAGCTGTCTGATCTGAGTCTACACTGTTTGCAAAGGCATGAAAAGGCATTTACATGTATATGAAAGGTTAAATTACCACTTACTTAACCTTTTCAATCTTGGACACACACAAGCACTGCTATTTGCAAACAGTGAAAAGCCAGATCAGAGGAGCCCTCTGATCAAGGTCTGCACTGTTTGTAATTCAAAATCCTCTAGCAAGTTTAAGCCTTTTATACTGAGTGGACTCTATAGTTAAACACTGACGGGATAGTCCACTTTGATAATTAAAGGTTGAAAGGGTTAATTAAGCATACCGTCAGCTGCATTACTTTGATCCTATACTAATCCTTTACCTGGTAGAGACTCCTTTGCAAACAATACAGACCCAGATCAGACAACTCCTGTAAGGGTAATCTGTTCATGGTCTGCTCTGTTTGATTTTACAGTTTCTGCCAAAGCCAAAATTCCTGCGTTTGTTCATATAACATTACCAAAATTCAGCTAATAAATATTCATGATGTAATTAGTTCAGACATGAATATTAATGAGGTACAGGGTTAAGCTAAAACCTGTCCTTAACCCTTCGCTTGCTATTCGCGTCAATATACCTACCTGTAACTAGCGAAGACCCAGATGAGACAGCTCCTGCAGGAGCTGTCTCATCAGGGTCTGCACTATTTACAAGTTGATTGTGCAACCAGTGCACTCCACAGCAGTGATTGCACAGCGAAATACTTGTACACAGTGAAGATATATGTAATTATACAATAGGACATGGGTAAAGAAGGAGAAATCTATTTTAAAATTCAGCAAGCGAAGGGTTAACCCTGGTTCCCACATAGGCTATTTTTAGATCCAACCTCTTTGAATAAATCTACCGAAATGGAGCATTAACTAGAGAAAAGGAAATTTTTTAGAATGTTGTAGTTATGAAACCATTGTGATAAATATAGCAATTTGCTCCTAAGGAGCAAATGCTCTATTTATCGCAATTGTTTCAAGAAGTGACTTTTACAGAGGCATAGAAAGGCGTATTTATGGAGAAATGGGTTAATATCCTAATTTAGAATTTGTTTGAGTAGTCCCCAGAGGCTTAACCCTAATAACCCACAAAGAAGTTTATTCTGTTGAATGTCATTCCCATAAATGTCATTATATCCAAGGCCAACTGTCTGTTACCTAAACAATTTATATCCTTGAATAAAACACTACATAAGACTAATTATCAAAATGTTAAGTCAATAACATTATACAGGGGTGACTGGTATAAGAACGTGTTGACCCTTTGCCTGATAGAGATGTTTTTTCATACAGACATCTGATCAGGATCTGCTCTGTGATTACATAGATCTGATTCTACAGTTTCTTCCATGGCACAAACAAATTTGTGTACATATGCCATTATAAAAGTTCAATTAATAAAATGTTATATTATTTATTTCTTACATGAATATTCATGAGGTAAAAGGTTAATGACCTAATCAGGGTCTACATTGTTTGTAATTAAATGTGAGCTATACAGTTTTATCCCATGACAATAAATAAAAGTCAATTGCATTTGGGGACATAAATATAGGGTTAACCCTACTGTAATTTGAAATTTGCGACGGTATATGAGGTTTTTAACGGTCGCAAATTATTTTAATGGCGACGCCGAAGGCGGAGCCGTTAAAATAATTTAAGACCGTTAAAAACCTCATATACCGTCGCAAATTTCAAATTACAGTAGGATTAACCCTATTCTAACGCAATCTTAACACGAAAAATGCCAAATTGTTGTTATATCCTATGCGCGCAGGTGATTGAATGAGTGATGAGGCGAGAAATAGTACCCAGTTTCTCTCAGATTTCTTAAAATAACTGGATTTGTTCACCCTGGTTTACACAGTCAAAACACCGGCCCAGTTGTAAGTTCACTATTACATTTGTCATGAATCATTACGCGACAGCTATTTTACATTTCAATACACTTTCAATACACATGTCAGGAAAAGTAACGTTATCTTAGTCTTTGGCGCCGTACGCAAAAACGTCGTCTGTAACAATGACGTCACTTTATGACGTTATGTTTGAATAGTATGATAAATAAGGCTGAATCTGAATCACAACGCTTTGAGTATATCAATAATTCTCCACATGACATATAAAAGACCGGTCAAGTCGTGACAAAGAATGGAAATTAATAACTTTCAAAATACCGGACTGAACTTGAATATATGTCAGTGTATGCATACGAATTTATCAGTAGATCTAAGTGTTTGATAAACAAAGCGCATTAATATATTTACAGGCTAATGCTGTTATTCGGCCGTTTTCGATTGGTTGAATTTGCGACATATAAAACAGTTTTTATATGCCGCAAATTTAGTCACATGAGCCAATCAGATTGCAGAAAATTGACAGATTGCGTTAGAATGTCCACTGTTTCTGTGTTCCATCAATATTGATCGTTCTCAAGTTTTTGATTGGTCAGATTTGAGCCTTTGGCTCAAATCTGACCAATCAAAAGCTTGAGAATAGCCATTTGACCTAAAAATGCCATCTTGAACACAGGAGGCAAATACATGAAGGTCATCCCACATTGTTATTTATCATTTATGGTTTATTATTTGAATATCTTATATTCTAACAAGGTATATACTAATTAAGTATTTGGACAGACAAACATATGCAAACAGTGCTGACTCAGATTAAACAGCTCCTAAACGAGCTGTTTGATCACAAGGAGCTACACAATTTGACACTTTGACAGTTATAAAATGGGGGCTAAACTAAATTATTGTGGGATATACAAACCGGTGGAGAAAGGAGATCTTAATCCATTCCCTCATATGCTATCTTTAGACCAAAACTCTTTGAATAATTCTACTGAAAAAAAAACATTTACTAGAGAAAAGGGAAATTTTAGAGTTGTGTAGTTTTGAAAACCATTGCAACAAATAGAGCATTTGCTCCTATGGAGCAAAAGCTCTATTTATCACAATGGTTTAAAGAGGCTTCAGATACGTCAATATGAGGGAAGGGGTTAACCCTTAGCCCGCCACATACTTTTTATCACTCTGTCCTCTTTGAATATATTACTTAGGTAGATCTTTAAAAAAAATATACAGGTTATATAATGTTGAAATGATTTTCCTGGCAAAACTATAGAGCCATGGAATTTCCATGGCAAACAGTACAGACCCAGATGAGACAGCTCCTACAGGAGCTATCTCATCTGGGTCTACACTGTTTTTACAAATGCAACTATAGTTTTGACTGGAGGGCTATTGGTTAAGGTAATTAGGAGATACATGTAATGTAAAATTGTCATCTGACCATCAAAAACGGACTCGATCTTTGAGAGGATAACTCATGTATACTACATGTATTAGTAACCATTTGTGTTCAATTATTTGAAAATCTTTTAAAAGGTTAAGAAGTTGATATGCATGGAAACAAAGTACAAGCCAATGAAACCATACAGACAGGCAAATGGCAAGTATATAATTATACAGTAGAACCCCTCTCAAACGACCACTTATTATGATTAAATATGGATGTCTTAAACACAGGTGGCTGCTTAATGCAGGACAAAAGTAATGCAGAAAGCTCCTATAGGAGCCACATTGTCAGAAAAAAAGTGGTTTCCCATGACAGATTATCTGAAAATCAAACTTATCCAAGCTTTTATTTGTGACAATTCCTAAAGCAAATTGAGAAAAATTGGTCAAGAAATGAAAGTGCTAGATGAGCAACAATGTATTACGATACATTGATGGACTGATGGATGGACTGACAGATGGGTCAAAAACTATATACCCATGCAACTTTGTCGCTATTAACCCTTCGCTTGCTGAATTTTAAAATGCATGTCCTCTTCTTTACCCATGCCCTGTGGTATAATTACATATATCTTCACTGTATACAGTTTTTTCTCTGTGCAATCACTGCTGTGGAGTGCACTCGTTGCACAATCAATTTGTAAATAGTGCAGACCCTGATGAGACAGCTCCTGCAGGAGCTGTCTCATCTGGGTCTCCACTATTTACAGGTAGGTATATTGACGTGAACAGCAAGCGAAGGGTTAATTTATACAACATATTTAGTCCATAATATGTCAATCCTAACTGAAGTTATTGAGTGGTAACAATGTCTCAACCAATGCCTTTTAACTTCAGGCATGACCCCATACCTCCTTGATGCAATTCGAAGCTCCATCTCCATGCAAGGCTTGAAGCTATCTGTACACCACTGCCAAATTTGGTCGTAATGCCTTTCTAAATTAAAGTGAGTGGAAAAGAAATTTCTATCTTCAGTAATTGTGACATTAACCTCAGACCTTTCCCCTCCCCAAACCCCTCCCTAATGCAATGTGAAGCTTTTTCAATGTGTTCATCCAATATCCTGATACAGCAGACTGTCTTAAGTGGACATTCATTTATTGAACATAGGATTCTTAAAAAGCAGGTGGTTGCTTAATGCAGGATAAATGCAATGCAGAACTAGAGGTTTTGTCACAAAAACGGATGTCTCCCCTCTAATAAAAGCAATATGTAAAGGGAAATCACTAAAAATGTTATGGTCTTGATGAATGATACTTCCCGTCATTATGCGTTTTCCACACTACATTTTTCAAGAAGAAAATGATAACAGCTAATAACTCCAAAAATACTAATACCAGATTAATGGCCTTGTGCATGACACTTACTTTCATCATGCTCTTTCCAAAAATAAAATGTCATTCCAATAAATAGCATCAGTCGAACAGGAGTTATTGATCGGCCAAAAAATGTAACAAAGGGCAATAACTCCAAAAATATTGAAGCCAGAATTATGGCCCTTGTTCATGACACTTTCTCTAATCATGCTCTTTCAATGCATGAAGTTTCAATACGATGGCAAGAGCCATGTAGGAGTTATCGTCAGGACAAGAAAGAATTAAACAAATGTACAAGGGGCAATAACTCTAAATTTATTGAAGCTCGAGTTAAGGATCTTATGCATGACACTTTCTCTTATTGTGATCGTTCCATGTATGAAGTTTCACTCCAATGGCATGTGTCACATAGGAGTAATCATCCGGACAAAAAATTGTGATTTATTTTACAAAGGGCAATAACTCCAATATTAGTGAAGCCAGAGTTATAGACCTTGTGCGTGACACTTCCTCTCGTCATGATCTTTCCATATATGAAGTTTCAATCCAATGACATGAGCCATATAGAAGTTATCGTCCGGACAAAAAAGTGTGAATTTTTTTACAAAGGGCAATAACTCCTATATTAGTGAAGCCAGAGTTATGTACCTTCTGCATGACACTTCCTCTCATTATGCTCTTTCCATATATGAAGTTTCAATCAACTGGCATCAGGCATATTGAAGTTATTGTCCGGACAAAAAATTGTGATATTTTTAACAAAGGGCAATAACTCAAATATTAGTGAAGCCAGAGTTATGGACCTTGTGCATGACACTTCCTCTCGTCATGATCTTTCCATATATGAAGTTTCAATCCAATGGCATGAGCCATATAGGAGTTATCGTCCGGACAAAAAAGTGTGATTTTTTTACAAGGGGCAATAACTCCTATATTAGTGAAGCCAGAGTTATGGACCTTGTGCATGACACTTCTTCTCATTATGCTCTTTCCATATATGAAGGTTCAATCAACTGGCATCACGCATATTGAAGTTATCGTCCGGACAAAAAGTGTGATGGACAGACAGACAGACGGACGGACAGACGGACAGACAGACAGACAACTCTCACAAAAACAATATGTCTCCCCCATATAAATATGGGGGGAGACATAATGAGAAAGCTCCTGTTGGAACTGTCTGCATTATGTTTGACCTGCATTAAGCTACCACATGCCTTAAAGACCCACAATTTGACATTCTTTTATATGGCTGCTTAAGCCAGGTTCTAATATATATTCTGTCATCAGTATACTCTTCAATTCAAAGTGCATTCGTTAATATATTCAAGTAGTGACAGCCATGTCAAGCAGGGTTTTTTGTTAGAACAGAAATAATAAGTATCCTTTGTCAGTGAATGTCATTTTATAAGCCTCACTACGGATCTTACAATAACTTGTCATTAAATGTTACACAAGGCTGAATGGCATCAAGGCATGTGGGTTGAACACATGTAGGCTAAACAATGCTACGTATATAACGATCAATGACATAGATTACGCACAAATGTGCATCTAAATAAATCTAAACACTTATTTGAAATACTTAAAAAAAGTAAAAACAAAAAAAAGAAACAATAGCACTGTCAGAAATACTGGAAAAATGATAAATAATACACTGCTTATTTCCCCCTTTGGTGCCCCTGCTTGAAATTGAAAGTCGTTTACCTCTTGCTCTGATTCATCTTTGAAGCATAAACACGCTGCTCGCTTTCGATATCCATCCTCATCATACGTCCGAATCGAATTTATTTTCTCCTTCACCATATCAAACAAATGGGATCTATACTTTCTAGCAAAAATGTACCAATATCAATAGCAAGACATGTTTTCGGCACAAAATTTTATGAAAGTCCTGGTTACCAGACGTTGTTTATCGTCGCTAGAAAGCGTCTATCGTCCAGGAGCAACTATTTCGTTTAATCGGCCTAGGCCTTTTTCATACCCTAGCACGTTCGGTTATATCATGTGCCATTTAATAAACAAGGCGATCTAAATCACTCCATGTTGAAAAGTTAAATCACAAATAAGACGAAACTGTGGAATAGTGGACACATAGAAATGCACAGCAGACGCTTGTGCACATTCATGCGTCTATTTATCTGATGTTTCGTGTCATTACCGTAGTTGCAATGAACATTTTGTTTCTGTTTTGTATCAGTTTCTTTATAAAGAATATTATAAGAAACAACACCGTACACTTATTTCGATACTTACATATTAAGTTTTGTGTGTCCGAAGATGTTGTTAGTTTAAATATATTTTATTTCCATATTCCACGAGGAACATGGATGGTGAGAAAATAAAAAAACAAAGTATTTTATGATGGCACGCACACGCGTGTGCGTGCGCGCGTGCGTGTGCGTGTGCGCGCGTGTACCTCTTCCTGTCTTGGTCTACGTCTGAGCATGTGTTATTTCAGTCAAATATGAAGACGGTGTGTCCTTTTAATTGAGTATATGTTACACCATGAAAGATTGCCATAAAAAGTTATTTCTAACTGAGCTGGTACAGTAAAAGCATCGACGGCTTACTTGTTTATAATATTAATGTCGAATTACATGTACTTCGTTTTATCTTAAGCTTAAAATAAAATACTCAACAGATCCGCCATGTGCATTATATTAGGTGCTCTTTGTCTTAGAATGTTCAATACACGTATGATTAAAGGTACTTGTATACATGTTTCAACAACTGTACAAACCCCTAATCCGACTTCAGTTAAATATTACATCTGTTTGTTTCAATGCATGGCGAAACAAAACTAACAGACAGGAGAAAATAATAACTGTACATGATGCTTGCATAATTTATATGCTATAACCAGGGGTCTGATTTTCGAAAGGTCGTGCAGCTAAATTTATTGTAGCATACCCTGGTCAGACGGCTCCTATTGGAGCCGTCTGATCTGGATCTACCCTGTTTGCAAATGCGTGAAAACACGTTTATAAATATGAAGAAAGCGGTTTAAAAATGGTTATTCATTAGTTAGTCGTTAATGAATACGTAAGTCCTGAACAATGAAACGGACATATTTGTGAACCATATGTTTGGTCTGTATAAAATGTCTGTAGAACATGCATTAGGCGACCTTTAAAAAGAGGTCTAAGCCTGGGTCTTTAAGGCAGGTGGTAGCTTAATGCTGGTCGACAGTAACACAGAAAGCTCTTATTGAATCTTTCTGCATTACTTTCGCCCAGCATTAAGCAACCAATAAACTAATGATCGCTTTGTGCAGGTTCTACTGTACATGTATAAATATATTATACGTGAACATTGATGTTTGAACGATTTGTATGTTACTCGTGAAATAAAATTAAAAAAAAACAACGCCTTTGTAAGAATAAAACCTCGATTTAAACATTATGGATGGGTTTTAAGCTAACGTTGTATACCTCAAGGAACAGTCAATCTCATACAATTTGCGTGTGTTTTTGGGGTACAGTAACACCTCTCTAAAGCAGTCAACCATAGGAGCCAATAGCTTTACATAAAACGACAGTAATGCAGAATGTCGGATAGAACGTACATTATCTGGTACTTTCGTTACACTGTAAGCAGTCATTAATCATTCCACTGCTGAATTTTCAAACGGATTATTACAAAATTCAAACAGGTTAAGGTTATGGTGAATTTTAGTGATGTTTTAGCACTTACAATGCTGAATTTTCAAATGGACAATTCCAAAATTCAAACAGGTCAAGCTTATGGTGAATATGTAAGGATTTTTTCCCCAAAGGGTAACGTGATAAACAGTGCAAACCCTGATGAGAATGCTCCTCTATGAGCCCTATCGTCTGGGTCTACACTGTTTGCAAAGGACACCAGTGACTCGTGTCCCACACTGCAAGGGTTAAAGGCACTTATGTTTATTTTCTAGATTATATCGTTTAACCATTCACTCCAACATTACGCCTTTCTATGCCTTTGCAAACAGAGTAGACCCATGCTCAGACGGCTCCTAGAGGAGCCGTCTGATCAGGGTCTGGGTCCATGCTTATACAGATTTTTAGTTGAGTCTGAGTTTGTTCTCAATCTTTTGATTAGGCAGATTTGAGCCAAAGGCTCAAATCTGACCAATCAAAAACTTGAGAACGAACTCAGATTCAACTAAAAAGTTTTATAAGCATGGATACTGTTCTGTTTGCTTATGATATAATGTAGATACGATTCTACTGTGGCCAAAAATTCCCGTGTTCATGTGCCGTTATAAAAATATAATCTAATTAATATTCATGATGAATTACATGAATATTTATGGTCTAAAGGGTTAATCGCTTTAAATTTGTTCCATATTGATCTAGTTGATGCTCTGTGATTCTTTTGAAGCAATCGATGCTGGCAATGATCATATTAAGGAGAACGGAACTATTTGTAAAAAGAATCAATTACTCCAATCGAAGTATCCTTTAACTTCATGAATATTCGTGTATTTTTGTATACGTTTGCAACCTCATATTGGACCCTGCAGTTTGAACAACTTAGAGCAACGGATAAATGGACGTGCTCAGATACTAAAATCGTTATTTCTCCACCAAACTAAAATCGTTATTTCTCCACCAAACCCTACCCTACAACAAAGGGTTTAGTGGAGAAATAAATGAGTTATTATTGAAAATGTTTTATTTTACGCATCTTATCTGGACCTCTTAATTATTAATCCGTCAGATGTCAAATATTTGACAAGGTTTTCTTCGATTAGCATGGTCTCACCGTCTATCGAACCTCTTAACCTTTGACCAGGAACAGAAAACGTTTACTTTGAATATTGAAGAAAAAATAAATCAGCAGTTCAAAATAATCTTTTATAATACCTTGAAACAATTAAATATTTTTATTCTCATCTATTAATCCCCAAACAATCCAGTGTTCCCCACCACCCGCATAGCAAAAACAAAAATGGCTGCCAGAAAAATATCACCTGCGTATCGAACCCTTATTTTAGAAACTGTTTACTGTAACATAATACTCATAGTCACGTGATTTCATCATGGGCACGCAACCTTTGCATAAGCTGAAGGGGTCAGAGCTGTCAAACATTTTTAATGTGGTACACTTTTCAATTTATGTTGATATTCTATAACGTATTAAGAGTGTTCTCATGTTTAGCATAGTTGAAGGGAAAATAAACTGTATTGACCTGTTTATGATGTTTATTTCGTTTTTAAAGCTACGAGGCGTTGTTTACAGACAAAGCAACGGTACTCATGATTTTATGACATAGTATGCACTTGTGCATGCGTAAAAACACAAAAAATGAAGGGTTCGATAAACAGGTGAGGTTCGATAGAAGGTGAGTCTACGATAATTATTGCGAACATCCCACAGTTTAGCTTTCTTTGTTTGCACCTCGGTATTTCACATTCTCTAACCCTTTACTTGATATAAACACATTTTCACGCCTTTCCAAGCATGCTGAAGCCGTCTGATCAGGGTCTGCTCTGTTTGCGTATTAAATAATGTAGATCTGAGTCAATGGTTTGTCACTGTCAAACTTTACTGTGCTCATATACCATTATAAAAATCAGCTAAATACTCACTGCTACACGATGTCATAATTTCTTACATGAATATTATAAGACATAAGACATTGAAAATTTGCATGCTATCACATGCAGTAAAATCTCGATTGTTCGAACACTAGAAAACGTATTATTATCGATCTTAAGACATGTATATAGCAGCTTAATGCATGACATTCACTATGCATTAAGCAGCCGCCTGCCAAAAAGGGTCTAAATTCTTCTATACAGAAATTCAAATAATCGAGATTGTTCTGTAATTGGTAAACATCAACCTTTATCCTGCTAAGCGTAATCTCGCCAGACTGGGCAAGCCGGGTCCAAACGATGCGTGTCATCAGGATACAAGTTATATGACACCCAGTCAGTAGTTGCTTAACCATTTCCCTCATATACATGCATGTTCCCTCATTTGCAAACAGAGTAGACCCAGATCAGACGGCTCATATAGGAGCCGTCTGATCAGGGTCTGCTCTGTTTGCGTATGGGAGAATATAGATCTGATTCTACAGTTTCTGTCTCAGCAAAAATGTCATGTGTTCATATACTATTACCAAAAAATCATCTAATTAATATTCATGATGTTATTATTTCTAATATGAATATACAACAGGGAAAGGATTAAAAGTTTGAACGTATCAGACGTTCTAGATAGTATGTATGTAAGTAAAACTAGCAAACAACTCGTGGACTTCACTTTACATCAGGAAAGGGGTAGCTGCACATTGTCCACTATATAATAAATATTGTAGTTCAGATGGATTTTTAGAATTTACCATAAATGGGGATATGAGTATGAATGAGTTTCCTCAATTAAGTACATGTACATTCGTTTGATGCGCCAACCTGTGGTGGCGGAACAGTACTTTGTGTAAACCTGATGATAAAATCAGAATAATAGTGCACCGGGCAAAAGTCGGCATTTCGCGGTTCAAAAAGAAATAGAAGAAAAGATAACTGAAATCCTAATCTATTACTAGTTCATATAGTTCGTATGTTTATTTACTTATGTTTTTACTCTATTTATATGTTGGTCGAGTTTCAGCAAATTCGGTCATCTTTTGAAAACCACACTTGAACATGTTTGTAATGAGTTTTCGCGACATGTAAAACTGAAAGTCCTATTCATTTTCGCACTAGAAGTTAACGTTGACCCATTTTAGTAAAGTATTGTAAAGGTTCTTAATTGTATTTGGTTCTGAAAAAAAATATGCTAATCGAACAGACGATTTCACTGTTGTTGCTTTACTGCTAATATGAATTGGCTAACTGTGAGAGGCCTTTCTGGATATAAATAGTAAATACAGATACTGCCTGGAATATGGTTGTGAACATATATATGAAATGACTTAGCAGTGAAAACATGATGTGATGTAGTCAATAATTGTTGTTATAGCACCAGAGTTGTATTATGAAACCCTTCACTTATGTACACAAACAGGGTTTTCCCTAACGCAGGATTCTTGCGTTTTTACCCCTAAAACTGAGCTAAGGACTCGTATTTTTCATAACCATGCATCCCCTGGGACGCACAAATTGATCCGTATCAAATTCGGCAAAAATGCTCTTTTTCGTATTTTGTTTAATTTCCGATACAACGTTTAAACCTGCTGTGTAAAACAATAAAACATGGCTGTCACTGTTTTCAGAAAATGAAAGGTCACATGTGATGTCGCGTGTGATTTGTTGGGGTTTTAAATTTCATTTGATTGGTCAAAGGGTACACACCCTTTTCTGTATTAGCATATAACCTCCAACCCCGCACTGAGAGTTAGGGGTTAAGATTTCTAATGATGTTTGTTTTTCATAATTAAAGTTCGAACTTTTGTGGCTTTTGACAGTGAAAAAATTCAGTACAAGCGTATCTCAATTATACACACAATTAATTTGTAACGAAAGTTATGCAGTTAAGATTTTACTGGTTCCCGTGCTATTAGGGCATCATGCGCATAGTACGGACCGGTAATCAGCTGTGTGTATTACATTCATGGCGGCATATATACGAGTTGACAGTTGTCAGTTTTTCACACGTAAGATTGTCTTCAATTGTTTATGTAGGGACCGGTGTTTGTTTTTATCCTTTAACCTGCTGCGGGCGGATAAGTTTATTTTATGTTTCATTGCGATATTCAATCATATTACTATAAATGAGGTATTTACAAAAACAAATTCGGCGACACAGACTACCCGCGTAATGACATCATGAATATTTATTAGCTGAATCTTTTTAACTGAATACCATATGTATACAGTAATTTTTGCAAATGTTAGATACCGTAGACAGACCTATTGTAATTTCCTAAGAAAATAAAGCAGCCTAAGATCAGACGGCTCCTATAGGAGACATCTGATCTAGTCTACTCTATTTACAAACACAGGTGCCCTTTGCATGCTATGTCTCAACAAAAACAACTCCATCACAAATACATCATTTTTTCAATCACATCACATGTCATTCCCCAAAAACCCTTGCTCTATATAATAAGTAAATCATCTGGGACCCTTATTTTGGCACCTGGGACTCCCAAAATAAATTTTTGAGGGTCCCTGGGACTCTCAAATAGAAAATGCTAGGGAAAACCCTGACAAATGATGCAAGTTCTTTTCTGACATCATTTAAATTTTGTTTCAGAATTATTTATGCGGCTGAATTAAGTCTTGTCGATAAAAAAAGTAAATGGCCAAGAGAAACGTTTGAAGCCAATAGGGTCAATCTGCTTTATTTTTTTCAATCATTCAGAATGACCAATGAAATTCTCAATTTTGACATTCATTTTTCACTTGGAGTGCATACTTCATTCTAGTAGAAATCTAAAATTTTCAATAGTTTAGGCTGTTATAAAACATGGAGACCCATGGAAAGTAGAGATGTCTGAATCACTTATGCCCTTCACAATCACCTGGAAAGAACAGCTGCTTTTTCAAGTTTATAGACAACCAATAATTTGTTTACTGCCTAATAATATCATTGGTTTTATTGTAAACTTTTGTTGACAGAGTGATGCATCATTTCCACATGTCATAAACACAGAGAACTATGGATTCATTTGGCGGATTACCACCATCTATCAGTCCAATGACTCACCAGGATGTGTTGGACAGTGCTGCCAGATTGATAGATAAACATCTACAGGAGGATAACTCAAGTCGAGATTTGTCGGAACAGCTGAGAATTCCTTTGCATTGTAAGTATAATGAAGTTACAAACATTCATTAACCCTTTCCATGTTCAATATTCATATAATGTTATTATTATATATTATATTAAATAATGTTATATTTATTAGCTGAATTTTCATAATGTTAACTTTTCAAGATTTTTTGTTGGCTTTGACAAAAACTGTACTCAGTGATTTTTTTACCTGCGAGTCCCGAGTCCTGTACTCGTAAAATTCTCAGAGGATGCAAAGTTTCAAATTATGTGAGTCCCAATAATGCATTGAAATTTCTAACAAAATTTAATTTTGAAGTATATCTTAATTATTATCAATACCCAGTTTTTCATCAGCTATTAGTATGAAAAGGCCAGTCTTATAAATACCTTTGACTGGGTGCTTTATAATGTATTTTCATAGAATTATTAAAATTTGGACTCATTCTTTCAGTTTGGGGACTCACAGATTTGCTGTTTATCGAGTCCCAGGACTCGTGCAAGAAAATTTGTAAAAATATCACTGCTGTACTCTATCAAATCAAAAGCAAACAGAGCAGACCCTGATCTTACAACTCCATTCTGGGTCTACTCTGTTTGCAAATGTGTGAAAACACATTTATATGAGGGAAAGGATTAACACTTAGAGTATACTTTATTCTTTGTGAGTATACTTTATTCTTTGCATTTTTAGCTCGACTATTCGAAGAATAGTGGAGCTATCCTACTCGCCCCGGCGTCCGCGTCCGCGTCACACTTTGGTTAAGGTTTTTGTTAAAGTCCACTTTTTGCCTCTAACCTTTGGAATAAAGCTTTGAAACTTGGAACACTTGTTCACCACCACAAACATCATCTGTAGGTAAGAGTACATAACTCTGTCAAGCATTTTGACAGAATTATGGCCCTTATTGTTCGCCACCACAATCTTTATCTGTAGGCAAAAGTACATACCTCTGTCAAGCATTTTGACAGAATTATGGCCCTTTTTGACTTAGAACTTTTGGTTAAGGTTTTTGTTAAAGTCCACTTACTTACATAACCCTTTGAGATAAAGCTTTGAAACTTGGAACACTTGTACACCATCAAGAATTCCATCTGTAGGTAAGAGTACGTAACTCTGTCAAGCATTTTGACAGAATTATGACCCTTTTTGACTAGAACTTTTGGTTAAGGTTTTTGTTAAAGTCCACTTTTTGCCTCTTACCTTTGGAATAAAGCTTTGAAACTTGGAACACATATTCACCACCACAATCTTCATCTGTAGGCAAGAGTACATAACTCTGTCAAGCAATTGACAGAATTATTGCCCTTTTTAACTTAGAACTTTTGGTTAAGGTGTTTGTTAAAGTCCACTTATTTACATAACCCTTTGAGGTAAAGCTTTAAAACTTGGAACACTTGTTCACCACCACAATCTTCATCAGTACATAACTCTGTCAAGCATTATGACAGAATTATGGCCCTTTTTAACTTAGAACTTTTGGTTAAGGTTTTTGTTAAAGTCCACTTATTTACATAACCCTTTGAGATAAAGCTTTGAAACTTGGAACACTTGTTCACCACCTCAAGCTTCATATGTAGGCAAGAGTACATTACTCTGTCAAGCATTTTAACAGAAATTATTGCCCTTTTTCACCTAAGTTTTTCTCTTTCATTAAAGAGTTCAAAGAGATCCTACATCCTGAATGCTATTAAAGATAATTTTACTGAGACTGATTACTTGCCTCTAGTATCATTCGATACTATTTTAGTCCACTATCAAGCATTTTTACACTAACAATTCTGAGAATAGTCGAGCGCGCTGTCCTGTGACAGCTCTTGTTATGCCTCCTTTTCTAAAGCGGCCGCGACAGACCAAAAGTCGTTAAAAGATGGTACTAGTAGCTCCCTTGTCTACACTCGACATTAAAAGGTGTAGTTCTAGGACTGGTCGGCCCGGTGTCAGGATAATGTGACTGGGTGGGGTGCCCTTGCCATGTGCCCGCGGCAGGGGTATTTCAGTGAGGCAGCACTATAACTTGTCTCATGCGGGTGCCGTCTGCAAATAACTGAAATACTGTTGGTCGGACGTTACACCCAACTCACTCACTTACTTTTCTAAAGAGGGGATGTGGCATGCATATTTGACCTTGTCAGTCTTAGATCTAATGAATGTAAGGTAAGGTATGATTTACCAGCCAATTTTATGTGATACATAACTTATAAATGGAAGTAATTTGAAATAATGAGTTGACTGTACGATGCTGTTTCAGTACTATTCTGAAAATACGGCTGGCATTACATGATTACTGGAAAAATGACACTTGGGTATATACAAACGATAATATACAAAAGACCTATCCTAATTACCTTAAGTATTTGGACACTCGAAAGCTGAATGAGTCACTTTTGCACAATTTGGTAACTTCAGATTAGATTTATATAGTAGCAAATAGTGTACACCCTGATCAAACTGCTCCTTCAGGAGCAATTTGATATGGGTCTGCACTATTTGCATAAGTTTGTCTTTCTCAATATTTCAGGTAATTAACAGTTTACTCAATGAGTATTATGTAAGAAATAATGACATCATGATTATTAATTGGATTTGTATTTATAATGGCACAAGAACACATTCAAACTGTAGAATCATTAACTATATTATTCCTTATGGAAACAGCAGACCCAGATCAGACAGTTCCAATAGGAGCCGTCTGATCTGGGTCCACTCGTTTGCAAAGATGTAGAGCGGCGTATTTATGGAGTAAAGCGTTAAGGTACATATTAATTATGGCTGGAATGCAGTCTAATTATCTTGCATGGCTTATTTTTAGATCTGCTCCATTTTAGACTGTTGCATTTCTTTCAGCCCAGCCCAGTGTGAGTGGTCTGCATGACTATGATTATCCGAGCCTGATGGAGACCGGAATTGGTCTAGATTCATTGTCTGAAATCAGCAATATCAAGAGAGTGCCACTGCCACCAGAACTCATAGAGCAGTTTGGACGTATCCTTTCACTGTTTAATTTTTTTAGAGAGAAAAAAATAGTGGGTCATAGTCTTAAAGGCAGACATCTGAGTTTGATTTTACAAAATTACTTTATAAATTACATTCACCCAAACACTTTTAACCCATTACCTCATAGGCTATTTTTAGATACGTCTGAATAAATCTACTGAAAAGGAGCATTAACTAGAGAAAAGGAAAATTATAGAAATGTGTGGCTTAGAAACCATTGTGATAAATGGAGCAAATGCTCTATTTATCACATTGGTTTCAAAAAGTGACTTTTCCAGAGGCGTCAAAATGCGTCAATCTGAGGGAATGGGTTAAAAGGTATGCTAAAGCTTTACTATTACCACAAGAAATTCTATTTTAGAATTTATGGTTTTGCGATAAAATACATATCAGTGTTTGGCTCTTTAATTCAAGCATGGGAAAATCTGACCGGAATCTCACTATTGACTATAGCCATTGAGCTACATGTATATAGGCATTTAGCTACTTTCCCGCCAGATTTTCCCGCCCTTGATTATTTGGTTGAGACAAATGTTTTAACCCTTTCCCTCATATAAACGTGTTTTCACGCATTTGCAAACAGAGTAGACCCAGATCAGACGGCTCCTAGAGGAGCCGTCTGATCAGGGTCTGCTCTGTTTGCTAATAGAATTTGATACACCTGTATCTTTACTTTCTAAACTGTCTACAATGTTCCACCTTCCATATTTCTTTATAACTATTTTGTTAATGAATATTCTGTAGGTATTGAAATTTGGCCTAAACATAGAACAGGGAAGGGTTAAGAGTGAAATATCCATATAGTGTAAATCATATTGAAGTCTTACATTTTGTAGTAAATTTTAAAGTGGTAGTTATAGTGTTTTAGCATTCAAATGTGTTTTGTGAATATAATTTATTGAGAAATATTGCAACTTCTTTTTCCATTTTTCATATAAATCAATCAACACCAAAAGCTGTACACATATTCATATTATGAAAATAATGTTTATAGCCCATTTTCCAACAGTATGAATATATTCAGCTAAATATTAACCCTTTGCTTGCTAATCACGTCAATATACCTACCTGTAAATAGTGAAGACCCAGATGAGACAGCTCCTGCAGGAGCTGTCTCATCAGGATCTGCACTATTTACAAGTTGATTGTGCAACCAGTGCACTCCACAGCAGTGATTGCACAGCGATATACCTGTAGACAGTGAAGATATATGTAATTATACAACAGGGCATGGGTAAAGAAGGAGAAATGTATTTTAAAATTCAGCAAGAGAAGGGTTAACTGTATCTGAATACTCCTTAGAATATGGAAATCATTACACGTTGGGCCAATCTCTGACACTGTGCTTATTAACTCTTTCGCTCATGTAAACACCTTTTCACACATTTGCAAACAGAGTAGACCCAGTTCAGATGGCTCCTATAGGAGCCATCTGATCAGTGTCTGCTGTTTGCTTATAGCATAATATAGATCTAAGTCCAAACATCCAGTGTACATATGCCATCATAAAATGACATCAGGGTTTGCTAATTGAATTTGATACTTTAGTTTCTAAAATGGCTACAGTGTTCCACCTTTCATATTTCATTATAACTATTTTGTCCATGAATATTCAGTAGGTACTGAATGTTGGACTAAATATAGAACAGGGAAAGGGTTAAAAAGCATATCTACTGTGTAATACTTTACCTACATATACTGGTACATCAAATACGTCTGGTACACATAATCGATTTTTATGACAGATTCTGGTGTATGATGGACGTGTTTCCATTGTTTTCCAAGTCAGTTAAAAATTCTCATTTGATCAGGTCAGCTGCTTGCTTATTGAATTATATAGATCTGATTCTGCCAAAGCCAAGAATATATAATAAAAATTCAGCTTAAAAATATTCATGATGTCATTATTTCTTTACATGATTATTCATTATTTAAAGGGTTATAGCGTCTTAAGATTATTTGTTTGATAAATTCCAATGTACATTCTACCCATATAGTGACAATAATATGTAATTTATGGTTTTTGTTTTCTGGAATTGATGTCTCGTTATTGACCTTAACTAGTATTCAGGAATGCAGTGTAACTGTATGATGGGATTGTTCCCAGAGATTGAGAGAGCCTGGCTGTCCATAGATAGTGAAATTTATGTCTGGAAATATGAAGATGGGTAAGACATTTAGTTTGATAGCAGCGTAACTTAGTGTTTTGTCTGGATTAAATTGTTTGACACTGTTTGACATTTTGACAGAATTTTTGAAGCGAAATGACATTGCAAGGAGTTTGCTGGAATACTATATATTTGTCATGAAACCTCATTGGTAAAATCTTATATGGTATCATCTGATGGTTGGCTTTTGGGAGTATCTATTGGTAATTACCAATATTTCTTGTTCACTCTTTGATCCAGATGAGACACAGAGTAACTCGGCATCTTTAATATCAGAAACCAAACTATTTGACATTATTCTGTAACCCTTTCCTCCATAGGCTATTTTTAGATCCATCCACTTTGAATAAATCTAACGAAAGCATTAGCGGAGCATTAACTAGAGAAAAGGAAAATTTTAGAATTTTGTAGTTCGAAACCATTGTGATAAATAGAGCATTTGCTCCTATAGGAAATTGACTTTTACAGAGGCGTAGAAAGGCGTCAATATGAGGGAAAGGGTTAAAGTCCCGTTATATTTTTTTAAAATTAATTTCTTTGCACAATTAGCTGTCTAATGGCTACTCATATAATATAGAAAATAACATCATTTTAGGCTTTGTTTTCTCTAAAACTACACACCCCATCATGGAACAAGCAGAACAATCTAAATTTAGCACGTATATGATGTCAGTGAAATAACTGAACATGGATTGTAATTTAAATACAAATTCTGTTCTGTTTTTAGCTCACCTGGCACAAAGTGCCAGGTGAGGTATTGTGAGGGGGCAGTGTCCGGCGTCCGTCGTGGTGCGTCGTGCGTATGTGCGTCGTGCGTCGTGCGTCGTCAACAATTTACTTAAACATCTTCTTCTCTGAAACCACAAAGCCTAGAGCTTTGATATTTGGTATGTAGAATCATCTAATGGTCCTCTACAAAGATTGTTCAAATTATGTCCCCTGGACCAAAAATGACCCCGCCCTGGGGCTTATCAGTTTTTCTTAGGAAAATCTTTTAAAATCTTCTCCTCTGAAACCTTAAGGCCTAGACCTTTGATATTTGGTATGTAGCATCATCTATTGGTCCTCTACAAAGATTGTTCAAATTATGACCCCCGGACCAAAAATGGCCCCACCCCGGGGTTTATCAGTTTTTCATAGGAAAACCTTTAAAAAATCTTCTTCTCTGAAACTGTAAGGCCTAGACCTTTGGTATTTAGTATGTAGCATCATCTAATGGTCCTCTACAAAGATTGTTCAAATTATGACCCCCGGGCCGAAAATGGCCCCGCCCCGGGGCTTATCAGTTTCTCATAGGAAAATCTTTAAAAATCTTCTCCTCTGAAACCGTAAGACCTAGACCTTTGATATTTGGTATGTAGCATCATCTAATGGTCCTCTACAAAGTTTGTTCAAATTATGACCCCTGGGCCAAAAATGGCCCCGCCCCAGGGCTTATCAGTTTCTCATAGGAAAATCTTTAAAAATCTTCTTCTCTCAAACTGTAAGGCCTAGACTTTAGGTATTTAGGATATAGCATCATCTTATGGTCCTCTACAAAGATTGTTCAAATTATGACCCCCGGGCCAAAAATGGCCCCGGCCCGGGGCTTATCAGTTTTTCATTGGAAAATCTTTAAAAATCTTCTTCTCTGAAACCGTAAGGCCTAGGCATTTGATATTTAGTATGTAGCATTATCTAATGGTCCTCTACAAAGATTGTTCAAATTATGTCCCCCGGACCAAAAATGGCCCCGCCCCGGGGCTTATCAGTTTTTCTTAGGAAAATCTTTAAAAATCTTCTCCTCTGAAACCGTAAGGCCTAGACCTTTGATATTTGGTATGTAGCATTATCTTATTGTCCTCTACAAAGATTGTTCAAATTATGACCACTGGACCAAAAATGGCCCCGCCCCAGGGCTTATCAGTTTTTCATAGGAAAATCTTTAAAAATCTTCTTCTCTGAAACCGTAAGGCCTAGACCTTTGGTATTTAGTATGTAGCATCATCTAATGGTCCTCTACAAAGATTGTTCAAATTATGACCCCGGACCAAAAATGGCCCAGCCCCCGGGCTTATCAGCTTTTCATAGGAAAATCTTTAAAAATCTTCTTCTGAAACTGTAAGGCCTAGACCATTGATATTTGGTATGTAGCATTATCTAATGGTCCTCTACAAAGATTGTTTAAATTATGACCCCTGGACCAAATATGGCCCGCCCCAGAGCTTATCAGTTTTTCATAGGAAAATCTTTAAAAATCTTCTCTGAAACCGTAAGGCCAGGTGAGCGATTTAGGGCCATCATGGCCCTCTTGTTTAATCTATCGATTAGCGGCAACAAATTAGAAACTAGAACTGAAAAAATACAGGCAAAACTGGTTCCACAGTCCCCTCTTTTCGTAGTTTTAACCCTTTCCTTCATAAATACGCCTTTCTACGCCTCTGTAAAGTCACCTGTTGAAACCATTGTGATAAATAGAGCATTTGCTCCTATAGGAGCAAACATTCTATTTATCACAATGGTTTCAAATTACAAAATTCTAAAAAATTCCTTTTCTCTAGTTAATACTGCTTTTCGGTAGATTTATTCAAAGAGGTTGGATCTAAAAAATAGCCTATGGAGGAATGGGTTAGTGGACTATGTGTTTCAACTGGGACCACTGTCTCTTTTGTTCTTTTCTACTCTCCTCTGATGTCAGCTTTAAGTGCAGATTTACAATTGTTAGTCATCAGTTTTGTTTTTGCTTTCTTTTAGAGCAGATATCAAGTGATGAATTGCGTTACAGTAGCTCATTTGCATTTAATAGGTGATCTGTCCAACTGGGCATTCCCATTATAAATCCTGTTATTTCTTTAAAAAAAAGCTCCAATATTTTTCGAGCATGGCAACTTATTTATTATAATGTTTGGACAAAAAATCTTATCTTTTCAATTTTTCACATGGAAAAGTGAAAGAGAAATTAAAAGCAATAATTACAGCCAAAATTACATAGTGTGCAAAGAAATAAAGCCTTTGCCTGAATCAATTCTCAATGCTTAGATCAGATCAGATGCTACATTCAGATGTTACAGTTGATCTGGGTCTAAACCATTGGCAAAAGAGCATGTATGCTTATTTTGGAAAGAAAGCAAAACATTGAAATCAATGTCATGTATCATTTTGTTTTATTTTCTGGTTCATTCCTTTATCCAATTGCAGTGGAGACGTTGCTGGGTTTGATGGCATCAATGAAACCATACTGGCTGCAGCCTTAGTTAAACCAAAGAAAGGTACATAATCCCATGAAAATAGTCTTTATCTTCACACAGAGGGTACATGGAGAAAAAGCCTGCCTAATCTGTTTCAATCAGTTACCTATGTTGGGGTAATTGAGGTATTAGATTAACCAGCCATAGTTTCAAGGCCACTTATGTCTTGGCTATGTTTTGGTTACTTTATTTTGCAGTGTACATTGCTTACTTTTATCTCTAGAGTTTGATATGGTTAAAATAGTTGATGTGTTATTGTGATTCAACCTCAACATTGAAATACTTTCATAGATTTAACCTTTTACTCCATAGATACACCTTTCATTGCCTTTGAAAACAGAGTAGACCCAGATCAGATGACTCCTATAGGAGTTTTCTGATCAGACTCTGCTCTGTTTAGTTTAAACATATTTTATTTCCAAATACATGTATACATAGCTCTGCTCTGTTTGCTTATGATATACTATAGATATGATGATTCTACAGTTTCTACAGTGGCCAAAACATTGTGTCCTGTCCTATCATTATCAAAAGTCTAATTGATATTCATGATGTCATCAATGAATATTCATGAAGTAAAGGATTAATGTACATTTATTCAGGGGACAAACATTGCACTTGTGTTTAATTACAAGTGAAACTTTGATAGAGTAAGTACATTTTCCCATGTTAGATGTCCTCCTGGATGAGAACTAAACTAGTTGAAAAAGGGATACTTTTCTACCTTATTGCAGCTTATTTAGAACAGAATACATATAACCCTTGTGTTTGATACATGCATTTGCAAACAGGGTAGACCCAGATCAGGCTGCTGCTGTAGGAGCCATCTGAACAGGGTCAGCTCTGTTTGCTTATTAAATTATAATAGATCTGACTACAGTTTCTACCAATACCAAAACACCCTGTATACATGTACCATTATACAAATTCAGCCAGTAAATATTCTCTAACATGAATATTCAATAGGGAAGGGGTTAAAGACCCATAATTAGATGTTGTTTTGGTAGTCATTATACGGAGGTTTTACTGTAATTCTTTAACCCTTTCCCTCATATAAACGCCTTTTCACACATTTGCAATCAGAGTAGACCCTGATGAGATGGCTCCTATAGGAGCCGTCTGATCATGATCTGCTCTGTTTGCTTATGAAATTTGATAGGTCTGTTTCTTTACTTTCTAAAATGGCTATATTGTTCTACCTTCCATATTTCATTATAAATATTTCGTCCATGAATACTCTGTAAGTATTGAAATATTGGCTAAATATAGAACAGGGAAAGGGTTTATAGTGGCAATGTGTCTTTTTTTCCAGGTATATTCCAGTTACACATACAGCATCTGTTGGTCCTTGCAACACCTGTTGACATTGTTTTACTTGGAGCAAGTTTTACACATGCAAATTCAAGTGAGTATAACAAGGATCATAAATGAAACTTTTTATGCACTCCACAAGGTGCGAGGCATATAGCCTTGTTATTGTCTGTCCATATGTCTGTATGTATATAAGATGAATCTTGTGTGTCCAACTCCTCATACACCAATGGGAGGATTTACTTCAAACTTTCACTAATGAACAAAATTGACGTGAAGATGTAAAGAAAGGAATTTTTGCTCCCACCATTTTTACCAGAGTTAGGGACTTCAATTTTTCATTTTTTTCTTCACTATGTAACATAAATCACTAATAGGCATCCATGGTCACAATTATCTATTTCTCCACTGCACCACTCTGTAGAATCATCTCTTTAAGGGTTTGGATGGGAAGTGACGATTTTATTATTTGAATACGCACCTTTATCTATTGATCTGGTATAAAAGACCTTATGTCACAGGGAATTTGTATAGGAACATTTGTAAAATTGTATACTGTGTTGACCCAGAGATGGATAATCTGATCAGGATCAACAGTATTTCCATAAATAATTCTACTGTTTTCATAATTATGAATAAGTGGCTTCATTTGTCTGATCGAAGATGAATGTGGCAGTTTTTGTATACAGTAAAATCTCGATTATTCGGACACTCATATATGTATTATTATCAGTCTTTAAGACAGGTGGCAGCTGAATGCAGAGTGAAAGTCATGCAGAAAGCTCCTCTGGGAGCTTTCTGCATGAATTTCACCCTGCATTAAGCAGCCACCTGCCTAAAAGAGTAAACTGTACTAAACTTTCGAATAATTGAGGTTTTACTGTACTTGTATTGATACCAGTTTCTTCATGAGTTTCTTCCGTGCTGTATTTTCAGACTATGAAGAGATGCATCTTCTCCCAGAGCCACTTTTCTCCATACCCACAGATGGCACCTTCATCATGAGTATTGTTGGAACAGATGAGGGCCGCATCTTCATGGCAGGCAAAGATGGCTGCCTGTATGAACTGGCATATCAGGTGACCCATCTATTTATGAATTAATAAATTAATAATAATAATTAATAATTAATTTGTGACTTTTGAGCTGGATCACCTTACTCTTTTTCCAGGAGACTGGTCATGGTCATTTAACCCTGTACTCTATAAATACACCTTTCTATGCCGTTGCAGAGTTCTGTTTGCTTATGACATAATATGGATATGATTCTATAGTTTTTGCCATGGTCAAAAAATCCTGTGTTCATGTGCTGTTATAACTAGCAATTAATCTAATTAATATTCATGACTATGTCTTACATGAATACTCATAGAGTAAAAGGTTAACCCTTTACTCCATTAATACGCTTTTCTACTCCTTTTCAAACAGAGTAGACCCAGATCAGACTGCTCCTGTAAGAGTCGTCTGATCAGGGTCTACTCTGGTTATGACATAATATAGATCTGATTCTACACTTTCTGTCTTGGTTAAATATTCTTGTGTTTCCTGTGTTATAGAAATACAGCTGATCAATATTCATGACATTATTTTCTACATGAATATTCATAAAAATACACCTAATTGATATTTGACGTTATTTTCCGCATGAATATTCAAGAAGTAAAGGGTTAATGTGTTCACATTATATCCTGATCTCTATATTAATAATTCTTCAATGTCTTACTCTTTGTACACTGAGCAGCTGTCGTCTGTTGTTTGCTACATTTCTCAAAGTTAATATTTTCTTTCCCATTTCTCCTAAAAAATAGTGCAGCACAATTTGTTAAACTCTGCGTCTCATCTGAATCCAAACTGTTTGCATATGTTATCATAGATTTGTTCCTGGCATGATAGAAACTAAGGATGCCAAAAATTGTTAATGCATTTTTTTCTCGACGATGAGGTCTGAGTACCTGTGACCTTTACCTTTGACCTCAGCTGTACAGTTTCAGACTAGATGGATTTGCATCAAACATAAATTTCGTTATATGCCGTACCAGAAGTCCAGATAAGATGTGAAAACTAAAACAGTTCCTTTATTTCTGCACCAAACCTTATGTTCTGACCACTCATTAGAATCGTTTCTTCGAGAGGATTCATAGGAGTGGTCACAACATAGGGTTTGATGCTGAAATCAAAATTTTAGTATTTGAGTACACACCTTTATCTGTGGCTCTGTGTGTTTCTATGTTATTCAGGCTGATGATGGTTGGTTCAGTAGGAAATGTCGGAAGATTAACCACTCTACAAGCACATTATCCTTCCTGGTACCTTCCTTCCTCAACTTTGGATTTAGTGCAGAAGGTGAGCTTTGACACTTAAAAATACTTTATTGAGCATTAAAGTTTTGAAGTCATTTTTAGTATAGATAAATTCAAATAACATTTTTTTTCTGTAAAATGTCTTTCAGTAATGTTCCTAATATAAACACTTTTTCACGTCTTGGCAAACAAAGTAGACCCAGACCAGATGGCTCTGATTACTTATAGGTATATATAGATAGGATCCTTCAGTTTTTGTTGTGTCACCTGCCAAGAGGCAGTGTGTCACTTAGGGATCACTTTTCCGTTGTCTGTCTGTCCATCTTTCTGTTTGTCTGCCTGTCATACTTTCCTTTTTTGGGCCATCATTTCTAAACTAATCATTATAGAGCTTTCAGATTTCACATGTGTTTTCGTGAGGACCATAGATGTAACTCTACATCACTCTACATGCAATACAGTTTGAGTTATTCGCCGTTGTTCGGATTTTCGAACTCCACCTGTTTCACCTGCGAGAAGATGACACATGTGTTCCTTCAAGCACTCTTGTCTAAGCCAACAATTCTGTTGAAAAAATTTATATTATGAAAATTAAGTAATCAATTCATGCATAAATGTTCATTAGAGTAATTCTTGTTAACAGGTAAATTCAAGTTAGATTAAGTCTGTTTGTGTATGTCTGCAAATGTTTCAAAAAGGCATTTATAATAGGGAAAGGGTTAAATGTTTACTCCACAAATAATGTCCCAATGAATATTAATTAACAGTTTCAGTGATTCATTTTGAAATCTGCCATTATGGGTCCTTGGGACTTACATATTTTGAAACAATGAGTCCCAAACAAAATGAATGAGTCACAGTAAGTTTTGATCAAATAGTATGAAACAATGTGTAAAAGAACAGTAACACTTTTAACAATGACCCATTATGACTTTCAATCAGCAGCTTCAGCTTCATCCTCGAAATTAACACTGTATTTATGCGCAATGGCAGCAGTGGGAGTCTGTGAAAGAACTTCACGTTCAGTGTTTTCAGGCTGTTTTGCATTACTACTATTAGTAGTTTTCTTTTCACCCACCTGAATCACTTTTAATCTGTGCTACTGCTAGGACTCGGTGTTTTTCAGAGGTGTCCTTCATCTGGGCTTTTACATCGAGAACCAAGCGCAGCGATTGGTCGAGACTACCAGTGCTTTAGTACTTTTTACCATGTCTAGTCTCAATCATTCAGCCGCTCATTATCGAAGTAGGATCAGATAAACGTCTAGCTGATCCAGACTAAAAATTGCCTGACCCAGCATTGATGCTTTTTTTTTTGCATTGCGTCCTGGGGACTCACATGTTGATGTTCATTGCGTCCTGACAAAATTATTTGTGTATTTTACGCAGGGCGCACACACAAAATGAATCCCTGGATGTCATTATTTCTCACATGAATATTGAACAGGGAAAGGGTTAAAAGGATAAAATTTTAATTTCAAGCCTTCTTGAAGACTTTTTCAGCAAAATCAGAGAAATCAAGTGTTATAAATATTTCATTTTTTAAGATCTCAGTAATTTAGTGAAATCATCGTATTGCATTAAAATTTATATTTCCAGATCCTTTGGTGCAGATAGAAGTGGACAACACTAGGAATATTCTCTATTGCCGGTCAGAGAAAGGCACAATATATGTGTATGATCTTGGAGTTGATGGGAAAAGTCTAGGAAAAGTCGCAGCTATACCTCTTGAAAAAATTGTCCGAGATGCAAGCCATATAGCCAAGTAAGACAGCAAAGAATATGATCCGTAGTGACTTATCACTTTTTTTTAATATTTTTAGAAATAAAGATGAAATGCAGACTTCAGCCAGTTTTGTATCTAGATGGTACATCAATTTAGTGATTGGCCAGGAGAGTTTGAATGAAATTTCTTAGTAGGCACTAAGCATTTTTTTAGCAATAATTTATGCATGGAAACTTTACTTCATGAATATTCATGTCAGACTGCCTATTTTGAATACAGTAAACCCCTTCTAAACCGGACATTCAATTTAGTATAAATATCTGTCTTGGAGACAGGTGGCAGCTTAATGCAGGGTAAAAGTCAAGCAGAAAACTCCTAGGAGCTTTCTGCATGACTTTCACCCTGCATTAAGCAGCCACCTGTCTAAAATTATCTAAATTCTTCTCTACTAGAAGTCTGGTTTAGAGGGGTTTTACTGTATTAATAAATTTTAAAAATGTTAATAATTATCACCTTGGCAAACGGAAGAGAATCTGTAACATATTAGCAAATTGAACTAATGCTGATCGGAACTAAGTAGAGTATAACCCGGCTTCAACATCTTTTTGTACCAGCTGAGACTGTTGGTTAAATCGGGTTTAACCCTTTCCCAGTTCTATGTTTATTCCAAATTTCAATACCTACTGAATATTCATGGGGAAAATAGTTGTTATGAAATATGGAAGGTGGAATATTGTAGCCATTTTAGAAAGTAAAAAAACATCTATCAAATTCCAATAGCAAACAGAACAGACCCTGATCAGAAGGCTCTTATAGGAGCCGTCTGATCTGGGTCTACTCTGTTTGCAGATGTTTGATAAGACTTTTACATGAAGGAAAGGGTAAAGATATGTGATATTTGCGGCTACAAATGATTGTCGGATAGCAGAGATTGTTGGTTAAATCAGGTGTTAGATAAGTCGGGTTATGGTGTATTTAACCCCTTTCTTCCATAAATACGCCTTTCTATGCCTCTGTAATAGTCACTTCTTTAAACCATTGTGATAAATAGAGCATTTTCTCCATAGGAGCAAATGCTCTTTTTATCACAATGGTTTCAATACTACACAATTCTAACATTTTCCTTTTCTCTTGTAAATGCCCCTTTTGGGCAGATTCATTCAAAGAGGTTGGGTCTAACAACAGCCTATGGAGGAACGGGTTAAACTCTAATTAGTTTCATGAAAACAAAGTTCTTATTACACTGCTAACCTTGGATCATTGGCTCCAGACAGTTTCGTCGACTGTCGGCCGACTTGGTCACTGGTGAACTGTGAGATCTGCTCTGGGATTACTTCCCCTTGTCGCCGCAGGACTTAACGGCGAACAAAGGTTTGTAAATGCCACTAAGACGGTAGGCCCCCTGATCCCTGTTCATAGTGGGCTGGCTCCGACGTATCTGAATTGCCTCCCATACCTGTCTGAGTCTCTGGTTACTATCTTGATCAAGGAGTTTCGGCTCGTCCCAATTTATCACATGGTTATTTTGCATTACATGATTGGTAATTGCACTTTTATGCCACTCTGTCTCCGACTATCTACGCTCCGCCCTTGTAAACGCTCTATTGTCTAGCGACTCCACTTCCTTCTTATGTTCCCCCAGTCTTGTCTTAAAATTACGACCAGTCTCCCCTATATATGACTTATTGCAGTTCTTGCACTGAATCTGGTACACACAATTGCATACTTCACTGGTCTCGTATTTGTCCTTGGGGTGTACAAGCAGATTCCTGAGTGTCTGATGTGGGCGCATAGCTTCCTGAAAACTCTTTGCACACTATCTACCATCTTAGTGGCATTTACAACCTTTTGTTCGCCGTTAAGTCCTGCGGCGACAAGGGGAAGTAATCCCAGAGCAGATCTCACAGTTCACCAGTGACCAAGTCGGCTGACAGTCGACGAAACTGTCTGGAGCCAATGATCCAAGGTTAGCAGTGTAATAAGAACTTTGTTTTCATGCATCATTCCTGCTGGATGAACCTATTCTCTAATCTAATTAGTTTCTATAGTTGCTGTGAAAGATTGTCTACATATGTATTATATCATGCTATTCCAATCTGTTAACGTTTTTTTATGGTTGTTGGTGTATATATGTCTTTGAAGAGACCCATTCCCACTTATAGGTGCATTTTGACACCTTCACAAACAGAGTAGACCCAGATCAGACATCTCCTACAGGAGCTGTCTGATCAGTGGCTGCTCTGTTTGCTAATGGTATTTGATTGATATTTTTCTACAATTCCTCTTGGGCGAAAAAAAATCTCTTGTCCATGTGTCATACAGTTCTGTCAGTGATTGTTCATATAAATGGATATGCAAATAACATTCCACATGATCTGTTGATATGTATGAATATGTATATTCAGAGCTACTGAGTTTGTTAAATGCATGTGAAGTAGTAAGAGAGGTTCTTTGCTGAATGTACTACATGTATTTCAAACATGCACTTAGCTCAAATAATATGTCTGCAATTTAATACGAATATTCGTATACATGTACATAAGTTATGATTAAAGAGGCCAATATTGCACATTACGTTTAGACTGACTGTTCAAGCAACTGTTCTTCCATTATATGATTAATATTGTCATAATTACGCCTTTGATACATGAACAACTGTATTATGGCATGATATACTTGCATTTATCACATAATCTGCCATGACGGAGTGCCGTAAATCGCGCAATGCACTAGTGCAGTTTTTTTTTTTTTTTTTTTTTTTTTGGGGGGGGTGGTGGTTTTTTGTTGTTTTTTTTTATGTAAATTAGCAATCGTTAGCCTACGGTTTGTAAGGAATGGCCGAAACAGCCGTCAGCTATAGCCGGTTTCATTTTCTATTGCACTTTTAAGGCTTTTGTGATAAAGAATCTTACATTAGTGTTCATTACATGTTGTTTTCGTGGAGCTCGTTTGCCGTTATGAATGTGATACTCGCTAAAGCTCGTGTCATATTATTATAGTAGGCTCGTTTCGTGGAAGCAGTTTGTAATGAGCACTCATTTAA
The DNA here is from genome assembly GCA_963576725.1 of Azorinus chamasolen. NCBI lineage: Eukaryota > Metazoa > Mollusca > Bivalvia > Cardiida > Solecurtidae > Azorinus > Azorinus chamasolen. The sequence continues at coordinate 71,129,449 of OY755243.1, forward strand.
GATCCTCTATACAGTTAAACTCCAGATTTGTTGCAAATAGGTGTGCTACATTAAGCTTATCTTATCAGAGTTTATTAATATATGAATAAGATTTTACAATGAAAATGATACTTTTCTTTTCTAAGATTTAATAATGACTGAATCGTCAATAATCAACGCAAATAATTTATAAAAACGTGTTAATTATCTATCAAACTACAATTTAAACTATTTCGGTAGTTGATTCATTTCTTAAATTCCCAGTATTGAAAAGCTTTGGACAAACTCATTATTTAGTTGTTGTTTTTTAAAGTATTATTATTTCATTGTTTGATAGGGTGTCTGAAATCATACTTATGTCTTTAGTAATTCCAAGAGCAATATGCTGAACTAAACCTTTGAATGATTGCATTATTTTATTAATATAATGCCAATCAGTGTATATTTTCATGTAAAAATCATTCATTTGTCTGCGTTTATATATCTTCATTGAAAGGGTTACTGCAACATATAAGTATCATGATCACTCATATTCTAAGCATTTTTGTTTCACATTAGATTTTAACAAAACCAGCATGGCTGTTCTTTATAATGGCGCCCTTTGATGTTTACATCAATGCTTTTCTTGTAGTGTAACTCTAGTCACAATATGATGGCAAGCACATTGTAAAGATGCACTTGTCTTATCTCAAACTTTTAGAAGCCCTATTAATGTATCCTAGGTTTTAGCAACCTTCTCCAGAAAAAAAAAATACATTACTGATGCTTTTATGTATTGTTATGTCAGTTGTAGTTTTGTCAGTTATAGTTTTGTCAGTTATAGTTTTGAATATATGTTTAATGTGTATACTATGTATACACTTCCTCATGGGCCGATGGCCTTATGGATTTGAATAAAGTTATCTCCGGGTTATTAAGGTGAAATCCATTCAAGTCGGAATGGGTTTTACAAAATATGTATGGTGATGTCATGTATCTAACAGGACTATAGACAAGCCACATTTCCGCCAACTGGTGCACATATCTCCTGTCACAAAGTCAGAGTCCAACAACATCCATCTAGTGGCCATCACTGCAACAGGTGAGAAAACGTACAACATGTACCTGGTTGGGTTTTTTTGCCAGCAAGCTTGGGAGAATTTCAGTGTTCACTCTTGTCTATCTACTTTAAACGCTTGATGGAGTTTGATAACTGTCAATTGCAAGAGCATATATCAAGATTTTGCTACCATATAGAGTGAACCCTCGTTACAACGGAGGTGTTGTTTCCAGACATTTTGCTGGTATAACAAGGTTTCTGTTATAATGAGTTTAAATATCAAAGGAGCCATATGGCCATTTTTAAACTAGTACCAACAGATGAACGCTTAATGCAGAACACAAGAAGTGCAAAAAGCTTCCAAAGGGAGCTTTTTGCACTTCTTGTGTTCTGCATTAAGCGATCGCCTGTCTTATTTGCATTGCACCTATTTATTATCCCCCACCGCATAGCGGAGGGGGGTTATAGGAATGGCCTTCGTCTGTCTGTCTGTCCGTCCGTCTGTCCGTCTGTCCGTCTGTCTGTCCGTCTGTCCGTAACAATTTCGTGTCCGCTCCATATCTCCTATACCCCTTGAAGGATTTTCAAGAAACTTGCCTCAAATGTTAACCAAGTTGAGACGATGTGCAGAACATATGTGGCAGATATGTCGGCTCAAGGTCAAGGTCACATTTGAAGGTCAAGGGTTTTAACCTTCAATTTCCATTGCATTTTTGTGTCCGCTCCATATCTTCTAAACCATTTGAAGGATTTTCATAAAACTTGAGTCAAATGTTAACCAAATTAAGACGATGTGCAGAACACATCTGGCAGTCATGTCGGCTCAAGTTCAAGGTCACATTTGAAGGTCAAGTGTTTAAACTTTCAGTTGCCATCACAGTTTCGTGTCCGCTCCATATCTTCTAAACCCTTTGAAGGATTTTCATAAAACTTGAGTCAAATATTAAATGAATTGAGACGATGTGCAGAACCTATGCGGCAGTCATGTTGGCTCAAGGTCAAGGTCACGTTTGAAGGTCAAGTGTTCTAACCTTTAATTTCCGTTACATTTTCGTGTCCGCTCCATATCTTCTAAAGCCTTTGAAGGATTTTCAAGAAACCTGCCTCAAATGTTAACCAAGCTGAGACGATGTGCAGAACATATGTGGCAGATATGTCGGCTCAAGGTCAAGGTCACATTTGAAGGTCAAGGGTTTTAACCTTCAATTTCCATTGCAATTTTGTGTCCGCTCCATATCTTCTAAACCCTTTGAAGGATTTTCATAAAACTTGAGTCAAATGTTAACCAAATTAAGACAATGTGCAGAACACATGTGGCAGTCATGTCGGCTCAAGTTCAAGGTCACGTTTGAAGGTCAAGTGTTTAAACCTTCAGTTGCCATTACAGTTTCGTGTCTGCTCCATATCTTCTAAACCCTTTGAAGGATTTTCATAAAACTTGAGTCAAATATTAAATGAATTGAGACGATGCGGCAGTCATGTTGGCTCAAGGTCACGTTTGAAGGTCAAGTGTTCTAACCTTTAATTTCAGTTACATTTTCGTGTCCGCTCCATATCTTCTAAAGCCTTTGAAGGATTTTCATAAAAGTTTAGTTAAATGTTAGCTAAATTGAGACGATGTGCAGAACACATGTGCCAGTCATGTCGGCTGAAGGTCAAGGTCACATTTGAAGATCAAGTGTTCTTACCTTCAATTTCCGTGATAGTTTCTTTATCTCCTATACCCCTTGAAGGATTTTCAAGAAACTTGCCTCAAATGTTAACCACGTTGAGACAATGTGCAGAACATATGTGGCAGTCATGTCAGGTCAAGGTCACATTTGAAGGCCAAGTGATTTAATCTTAAATTTCCATTACATTTCGTGTCCGCTCCATATCTTCTAAACCATTTGAAGGATTTTCATAAAACTTGAGCCAAATGTTAACCAAATTAAGATGATGTGCAGAACACATGTGGCAGTCATGTCGGCTCAAGTTCAAGGTCACATTTGAAGGTCAAGTGTTTAAACCTTCAGTTGCCATTACAGTTTCGTGTCCGCTCCATATCTTCTAAAACCCTTTGAAGGATTTTCATAAAACTTGAGTCAAATATTAAATGAATTGAGACGATGTGCAGAACCCATGCGGCAGTCATGTTGGCTCAAGGTCAAGGTCACGTTTGAAGGTCAAGTGTTCTAACCTTTAATTTCCGTTACATTTTCGTGTCCGCTCCATATCTTCTAAAGCCTTTGAAGGATTTTCATAAAAGTTTAGTTAAATGTTAGCTAAATTGAGACGATGTGCAGAACACATGTGCCAGTCATGTCGGCTGAAGGTCAAGGTCACATTTGAAGATCAAGTGTTCTTACCTTCAATTTCCATTATAGTTTCGTTATCTCCTATACCCCTTGAAGGATTTTCAAGAAACTTGCCTCAAATGTTAACCACGTTGAGACAATGTGCAGAACATATGTGGCAGTCATGTCGGCTCAAGGTCAAGGTCACATTCGAAGGTCAAGTGATTTAATCTTCAATTTCCATTACATTTCGTGTCCGCTCCATATCTTCTAAACCATTTGAAGGATTTTCATAAAACTTGAGTCAAATATTAACCGAATTGAGATGATGTGCAGAACACATGTGGCAGTCATGTCGGCTCAAGGTCAAGGTCACATTTGAAAGTCGTGTTCTTACCTTCAGTTTCCATTATATTTGTTTCCGTGTCCTATTTTCTTAACAACTGGAAGGTTGAATGTCAACCACGTTAAAACCCATCGTATCACCTTAAGGTCAATGTCTTAATTTATGTTTCAAAGATCTAACGGTAATTTTGTTTCAATGTATATTGCTGATATAACGAGGATGCCATTGTAAGGAATGCCGGTATAATGAGGGTTCACTGTTTGTGTTTTTATACCTTGTTGGTGATCACATTTTAATTGTTGATAAGATGCGTAGTTTTGTCTCAAATGTACTTTTCAGTTTTTCATTTTTGATTATAAACTTATATTAAACAACAGTTCGTATTTAGAATTTGGTAAAATACATTCTTAATAAATGTAGTCATATCTATCATTTAAATGTTGTCCATCTTCTTAAACAATTTAAAATATCTGAATGCGTGTTACAGGTGTCCGCATATATTTTTCCACCAACCCCTTTGGTACACTGACAGCCAGACCAAATATGTTGACACTGGTCCATGTCAGACTTCCCCCAGGATTCATCACATCCTCAGCACCTCAGAGAGTGAACAATGTCCATATGACATTCTATAAACAAGGTGAGGTTCATATGACATTCTATATTAAACCTAGTTGAGAGTATAGCAAGAGTTAACCTTTTCCTTCATATGAACGCCATTTTCAAGCCTTTGCAAACAGAGTAGATCCAGATCAGATAGCTCCTATAGGAGCTGTCTGATCAGGGTCTGCTCTGTTTGCTTATGGTATAATAAAGATCTGATTCTACAGTTTTGTTGGAGCTGAAATTGCATGTTTTCATCTGCTATTATAAACATTTAGCTGATAAAATATTTGTGATTTTGATATATCTTACCTATAAAATACTAAACAGGGAAAGGGTTAACCTTATTTAGGCTGAATTTTTATGATTTTCAATTTTTCCTCTCCTGGTTTGTAAAACTGAACAAGTCAATTCTGCACTGTTTTGTTTAAAATTTTAAATGAAACTAAGTGAGTGGCAACTAGTGTAGACCCTGACCAAACTTGTCCTTTAGGAACACTTTGATCTGGGTCTACACTCATTGCCCAAGTTTGTCTGGTCGAATATTTAAGGTATATACGCTACCTGATAAAACACAAGACAGACATTGATAGTTACAGTATAAGTTACACCCTTAACCCTTTACTGCATGAATATTCATGTAAGAAATAATGACATCATTGAATATTAAGATTTATTATTATAATAGCACATTGACACAGGAATCTTTGGCCACTGCAGGAACTGTAGAATCATATCTATATCATATCATAAGCAAACAGAGCAGACCCTGATCAGATTTGCTCCTACAGGAGCTGTTTGATCTGAATCTACTCTGTTTGCAAAGGTGTAGAAAGGCGCATTTATGGAGTAAAGGGTTAAATACTAATTGAAATCAGATATCAAAGGCTAAAGTAAAAGTCACATTAAAACCATAGTTGTGTCTGACAGTCATTTATACTAGCAAAGTCAGTCATTACAGTCTAAAATTCAATTGCATTCTAAGATACAGTTCAATCATTGCAATGTTAAACACTAGTCGGACAGTACAAGAATAATTATTGGTCAGATCTTTAACCCTTTCCCTGTTCTATGTTTAGTCCAAATTTTAATACCCACTGAATATTCATGAACAAACCAGTTATAATCAAATATGGAAGGTGGGACATTGCATCCATTTTAGAAAGTAAAGAAACAGATCTGTCAAAATCCATAAGCAAACAGAGCAGACCCTGATCAGACGGCTCCTCTAGGAGCTGTCTGATCTGGGTCTACTCTGTTTGCAAATGCGTGAAAACACGTTTATATTAGGGAAAGAGTTAAACACTAGTCGGACAGTACAAGAATAATTATTTGTCAGATCTTTAACAAGTTTGGACAAGAGAAGCAAGATATTGAAATTATTATACAATTCAGACATTTGCAAGATAATGCTTAACCTCAGAACTATTGTTGCATCATTTACAATATTGAAAAAAAAAATCAGCAATTGAGAATGACATTGGCTGATCTAGGTCAACATTATTTTCAAGGGACCAAAATGACCTTTATTCATGGAGCTGTTTGTATATTATCTCTGTTGTAGGTTGTATGTTGTTGCTGTCATCCCAGGGAGAGAACAGTGACTTACTATGGACTGTAAGCAGCGACTCATTCCCATTTCAGAATCCGCTCATGGAGTCACAGGTATGAACAAGTCTTAACCCTTTCCCTCATATAAACGTGCTTTCATGCATCTGCAAACAGAGTAGACCCGGATCAGACGGCTCCTAGAGGAGCTGTCTGATCAGGGTCTGCTCTGTTTGCTAATGGAATTTAATAGATATGTTCCTTTACTTTTTAAAATGTCTACAGTATTCAACCTACCATATTTCTTTTTAACTATTTTGTAAATGAATATTCAGTAGGTATTGAAATTTGGCCTAAATACAGAACAGGGAAAGGGTTAAATGAAAGAGCATCATCAGGTAAACAAATGGTCAGATTTGAATCAAAATGATCCTGGAATTACCCTTTCAGTAGTCTTTCTGTATCACCTGCCTTAGCAGGTATACACTTATGGATCACTTCTTCATCACCTGTCAGTCTGTCTGTCTGTCACACTTTTCTCTTAACTCTTCTGTCGGAAGGTGACTAACTTATTTCTTCAAACACTTATTCCATGAATTCGGATTTCCTATGGCATCCAGGTAGATAAAACTTATCTGGAAATGCTTATTTTAAGAATGCACTGGATCACTGATATAATAAATTGACTTAACCCATTACCTCATAGGCTATTTTTAGATACATCCTCTTTGAATAAATCTACCGAAAAGGAGCATTAACTAGAGAAAAGGAAAGTTTTGGAATTTCGTAGCTTGAAACCATTGTGATAAATAGAGCATTTGCTCCTATAGGAGCAAATGCTCTATTTGTCACAATGGTTTCACAAAGTGACTTTTACAGAGTCATCAAAAGTCGTCAATATGAAGGAATGAGTTAAATAAATAGGGCATTCAACCAAATTTCTTACAAAACAGGGCTAGACTTTTTGTTTTTAAGAATCTGTCATAAACAATTTATAGAAATGCTCCTTGGTGATATTCTATGTAATTCTTCCAGATCATTGTCTGTTTAACTGTCTTGGGTCTTTGAAGACATTAACCATTTCCCTCGTGTATATTCATGTGAGAAATAATGAACTTATGAATATTAATTAACTGAATGAATTTTGTTGTTTTTAAAGATGTATTTTGGTAATATTTTTGAAAAATTTGCATTACAAAATGACTTCAGAATCTGACATCGCATTACATTTTTGTCCTTGGTAATTTTGGATTACATATATTGTCAAGCCAAGGGTGCTGTTTGGGGTGGTGATAGTTCTAGTTTGTCTAAAATTGTAAGCTGGATTTCAAAGTGATTTTGCAGCTATTATTCAGTTGGTGGATCTCACCCATGTTAATTTGAAAAACAAAGTGGCCTGATGAGCAATATGTAACCTTGGATGACACATCTGCATATGCATTGTACTTAAAATGAAAGATTAATATATTTTGATACTGCATCAAAGCTGAATAAACATATGCTCCCATAGCTAACAATATCCCTTGATATAACATTTTTTTTCCAAATTTCAGTCCTTTATATAATTTCCACCTCTATTATTTCATCACATTTTACATGTATTTTGTTATGAAAGTTATACTTTTTTTAATTCACAGACCACAGTACCTATAGATGGCAGGAGCTGGGCCTGTTGTGAGGTGGAGTATGTGAAGCCCGAGGACCCAGGGGCCATCATCACAGGGGGTAGGGATCCACCTGTTGTGGTGGTACAACATGCCAGGCCTCCAAGGAAGTTTGTGATTCTAAGTGCACAGGTATGATACTGCGGAATTTTCCAAGTGAAATTATCTTGTCATTGTTATTCACCCCACAAGATGGGAGGTATATAGCCTTACTCTTGTCTGTATGTACGTATTTCCAGCAAATTGGTTGCGAAGAAAATGTTTTTTGCTACGACCATTATTACCAGATTTAAGGAGTTTTGAAATTTCTTCACTATGTAAGATATAGTGAAAACGTATTGTGTGTGCAACTCCTCATACACCATTTGGAGAAATTGTTTCCAATTTTCACAGATGAATAATCCCATGATATGTAGATGGTCATAGAAAGGGAATTATGGCTCCTACCATTTATATTTGAATTACAGGACTTTAAATTTGTTTTCGCTATATAAGATATAGTGAAAAAGTCGTGTGTACAACACCTCATATGCCATTAGGAGCAGTTATTTCAAACTTTCACAGATGAACAACCTTTATAATTTTCTTCACAATGTAAGATATTTTACAGATGAACAACCTTGATGTAATCAGCTAATTGATATTCATGGTTTCATTATTCCTTACATGGATATTCATGAGGTAAAGGGTCAACCATTTCCTCATATAAACGCATTTTCACACTTTTGCAAATAAAGTAGACCCGGATCAGACGGCTCCTGGAGGAGCTAATAGAATTTGATAGATCTGTTTATTTAGTTTCTAAAATAGCTACAATGTTTCACCTTCATTTCATTATAACTATTTTGTCTATGAATATTCAGTAGGTACTTCAATTTTGAGTAAATATAAAACAGGGAAAGGGTTAAAGAAAAACTGTTTAAAGCTCCTAGCAGAGCTCCAGATAAAGGTGCGTACTCAAAAATAAAGCGGTCATTTCTCCACCATTTCGAGACGATTCTAAAGAGTGATCACAACATAAGGTTTGGTGGAGAAATAAAGAAGTTATTCTTGAAAATGTTTTAATTTACACATCTGATCTGGAGCTCTGTCCTAGGATGAGCAGTTGTAATGACTAGTCCTACAGAACATGTAGTAATAGGATATGCTTTGTTTCCAGGGCAGTCACATATTTAGTAAGCTTCGTCCAGTAGACCAACTTCGACAATTACTTATTGACGGCCAGGGACCCGATGCTGATGAAGTAAAGGCATTCTTTAGACTGCATAAGGTAATTGAGTAAAATGGTGAATGGAATGTTTTATAGTTCTACATGGGATATATGTGTAAAGGGTGGGGTGGCAGTTTTAACTTGATCAATTGTTTGCCTGTTTTCGTGTCACCTGCCGAGAGGCAGTGTGTCACTTAGGGATAACTTTTCCGTTGTCTGTCTGTCTGTCCATCTGTCTGTCTGTCTGTCTGTCTGTCTGAGCTTTGAAATTTCACATGTGTCTTGCTCTCATTGAAGACCATTGATGTAACTAAGGTCCACCACTCTGCATGGAATACTTTTTGAGTTATTCCCCTTTGTACGGATTTTCGCACTCCAACATATAAACAATTTTTGTGTCAGATGTGAGCAGGTGACACATGTGTTCCTCTTAACACTCTTGTTATTGACTATTGTTGATGACACATTAGGATCACTTCACCATCATCAGTCCATTTGTCTATCTCTGGATTGTTTTTTCTCAATTCCAACATTTTGTTTTCCCTGTAATAAGGTGATGGTAGGTCAGGGAGCCATCCCTATCACCTTCTTACAATCCTCATATCAACAAAAGTACAGTAAAACCTCTCTATTAACGGCCGCTAAATTACATCAAGTATTTTGTGTTAAAGGCAGGTGGCTGCTTAAAGCAAGGTGAAAGTAAAACAGAACGCTCCTATAGGAGCGTTCTGTTTTACTTTCACCTTGCTTTAAGCACCCACCTGCCCTAAATATCAACTAATTAACACAATTTAGTGGCCGTTATAGAGAGGTTTTACTGTATGTTCATGTGGTATAGGTTTATATAAAATATTGCACATCACCCTGGAATTGAATTAAGATGTGTTGAAATAAAGGGAAAAGAAGAAAAGAAAAAAACATCTCTCATAATAGTGTGTAGTTTGTTATTAAGCTGACTTTTTAAGTTGCTATTTAAGAATTAAGATGAGCATATGTCTGTCACTTATTTATGTGACACTTATGCTTACAATGTTTCAAAAACTCTTGTTGCAAACTTTCTGTAATTATTTATTTAACATTATATAATCATGTGCACCTGAATTGTTTCTATTCATGCGACCTGTAATAGAATTAGAACAAATGCTCTTCTTTTCAAAACCTGTATCGATCAAATGGAATATTTGCTTTTGCCTGTTTTTAATAATTCTGCATGATATTAATATTCTTCAAGACAAATAATCCAGCTTGAAGTCCAATACTTACGCATATTTATAGAAATTTCAAAATAACAAGTCCATTGAATTTTTTTCTGAATTCTGTATTATCCTTATGTGATAGTCATTTTGTTTTATTGGTCTTCACAAATCTGTTGATGTTTTATAATTGATTTTCTTATGCATCACCTGATAATTAACACAGTAATTGTGATGTAATTCATCCCTTTGTGTATCTTATGTCAGCTGGAGCAGGCATGTGCCACCTGTTTGATATTGGCATGCACAAGGCTCGCCTCAGACCAGCAGGTGGCAGACTGGGCCAGGATGGCGTTTTTCCAGTATGGGGGTGAGGCTCAATACACTTATGGTGGAGCCCTTGCAACAGACAGGCCCCTGATGCCCAGTAACATAGGGCCTTCAGGTATGTTACCAATCTGTTAACTGCTATATTAGATATGAGGCTTTAGCAGTGTCTTCACTTCTGCACTGGGATTGTCAGGTGCACTTGTGTACTGCTTTTTATCAAGCACTTCTGCTTAAACCCATTACTCCATAAATATGCTTTTGCAAACAGTAGACCCAGATTAGATGGCTCCTGTAGGAGCCATCTGATCAAGGTCTAATCTCATTGCTTATGAAATGATCTTAACAGTATCTGGCATGGCTACCGTTTCCTGTGTTCACATGCCATTATAAAAATGAATGTAATTAATATTCATGATGTGCTTATTTCATGGACTAAAGGATTATAGTCTCTTTCGAGACTTAAGAATTTCATGAGGCGCTTTGGCAAGATTAAAATGTTGCAGCTGTTAAAGATGTTTGTAGACTGCTAACCCTTACCCTCATATAAACGCCTTTTCATGCATTTGCAAACGGAGTAGACCAAGATCAGATGGCTCCTATAGGAGCTGTCTGAATCTCAGGGTCTGCCCAGTTTGCATATGGAATTATGGAGCTCTGATTCTACACTTTCTGCCAGTCAAAATTTCTTTGGTTATTCATGCTGTAAAATAATTCAGCTTGTTAGCATTCATGAAATAATTATTTTAACTGATTTGCTTCCTTGCCTGTGTGAAACCAATATATTCACTTACCTTACAAGCCGGCTTACACATGCTTCTACCCAGCCTATACTCATCACTACCGATCAGTATAATGCAAAATATGATGGAATTGGATAACTATGAAGTTATGAACTATGGCGTGCATTTATCCTTTAAGAATATACCTAGTGTCATCCAACTTTATACAAATGTATACAGAGCTACAGATAAAGGTGCATACCCAAATACTAAAATTGTCTTTTCCCACCAAACCCTATACTGTGACCTCTTTTTAGAATCGTCTCTGTGAGACGATTCTAAAAAGTGGCCATAGTATAGGGTTTGGTGGAGAAATAAAGGAGCTATTCTTGAAAATATTTAAATTTTTTGCATCTTATCCTACCTTCTGTGTATATTGTGATGAAAAGTATGCACTTGGGTTTTAGTTTTTAGCTCACCTGGCACAAAGTGCCAAGGTGAGCTATTGGGATGATCATATGTCCGGCGTGCGTCGTCGTGCGTATGTGCGTCGTGCGTACGTGCGGGCGTCAACAATTTACTTAAACATCTTCTTCTCTGGAACTACAAAGCCAAGAGCTTTGATATTTGGTATGTAGTATGATGTAATGGTCCTCTACAAAGATTGTTCAAATTATGTCCCCCGGGCCAAAAATGACCCCGCCCCAGAGCTTATCAGTTTTTCATAGGAAAATCTTTAAAAATCTTCTTCTCTGAAACTGTAAGGCATAGACCTTTGATATTTGGTATGTAGCATGATCTAATGGTCCTCTACTAAGATTGTTCAAATTATGACCCCTGGGCCAAAAATGGCCCCGCCCCGGGGCTTATCAGTTTTTCATAGGAAAATCTTTAAAAATCTTCTTCTCTGAAACTGTCAGGCATAGACCTTTGGTATTTGGTATGTAGCATCATCTAATGGTCCTCTACTAAGATTGTTCAAATTATAACCCCTGGGCCAAAAATGGCCCCGCCCCAGGGCTTATCAGTTTTTCATAGGAAAATCTTTAAAAATCATCTTCTCTGAAACTGTAAGGCATAGACCTTTGATATTTGGTATGTAGCATGATCTAATGGTCCTCTACTAAGATTGTTCAAATTATGACCCCTGGGCCAAAAATGGCCCGCCCCGGGGCTTATCAGTTTATCATAGGAAAATCTTTAAAAATCTTCTTCTCTGAAAATGTAAGGCATAGACCTTTGATATTTGGTATGTAGCATGATCTAATGGTCCTCTACTAAGATTGTTCAAATTATGACCCCTGGGCCAAATATGGCCCCGCCCCGGGGCTTATCAGTTTTTCATAGGAAAATCTTTAAATATATTCTTCTCTAAAATTATAAGGCATAGACCTTTGATATTTGGTATGTAGCATTATTTAATCGTCCTCTACTAAGATTAATCAAAATATGACCCCCCGGACCAAAAATGGCCCCGCCCAAGGGCTTATCAGTTTTTCATAGGAAAATCTTTAAAAATCTTCTCCTCCAGAACTGTAAGGTCTAGGCCCTTGATATTTGGTATGTAGCATCATCTAATGGTTTTCTACTAAGATTATTCAAATTATTACCCCTGGGTAAAAAATGGCCCCGACCTGGGGCTTATCAGTTTTTCATATGAAAAGCTTTAAGAATCTTCTTCTCCAAAACTGTAAGGCAGAGACCTTTAATATTTGGTATGTAGCGCTATCTAATAGTTTTCTATCAAGATTGTTCAAATTATGTCCCCTGGGTTGAAAACTTCCCCGCCCAGGGGCATATCAGTTTTTTATACGAAAGTTTTTAAAAATCTTCTCTTAAAAATCTTTAAAAGTCTTCTCTGAACTTGTAAGGCATAGACCTTAGATATTTGGTATGTTGCATTATCTAATAGTCCTCTACCAAGATTTTCAAATTATGAACCCCGGATCAAAATTGACCCCGCCCTGGGGCTTAACAGTTTTTCATAGGAAAATCTTTAAAATATCTCCTCCTCCAAATCTGTAAGGTCTAGACTCTTTATATTTAGTGTGTAGCATCATCTGATGGTTTTCTACCAAGATTTTTCAAATTATGCAATCTGTCATTGAAATCATTAATCTGTTACGAACAGGTGAGCGATTAAGGGCCATCATGGCCCTCTTGTTATATTAATAGAGCAGCAATACTAGAGCTATGTCCAACTTAAGACTTTCTGTATGGCACATCAATGACAAATATGGCAATAGTACACCCATGCCTTATGTACACAATATTCTAATTGTTTCCAGTTTTCAGCATATTCATAATGTATTGTTAGCATGCACAATTATTTGCAAATTATGTGTTATGCATGTTTCTCTATGATGTCGCTGTCAAATAATGCCGTCCCTTTGACAAAGACGTCAGTCCCACTCCTTGAAAGAACAAGTTTCATTTTATCCATTTGCATTTCTTTGGCAATTAGAGGACCTGGAGAAGAGGGTTAACCCTTTTGACGCTGAATTTTCAAATGAACTATTCCATAATATTGTCATTATTTCTTATATGAATATCCAACAGGGAAAGTGTTACAACCATCTGAATAGTACTCCCTACTTTGTGTTGGTTTGGTTGTATTAAGATGCATAAATTAAAATATTTTCAAGAATAACTCCTTTATTTTCTCCAAAAAACCCTATGTTTTGACCACTTTTCAGAATCCTCTCAAAGAGACAATTCTAAAAAGTGGTCACAACATAGATTTGGTAGAGATATCTGAGTGTGCACATTTATCTGTTCCCTTCGCTATTCAAAACAAATTGGGGAATGAGTTTCCCCTCCATGTTAATTAGTGAAAGGGATTGTCGAAAGATGTGTTTCAAATCCATAACTTGAAATAAACAATGAGTTACATTTAAATTACTATTCATAATCAAATAAGTTGGATCCTGTTTTGAATATTGGACTTCGCAGGGACATTATAATCTAGTCTTCATCTGACAGTTTTGGTTTTCTGAATGTGAGTGTTTATAGATAAGGGTCCATGCTTATAAAACTTTTAGTTGAGTCTGAGATCGTTCTCAAGTTTTTGATTGGTCAGATTTAAGCCTTTGGCTCAAATCTGACCAATCAAAATCTTGAGAACTCAAATCTGACCAATCAAAAGCTTGAGAACGAACTCGGACTCAACTAAAAGCTTTATAAGCATGGACCAAGGAAGAATGACTGGGCTTATATGAAATTCTTTACATGTGGTCTTATGTTAAAAACCATACTTTCCCTTGTGTGTTGTGTTCACCATTGTAAATGCATATGAGTCATACCATGATGGAACCAGTCTTCGTGACATTAACCCATTCCTTCATATAAACGCCTTTTCACGCATTTGCAAACAGTAGACCCAGATCAGACGGCTACTACAGGAGGACTTCTGATCAGGGTCTGCTCTGTTTGCCTATGGAATATGATAGATCTGATTATTTAGGGAAAGGGTTAACCCTTCGCTTGCTATTCGCGTCAATATACCTACCTGTAAATAGTGAGGACCCAGATGAGACAGCTCCTGCAGGAGCTGTCTCATCAGGGTCTGCATTATTTACAAATTGTGCAACCAGTGCACTCCACAGCAGTGATTGCCCAGCGATATACTTGTACACAGTGAAGATATATGTAATTATACAACAGGGCATGAGTAAAGAAGGAGAAATGTGTTTTAAAAATCAGCAAGCGAAGGGTTAAGACAGTGTATACCCGGATCAGGCACCTAGTCTGTGTTCAGGTGTCTGATCTGGGTCTATACTGTTTGACACACACCAATATATACAGTATCAAACAGTATCACTACTTACCAGATGATGTGTAGATGACAATGAGTTTAATCTGAGTATACACTGTTGGCATGTCTTTAACCCTTTACTCCATAAATACACCTTTCTACGACTTTGCAAACAGTCAACCCAGATCAGACAGCTCCTGTTGGAACTGTCTGATCAGGGATTGCTGTGTTTGCATATGAAATAATATAGATATGATTCTACAGTTTCTACTATGGTCAAAAATTCCCATGTTCATGCGCCATTATAAGAAATAATCTAATTAACCCTTCTCTTGCTGAATTTTAAAATACATTTCGCCTTCTTTACCCATGCCCTGTTGTATAATTACATATATCTTAACTGTGTACAAGTATTTCACTGTGCAATCACTGCTGTGGAGTGCATTGGTTGCACAATCAACTTGTAAATAGTGCGGACCCTGATGGGACAGCTCCTGCAGGAGCTGTCTCATCTGGGTCTTCACTATTTACAGGTAGGTATATTGACTCGAATAGCAAGCGAAGGGTTAATATTCATGATGTCATTATTTCTTCCATGAATATTCTTGGAGCAAAGGGTTAAAACTGGTTTTGTCATGGCGCGCCTCTTTTGTCTTGTTCACCTCTCTCTCACTTAGCTATTTGCATGTGTCTGTAGGTGGGGGTTTTGGTGCTAGTAATACCATAATGTACAGCCCTGATGGACGTTACCAACAGAATGTTACCTTCCCCTCACCACAACCAGGTAGACAAGACAGAGGAGTATAGAGGATCTGACATGAGTCCTTGTTATACCCCCCTTTTGAAAAAATGGGGGTATATTGCTTTGCACATGTCGGTCGGTCGGTCTGTCGGTCGGTCGGTCGGTCGGTCGGTAGATCGATGGTTTCCGAATGATAACTAATAAACAACTTGGCCTAGAATCTTCAAACTTGCTGTGGTGGTTGGTCATGACAAGTAGATGACCCCTATTGTTTTTGAGGTCACTAGGTCAAAGGTCAAGGTCACCATGACCTTAAATGATGATATAGTTTCCGATCAATAACTGCTCAAGGGTTTGGCTTGGGATCTTCAAACTTGCTGTGGTGGTTGGTCATGACCACTAGATGACCCCTATTGATTTTGAGGTCACTAGGTCAAAGGTCAAGGTCACCATGACCTTAAATGGTTAAATGGTTTCCGATCAATAACTGCTCAAGGATTTAGCTTAGAATCTTCAAACTTGCTGTGGTAGTTGGTAATGACCACTGGATGACCCCTATTGATTTTGAGGTCACTAGGTCAAAGGTCAAGGTCACCGTGACCTTAAATGGTTAAATGGTTTCCGATCCATAACTGCTCAAGGATTTAGCTTAGAATCTTCAAACTTACCGTGGTAGTTGGTAATGACCACTGGATGACCCCTATTGATTTTGAGGTCACTAGGTCAAAGGTCAAGGTCACCATGACCTTAACTGGTAAAATGGTTTCTGATCAATAACTGCTCAAGGGTTTGGCTTAGGACCTTCAAATTTGCTTAGGTGGTTGGTCATGACAACTAGATGAGTCCTATTGTTTTTTAGGTCACTAGGTCAAAGGTCAAGGTCACACTGACTTTAAAGGGTGAAATGGTTTGCGATCAATAACTGCTCAAGGGTTTGGCCTAGGATCTTCAAATTTGCTGTGGTGGTTGGTAATGACCTTTAGATGACCCCTAGTGTTTTTAGGTCACTAGGTCAAAGGTCAAGGTCACTATGCTCTTAACTGGTGAAATGGTTTGCGATCAATTACTGCTCAAGGGTTTGGCTTAGAATCTTCAATATTGCTGCGATAGTTGGTCATGACAACTGGATGACCCCTATTGTATTTGAGGTCACTAGGTCAAAGGTCAAGGTCACCATGACCTTAACTTGTAAAATGGTTTCTGATCAATAACTGCTCAAGGGTTTGGCTTAGGAGCTTCAAATTTGCTGCGGTAGTTGGTCATGACCACTGGATGACCCCTATTGATTTTGAGGTTACTAGGTCAAAGGTCAAGGTCACCATGACCTTAACTGGTAAAATGGTTTCTGATCAATAACTGCTCAAGGGTTTGGCTTAGGACCTTCAAATTTGCTTAGGTGGTTGGTCATGACAACAGGATGACCCCTATTGTTTTTTAGGTCACTAGGTCAAAGGTCAAGGTCACCATGACCTTAACTGGTGAAATGGTTTGCGATCAATAACTGCTCAAGGGTTTGGCTTAGGATCTTCAAAGTTGCTGTGGTGGTTGGTCATCGTCAATAGATAACCCTTATTATTTTTTGAGGACACTAGGTCAAAGGTCAAGGTCACCATGACTTTTACTGGTGAAATGTTTTGCGATCAATAACTGCTCAAGGGTTTGGCTTAGAATCTTCAAACTTGCTGTGGTGGTTGGTCATGACAACTAGATGACCCCTATTGATTTTGAGGTCACTAGATCAAAGGTCAAGGTCATCATGACCTTAACTGATAAAATGGTTTCCAATTGATAACTGCTCAATGGTTTGGGTCTGGATCTTCAAAATTGCTGTGGTAGTTGGTCGTGACCACTAGATGACCCCTATAGTTGTTGGGGTCACTAGGTCAAAGGTTAAGGTCACCATGACCTTAATATGTGAAATGTTTTCAGATCAATAAATGATCAGTGGTTGATCTTCAAAGTTGCTGTGGTGATTAGTCATGACCGCTAGATGACCTCTATAGTTGAGGTCACTAGATCAAAGGTCAGGGGGTCTGGGGGTATAAATGTTTTACAAACATCTCTTGTTTATTATAGCTTTATTAACCCATTACCTCATAGGCTATTTTCAGACCCAACCTCTTTGAATGAATCTACCCAAAAGGAGCATTAACTAGAGAAAAGTACAATTTTAGAATTTTGTAGTTTGAAACCATTGTGATAAATAGAGTATTTGCTCCTATAGGAGCAAATGCTCTATTTATCACAATTGTTTCAAGAAGTGGTTATTACAATTTTAGAATTTTGTAGTTTGAAACCATTGTGATAAATAGAGCATTTGCTCCTATAGGAGCAAATGCTCTATTTATCACAATGTTTTCAAGAAGTGGTTATTACAGAGGCGTAGAAAGGCGTATTTATGGAGGATAGGGTTAAACGAGTTGACTGAAATGGTAAGACATGAGGCTTTGTGTCAAGTGTCATATTCTTATTCGCTTCAGTGAACAAGTTTAATAAAGTTTTAAACCAATAATAGATAAATATGTATGCAATATTCTGTTGATCATATACTTAACAAATCTATTTATATAAAGAACTGCCCTTGAAAATATATGCTTGAACCATGGCTTGTAAAAAGGATGAAAGGAAACCATGTCATGACAATATGGATTCAGACATTATTAAAGTGATTATGATATTTCCAATAGTACGGAAGACGTAAGAAGTTATTTTTATTCAGAATAGTTTCTGTACTTATTTTGCTCTCAAATGGCTACACATGAGGTTTTGTATAGAAAATAACATCATTATCATCACCTATAGGAGCAAATGCTCTATTTATCACAATGGTTTCATAAAGTGACTTTTATAGATGCGCAAAAATGCGTCACTAGGGGATAATGTGTTAATGCCTTCTAAAGGAAACAGTTTTTGAACAGCATGACTTGTTTGCTAGCGTTTTAAAACCATCTTTTGACAAAAAGATTGTTTTTGCATGGGAAATTAAGTTTTGTTTACATGCATTCTTGGTGGAAAATAATGACATAGAAAGTTTTAAAATTACATCACTGGATATCAGAATGTACATATAACTTCAATTTTTAACCTCAGCAAACTTGGAATTCTCAAGTTTTGTGTTATATTTCTTATTGTGTTACAGTGTAGAACTTTGCATTCAGAGCTCACTGAGAAGTTTCCACTTTAAATTATACAGCAGTTAACATCATATGGGTCCTATTTTGATCAATGGCTTTCAGTTTGTCACAGATGTAGACTGCAGAGACTTGCATTCATTAACCCGTTATTCCATAAAAGCCTTTCTAGTCCTTTGCAAACAGTAGACCCAGATCAGATGGCTCCTATAGGAGACGTCTGATCTGGGTCTGCTCTGTTTGCTTAAGGAATAATATAGACCTGATTCTACATTTTCTGCTTTGGCAAAAATTTCATGTGTAAATAAACCATTTTCAGAATTAATCTAATTAATATTCATGATGTCATTATTTCTTTGATGAATATTCATGGAGAAAAGGGTTAGCTTGCTGGCATCCAATGCTGTTGATTTTACTTATCCAATAATGTACCAGGAGCCATATGATATCACTGTAGCAGGCATGGAAAATTCCACTCGTCCGCTCGCCATGACGAGTAACTTTCTTGTAGGACGAGTAGAATTTCAGAAATTTTAACAATGAATTTAACCCTTTCCCTCATATAAACATGTTTTCACGCATCTGCAAACAGAGTAGACCCATATCAGACGGCTCCTGTAGGAGCCGTCTGATCAGGGTCTGCTCAGTTTGCTAATGGAATTTGATATATCTGTTTCTATACTTTATAAAATGGTTAAAATGTTCAACCTATCATATATCATTATAACTAGTTTGTCCATGAATATTCAGTAGGTACTAAAATTTAGAATAAACATAGAACAGGGAAAGGGTTAAGTCAAATAAGACACAAGCAGCAGGCTGGACGAGTAAAAGTTTTAGGATTTTTCCAGCCCTGTGTAGACTTGTAAAGACTGACTTGGAAAGATCACATACCCTTTACCAGATATAGATGCCTTTGCAAAAAGAGTAGACCTGGATCAGACGGCTCTTGTATGATACGTCTGATCAGGGTCTGCTTTGTTTATTTATGGACTGATAAGGATCTGATTCTACAGTTTTTGCCAAGGCTGAAACATTTTCTGTGTTCATATATCTTTATAAAGAAATTAATCTAGTTTACATTCTGCTTCATGATGCCATTATATCTTAAATTAATATTCATCAGGTGACTGGTTAAAACGGTAAAGTGACTAAATTTCCATTCAGTATGAAGTTTTTGAATGCTGAATTTTCAGATTGGAATTGTCTCTGTTGTTAGCTCACCTGAGCCGAAGGCTCAGGATGAGCTATTGTGATCGCAATCCATCCGGCGTCCATCGTCCGGCATCCCGCCACATTTTCAAATGACATCTCCTCTGAAACTGCTGACCCGATTTTAACTAAATTTTGTCAGAAGCATCAGTAGCTAGGGGGAAAGAAATGTTGTTCACATTATGACCCCGGACCAAAAATGGCCCCGCCCAAGGGCTTATCAGTTTTTCATTGGAAAATCTTTAAAAATCTTCTTCTGAAACTGATAGGCCTAGTCTAGACCTTTGATATTTGGTATGTAGCATGATTTAATGGTCTTCTACAAGGATTGTTCATATTATGACCCCCAGGCCAAAAATGGCCCGCCCAAGGGCTTATCAGTTTTTCTTAGGAAAATCTTTAAAAATCTTCTTCTCTAAAACTGTAAGGCCTAGACCTTTGATGTTTGGTATGTAGCATGATCTAATGGTCCTCTACAAAGATTGTTCAAAAACTGACCCCAGGACTAAAAATGGTGCCGCCCAAGGGCTTGTAAGTTTTTTATATGAAAATCTTTAAAAATCTTCTTTTCTGAAACTGTAAGGCCTAGATCTTTGATGTTTGGTATGTAGCATGATCTAATGGTCCTCTACAAAGATTGTTCAAATTATGACCCCGGACCAAAAATGGCCCCGCCTAAGGGCTTATCAGATTTTCATAGGAAAATCTTTAAAAATCTTCTGAAACTGTAAGGCCTAGACCTTTGATGTTTGGTATGTAACATGATCTAATGGTCCTCTACAAATATGTAGCTTTGGCTTGTGGTTCTCTGCCAAGAATGTTCAACTTACTACCCTGACCTCTGGGTGAAACTTGGCCCTAACTTGGGGCTTATCAGTTTTTCATGGGAAAAATATAAAATATTATTTTTCTCTGAAACCATAAGGCTTAGAGCTTTAATTAATGGCATACTGCTTTGCCTTGTGATTCTCTACCAAGGTTGTACAAATTATGACTTCTTGGTTAAAAATGGCCCCGCCCCTGGGGTTATCTCAGGTGAGCGCTCCAGGGCCTCATGGCCCTCTTGTTTAACAATAGGGTCCATTGAGTATGAAAGGGTATATAATTTGTTAGGAGCTTTTGCATGACAGACATTGCAGATACTGTGATCTAGGCGCCCAAGATCACACATGGAGACGACATATGGTGTGCAAAACCCAGGTCTGTTTCTCAAAGGTCAAGGTCCCACTTGGGGGCCAAAGCCATGAATCTTCCATTTTCTTGTCTGCTCTGTAACTCCTGCATGCATGTATTGATGTTGAAATAATCTTTGCACAAATGTTCACAGTATCAAGATGATCAGTTTTTGTCAGGTCCATCTCTCAAAGGTCAAGGTCATATGTAGGGGTCTAATTTCATGACTCTTTGTCCCACTTAGCTTCTCTGGTGTTTATTATCTCCTATACTGTGAAACAATAAATCACCTAGGAATACCAAACTATATATTTGGTCGGATGCCTCCTTGGAAAGCTTAATGCCCCATACCACTTTGGGGTCATTCTAAATTGACCTTGCTGTTTGACTACGATCATAGACAAAGTATTGTCCACAGGCCCTGTCTTTTCTGTACTAGGCCTTTTCATTATCAACATTTGCAGGGTTTTACATCAAACTAACATTTTTGGGGGTCCCTGGGACTCCTATTTCCAAACATTGGGGGTCCTGTCTAAAAAGCAAGGGTCCATTTATAAAATGCTTTATTTTAATCAATGAATATCTGTACCTTTAATTATCACTTCATAATCTGTTGTATTTACTTGTTACAGTCTCCTGTCTGTGGAATGAGCAAACAACCTTGCTGTTTGCATAAAATCAAATGTTTCAACGTTGGGCCCTTCAAGCTTAATAAACATCAGCCTGTTCATTCAAATTTGTACTGTTTAGAAACTGGCATCTGTGCATCCCAATGGATGCAGACTTGCATGATTATGGGGTCCCAGGTGTCATTTTATGCGTATAGGACGCAGAATATTGCGTCTGGTAAAACCCTGTATTTGGGCATATGTGTGACAGTTTGTTTCAGTAAAAACGATATGAACCTATAAGATTTCATTGAAACAAGTGCATCAAGATTAAAAAAGACAATTTAGGTGAATTGTACTCCTAAGCAGCCAAGAAGAGATGTTCAAAAAATGGTGCTCACATAAGGCAAGGGGTAGTTTATGAAGAATTTATGACAAATCTTTGCCAACAAAAATTACTTAGTGTGCAAGGGGTGGAGCATTAAGTATTTTTTGTTTTAATACATTGTGATAGGTATTCACCCATCTCAGACTTCAACCCCTATGCCATTTGGACACCACTCAATGTACCCCCAAGTACCCAGCCTGCCAGGCTTTATGCAGGATGTCACCTTCTCAGGAAAACACAATGGAACCTGCCTATACCTGTCAAGAATATTAAGGTTAGTTTACTCTTTGTGTGATGAGTATTCATGTATGGAATAGTGACATCAAGAATATTAACTGAATTTTTATAGTGACATAAGAAGAAGGGAATATTTTGCCATGGCAGAAACTAGAATCAGATTTATATAATTCCATTAGCAAACAAAGCAGACTGATCAGATGGCTCCTGCAGGACCCATCTGAACTTGGGCTGTGAATGTTTGCAAAGACGTGAAAATGTGCGACACATAAGAGTCAATGGTTAAATCATGGATGTCAGCAGAGTAGTGTCCATAATCAGAGCTGTCCTTGTCAGACCTCATTTGTTTGTCATGGTCGCAGTCTGACCAAGGACAATAATCCATGTCCATTTGTATAATACAGTATAACTGTTCTTACGTGGCCATCAAAAAGAGGTAGTCTTCTGCAGAATTTTTAAAATTGTATTTTCTGTATTGTTTTTCAAAAACCATTATCAGAGTATCAAGCATTTTGGATTTTTAAAAAGACTCGCCATCTCATCTGGATCCAGACTGCTTGCATAGGTAAAAGGTCCATACTGTTTGCATGAAAGTAAAGGATCCAGACTGTTTCCATACATAAAGGATCCAGATTTTGTACATCTATATGGGTAAAAGATTCAGAGTGTTTGCATAGGTAAAATATCTAGACTGTTTGCATAGGTAAAAGATCTAGACTGTTTGCATAGGTAAATAAGAATTTGCAGTTAGTGTGCAAAGAGTCTAGTTTTTATTAGCCCACCTAATAAAGGTGGTCGTATATTGTCGTGGCCCTGTCCGTCCGTCCGTTCGTCCGTCAACATTTTGTTTGTCCGCTGTTTTCTGGGAAACTATTTGAGAGATATTAATGAAACTTCACACAAATGTTTAATGCATCAAGATCTGAAGCTGAGTTGATTCTGAGGTTCATTTGATTTTTCATTTCAGAGTTATGGCCCTTGTCCTTAAAAATATGCAAATAGTTTGTCCGATGTTTTCTGGGAAAACTATTTGAGAGATATTAATGAAACTTCACACAAATGTTTAATGCATCAAGATCTGAAGCTGAGTCGATTCTGAGGTTCATTTGATTTGTCGTTTCGAGTTATGGCCCTTTTACTTAAAAAATAATGCAAATACATGCAAATAGTTTGTCCGCTGTTTTCTGGGAAAACTATTTAACAGATATTAATGAAACTTCACACAAATGTTTAATGCATCAAGATCTGAAGCTGAGTTGATTCTGAGGTTCATTTGATTTTTCATTTCAGAGTTATGGCCCTTGTTCTTAAAAAAATATGCAAATAGTTTGTCCGCTGTTTTCTGGGAAAACTATTTGAGAGATATTAATGAAACTTAAAACAAATGTCTAATGCATCAAGATCTGAAGCTGAGTCAATTCTAAGGTTCATTTGATTTGTCGTTTCGGAGTTATGGCCCTTGTATTTAAAAAATAGTGCAAATACAATCAAATAGTTTGTCCGCTGTTTTCTGGGAAACTATTTGAGAGATATTAATGAAACTTCACACAAATCTTTAATGCATCAAGATCTGAAACTGAATTGATTCTGAGGATCATTTGATTTTTCGTTTCAGAGTTATGGCCCTTGTCCTTAAAAAATAATGCAAATACATGCAAATAGTTTGTCCGCTGTTTTCCGGGAAAACTATTTGAGAGATATTAATGAAATTTCACAAAAATGTTTAATGCATCAAGATCTGATGCTGAGTCGATTTTGAGGTTTATTTGATTTTTCGTTTCGGAGTTATGGCCCTTATACTTAAAAAATAATGCAAATATATGCATATAGTTTGTCCGCTGTTTTCTGGCAAAACTGACAGATATTAATGAAACTTCATACACATGTTTAATGCATCAAGACCTGAAGCTAAGTTGATTCTGAGGATCATTTGATTTGTTGTTTCGGAGTTATGACCCTTGCACTTAAAAAAATAATGCAAATCTATGCAAATATGAGGATGGCCATTACATTTTCATTTGAAATGATATTTACTTCAATTTTTTTATATGGTTAAACCTTAATGTGAATTTTCACATATATTGCGGGGGTTTTGATATGTCATTTTATTCTAAAGTTATGGTCCTTGAACTTTGTGTGTTCGTTGCTTTGTTTGTCGGTCAACTTTTAGTTTGTCTGTTGTTTTCTGTGAAAACTATTAAAATGATATAAATGAAACTTAAAACAAATGTTTTAAGCAACAAAATTTGAAGCTGAGTTTATTTTGAGGTTCATTCAGTTTGTATTTACAGAGTTATGTCCGTTGCACTTTACAAAAATCTGCAAAAATGAGGATTAGCTGTAACTTTTTTATGTAATAAGATATTCACTTCATTTTTTTTTAAACAATAGTATCACCTTAATATAGAAATCAAGATCTGAAGCACAGATTAGAAAATGTCAACACTTATAAGGCATGTTGAATCAGAGAAAGTTTGCAAGTGGGCGTATTATGTACCGTATGCGGTACTCTTGTTGAGTGTTATTTCTGTTTCAGACCAATATGGGAGGTAATGGTAACGAGAGAGTTTCCATGTCAGACTCCAGAAGGCACTATCAACTATGTAAGTACTGGTTCATTACATGCATTTGCCAGGTACTAC
Organism: Azorinus chamasolen; assembly: GCA_963576725.1. Taxonomy (NCBI): domain Eukaryota; kingdom Metazoa; phylum Mollusca; class Bivalvia; order Cardiida; family Solecurtidae; genus Azorinus; species Azorinus chamasolen. Next base: position 71,154,243 of record OY755243.1, read on the forward strand.
TTGTTTGGATAGAAATACATATATCTTATAGTTTCAGTTTCAGGGTGCAGTAGAACCTGCTGTAATTCATGCAAAAAATAACAACATTATGAATATTAATTAACTGATTTTTCGCTTGTCTGTTTTGAAGAAAAGTCAGGCTGTTGTGATCACTGGGTCGTAGGTGGTGTTGTCATTGTCATTGGTGTGCCAAAACTTTAATGTAGCTCATTACTCGAAAAGTATAAGAGGTATCAACATGAAACGTCACAGGGTTGTAGATCACTAGATCATCATATTTTTTTTTCATTTTTAGCTCGTCAGTTTCGAAGAAAAGTAGGCATTGTCGTCGGCGTGCAAAAACTTTAATGTAGCCCATTACTCGAAAAGTATATTAGATATCAACATGAAACTTCATAGGTTAGTAGATCACTAGATCTCATTGAGGGGAAGGCCCTTACATAAGAACCATAACGCTTTATTTCAAAATTTTGGAGTTTATGGGCCTTTATATTTTTCAAAAATGTTTAATTTAGCTGGACAAACACCAAATCAGACGAGCGTTAGCTTCACACGCGGCTCTTGTTTTTGATTTAGCTGGACAAGCACCAAATCAGACGAACGTTGGCGCCGCACACGACTTTTGTTTATAATTGCCTTGTGAACAAGGGGGTTTTGTTATCATGACAGAAGCTGTAAAACCAGATCTATATTATTTCGTAAGGAAACGGAACAGACCCTGATCAGGTGGCTCCTAGGAGCCGTCTGGTCTGTGTCTACTCTGTTTCAAAGGCCTTTCAAATGCATATCAAACTATCAATATACTAACGGGTTAAGCAATCATTTATTGATTGAACACAGTCTTAACTCTTTACTCCATACATACCGTATAACGGGGTTTCTTTACTGTACAGCTGTAAAAGTTTACGGATTTGACGAAAAAACACAAGATTTCAATTTTTATGATTTTATTTTTTACAAATCTCAATGACCAGTAAAAATTGAACTTGGTAAAAAATTTCAGCACATGCAAATTACAAGTAAATTAGTATCTAGACTCTGTTAAATTTATAATAAAAATCTTAGCTAAATAAATTAGTGTATTATTCTCATAAAGTTGTTAAATTATTGATATTCTGACCTAATATGTCTACAGTGCTCCCTCCGAACAACGACACTTTACGGAAACACATAAAAGTGCCGTTGTGCGGAGGGTGTTGTTGTTGGGAGGGAACACTACACAGACGTATTTTGACAGATGTATGTATGCGTTGATGATTTAATAAATAGGTAGATAGATAGACAGATTAACAGACAGACAGACCTGTTTAGAATGCATAACAAAATGTTTCCCTACGTCCACGAATCGCAATCCGCAAGTTGAAAAATGAACGTGTGCGATTACGTCCACCAGGAGTAGAATTGTTCGGAAGAACATGTTCTATTTTATTCACCGTTTCCTTCTGAGAAAACTAGAGGAAAACGGAATAAAAATCATTACGCATTTATGTTCAAATTTGACAAGAGTACTGTTGCCGTGAAGAATTTTTAGTTTCTAAGTTCAGTTTATGACCGAACTCGATTGAAATTCATTTCTGTCACACGATCTTTTTCTAGAAGTGACAAATCGAACGCGCCTATGGTTATCGTTCTGGAACAAGAGAGAAATAAACGAATTTAACCGACATTATTTCTTTTACTTTATAAATATAGAAAACGTGTTTCTCAATTGAAATTCAGTATTCTCCTAATCAGTCATACACAACAGCATATAGGTGTCAGTGTGTCATAATGGATTTACACACGAATTGTCGCTCGAGTCGCACAACGGATTAGCTATGGTTGACTGAATTATTGCTCGGAGCTAGTAAGGTAACAGGCGGCCGTTAATTACATAAAGATGAGTGTCATTGGGACCAATCATCTTTCACATGCTTGGTTGCTTTTGTTCAGTGTTCAGAAAATTACGTTCAGCTGAAGTACCGTTGAAGGGAGGTAAATGTTACCGTCCGGCTACAAATCTACATGTCGTTAGCCGTTGTAGAGAGGTATCGTTCGTGGGAGGGAGTTTTACTTGAAAATCCTCCGGGGGGGAATATACGTTGTCGCTATAGGGAGGGAACCGTTGTTGAGAGGTGACGTTAATGGAGGGAGCACTGTATACTAATCGCAAGTCATATCGAATTAATTGCCTCGTTTGTCATTATTCATGCTTTTTGCACCTTATCCATAAGTGTCAGTTCTCTCATTTGAGTAATTCAACGTGGATTATCGAATTTGCCTGTGGGCGAATTTTGTAAAATCAACGTAGGTCTCCATGTTTGACATGGCTGGTTTCCCGAATATTCCATCCGGGTACATGTACTTGTAAGGCGGAAGTCGGGAACCAGCCTTAGAATTTTAGGGAATTCCTAGGGGTAATCCCCAATTAATATGGTGTAAACAACCGACAGCTTTGTAAACAAACAAAGAAACATGCGGATTAGGAAGCTTCTGTTTTAAGTATTCAAGTAAAAACTTCTCAACGCAATATTTCACTTTACACAACTGACCAAACAGGCAATTATCTAGACCTGTAACACTAGCGTACCAATATATCAGTGGTCACTCAAGTGTGTACATACAGAGCGTGTATTGGCTCAGATGCACATTTACATTGGATAAGGGCAAGTTTGTAACTCGTACCCGATATTAAGCTGCGAAAATTTACGCGTCTATTTTTTACTGATCTAACATGGCAGTAAAATTTAGTAAAAATTAGCAGCACGTAAAAAAAACACGTTATACGGTATGCTTTCTATGCCATTGCATAGAAAGCATGAGTAGACCCAGTTAGACAGCTCCTATAGGAGCCGTCTGATCAGGATGTACTCTGTTTGCTTATGATATAATATAGATATGATTCTACAGTTTCAGTCATGGCCAAAACTTCATGTGTCCATGTGCTATTATTAGCAATTTTAATCAGATATATATTTATACTGTCATTATTTACATGAATATGCATGGAGTAAAGTGTTAAAAAGCAGGTGGTAGGTTAGTACAAACAGGGCAAAAGTAATGCAAAAAGCTCCTATAGGAACTTTTTGCATTTCTTTCAGCATATTTTAAGCCATCTTCCTTAAAACTCCAGGATTGGAGCTGTTTTGATATTTACTTAAACCAGTTTTCACTATACTTCGAAAACTGAGATCAAAACTTGTAACTGATACCTATGGGTAAATTTTAGTTTGTCTCACATTTCAGCTGACCTGCATGTTTGCATCTGAGGACATTGGTTTTGTGCTTGAGAATGTGCGAGAGTTGTCCGACTTTGTGGACTTTAACTCTAAGTTTGATGCCGGGCCTCCTGATTCAGGGTAAGTGGGAACCTTGTGATTTGAAGCAAAACTTTTTGTTGTTGCACATTAATAGGCAAGTTGGTTCGAAGTTTTGCAAACAGTTGTCACACCAGGTAAATTGATGTCTCACCGGGTTTCAAACTTGTTTTATTTTCAAAAGCAAATGGAAGAATATAACCACAATTTTGAAATCTCTCATAAAGTTTCAATTCTCTTAGGTAAAATTTATTCCATTTACAGTAAAACCTCTCTAAATGTGACACTCAATTTAGTATAAATATCATTCTTGGAGACAGGTGGCAGCTTAATGCAGGGTGAAAGTCATGCAGAAAGCTCCTCTAGGAGCTTTCTGTATGACTTTCACCCTGCCTTAAGCAGCCACCTGCCCAAAAGTATCTAAATTCTTCTCTACTAGAATTCTTGTTTAGAGGGGTTTTAATACATATCTTCAAAAATGCAGTCGGTGCCAAACAGTTGGGATCCTGATGAGACATTGAGTTTCGCTGCATCTTCTCTGAATCCAGAGTGTTCGCTATGATGATCACAAATTTGCCTTTGACGTGCAGTGTGGGTTTCTAAACTCTGTACTCCAAAGATAAACGCCTTTGGAAACAGAGTAGACTCCTATCAGACAGCTCCTGAAGGATCTGCTCTATATGCTTATGAAATAATATAGATCTCATTCTAGTTTCTGCCATGGCCATATAATTAATTTGCTATTATAAAAGTTCAGCATATAAATATTCATGGTGTCATCAGTGATTAATCTAGGTCTGCGTCCTGCGTCAGTGACGCATTGAAATAGCAAAAAACGCATCATTCTGAAGTAAATGCGTCCTAAAGGACGCATTAAAATATGGTTACGTGTAGCCGTTGAAGTTAAATTCACGTAGTGAAACTACTAGAACACCGTAGCGATATCAACATTCGACTGTTGTATGTATTTTACAACAATGATTTTGATTGGCTAGTATGCAGCAGGATGTTCGTAATGAGCCAATGAAACGTTCCTTTTAAAATGGCAGCGCCGAAAGACCCTGGATAACCCAAGATGCTGCTACCGAAAATAGTCGCTAAGATCGACTCACATCAAACGATGTTAGGTCACTTGTGTCCCAGTGACATGCCTTCAACGTTCGTTGATCAAAATAAGGATCCCGATTCCGATGTAATGGAGGAAAATAACGAATGTCAGCTTAAAGAGAGAAAGATTTCTGACCAAAGTGGTTGGCAACTTACTCCTAGTTGACTTCTGTTAGGGAACGGATGGTCGACTTGATTTCATGTTTTGTTGCATATATATATATAAAAATATCAGGCCAAAAATAGCATGGTAAATATACACACTATCGAAAGTATCATTTTGTTGCTTCGTACCAGGTAAGTAGTACTCTGAATGGTGGTATCGATCTACTTTCGGTTTTGACAATATTCGACATCCATGCTCTCTTAACCCTTTCCTTCATGTAAACGTGTTTTCACACATTTGCAAACAGAGTAGACCCAGATCAGACGGCTCCAATAGAAGTTGTCAGAAAAGGGTCTGCTGTTTGCTAATGGAGTTTGATAGATCAGTTTCTTTAGTTTCTGAAATGTCTACAATATTCCACCTCCCATATTTGATTATAACTACTTTTGCCATGAATATTCACTAGGTACAGTACTGGTACTTGGTATAAACAGAACAGGGAAAAGTTAACAGCTCATTGATGAGACTAGCCAGGAAACCTGGTTATACTTATAACTATAATGCAGTAAATGTTCCAAAACAAGAATGTAACTGCAGAATTACGATTAAACATCAGTTTTCTTTTAATTTTATTCTTTTGGACTCATCAATTTAGTTTGGGACTCATAGTTTTCCTGTGGGACTCATTGTTTTCTGATTAGTGAGTCCTGGGACTCATGGTTCAAATTTCTAGATTAATCACTGTGTCATTATTTCTTACAAGAATATTAAACATGGAAAAGGTTAAAAGAGCTTGAATTTGATATTTATAACTTTAGTTGTGTCTCATTGTCTGCTCATGTACTTCTCAATATTACAGAATGCATGGTGGTGGAATACAGTTCACACCACATATAATGGACGACCAAACGAGGAGGAAGATGCAAGGTTGGTAGTGCAATAACTACAGTTAGACCCCATAGTTTGAACTCTAATGCAAGTATCATTATCGGTCTTTAAGAATGGTGGCAGCAGCATGCCCATTCACGTACTGCAGTACGTATTTCATGTATAAAATGCATGCTGCACATACAGTTCTTTAATCCCATACGTGAGATGCACGTACAAAAACAATGTGTGCATTCACAAACAGAATTGATAGATCTAATTCAGAGATTGTCATAAAAAAATAAAAGAAATACATTGGAATAGTGTTTGAAAACAGCAGTGTTCTATCTTAAATGACATTTCAAGTCGTCACATGAAAAATGTCAACAATGATATTTGCACTTCTGAGCAGGTATAAAACATCGACCCGGATGACGGCCCGGAAGATCGCACTTCTCAAACTTCTATGGGTGGGTGGCCGGATTTGAAAGTGCCTTCCTGCACCCCTATACACATTTAAATGGAGCAGCCCTAATAGCATAATACATCTTAGACTTATTTTTGTGTCACCTGTTGTAAGCAGTGTGACACTTGGAGATCACTTCTCCATTGTCTGTCTGTCTGTCACACCTTTTTATCACACGGTTGGAGGCATATAGCCATGCTCTTGTCAATCTGTACATATGTCAGTCTGTCCATACGTTCAACAAATCTTTTGTGTCCAACTCCTCATACGCCAATGGCAGGATTTACTTAAACCTTTTAACAGCTGAACAAAATTGATATGAAGATAAAACTTAACCCCTTACTCCATAAATACACCTTTCTACACCTTTGCAAACAGAGAAGACCCAGATCAGACGGCTCCTATAGGAGCCGTCTGACCAGGGTCTGCTCTGTTTGCTTATGATATAATATTGATACAATTTTACAGTTTCTGCAATGGCCAAAATTTCCTGTGTCCATGTTCTGTTTTAACAAATTAATCTTATAATATACATGACATCATTATTTCTCACATAAATATTCATGGAGGAAAGGGTTAAAGAAGGGAAGTTTTGCTCTGACTCTTTTTACCAGAGTTCTGTTACTTTGAATTTTTCTTCTTTATATATCATAATGATATAATGAAAACACATGCTCTATGGACACAATTTTCCATTTTTTCACACTTTCACTGCAGCAGGTGACACATATATACCTTCAAACACTCTTGTTACACTATGCTGTAAATGCAAGGTTGTTCTTGTCATTTGCATTTTCACAAAATTGTTGTAACTACACTAACAGTTTATGGGGCAAAGTCATGATTACATTTGCAGACAGTTTGGATCCGTCTCATCAGAAACTAAACTGCTTGATTTTCTGATTGCATTTTCAGCAGAATGAAAGAAATTTAAGAGTACAATTTGTATTTGGCAAGTGCTTATAATTGTTTGAATAAGTTTGTTGCAATAGTTTGTACTGAATTTTGGATATGTTCTGTCTGAGGGGCTCAATTGATGAAAGTTGTTAATTTATATTATTATATGCAGCTGAGGCCCAGAGGGTAGAGAAACTGTCCTTGCAGCATCTGCAGGACCTGATACACCGTGTGGAGGAAATGCTTGGCCTCTTGAAGATCCTCGTAGACCACCAGTTCCACATCATTGCGACCATGCTTACCAAGGTAGGAACTGCTGATCAAACTTTTTCTTCTGTTGTAATACCGTACTTTGGGAATAATTGGCGTTGTGATATTTTGCTTTAAAATGCTCATGTTTTATTTTTGTCCATTTAATTTTCACCATTCTGGGATTAAAGGTGTCCAAATATGAACACATGTATGAATCGAAAGTGGAAAAGATTATTCTACCTTTGGTTAATTTCAAGTCTTCAAGTTGTTATTGTTAGAATAGAACTACTAGAAGTAGGAAATGCTATTTCCAGTCATGCCTAATTCCAGGGATAAAACGGTAAGTATACAGTATATCAGCTAAGCGTAAATAATTTGTTTGTTTCTGGTGTGTGTGTAAATGATTGAATTGCACACTTTCTATTGAAGAAAGCAGTGATTAAAAGTGAGTAAATGCTCAAGCAATGTCGCTGTTCATAATCACTGTTTGTGTATCTGCCACGAATTACTTACTATAGTGTCTCGCGTAGGTGTTAATTGTGTGTGTACAATGGATAAGTTACATATCGGCATAGTGTTATTTGTTTGTCACGGATATATTTTGGTGTTAAATTTTCGCCCTTTCGTACCTGGTGGCGAAATAGACCAATGGACCAAACTACGGCAAATTATTCCCAAAGTATGGTATTGGTCAGGAAAGAGATCATGATGTCTGTTTCATTTAGCAAAGCATTAACCCTTTCCCTGTTCTATATTCATGTAAGAAATTATGACATCATGAATATTTATTAGCTGAAGTTTTATATGTAAACTTTTGAAGGAAATTTCTTGCTTTGACAAAAACTTTAGAATCAGATCTATATCATGTCAAATGCAAACAGAGCGGACCCTGATCAGACAGCTCCTATAGAAGCCGTCTGATCTGGGTCTACTCTTTTTGCAAATGCGTGAAAATGGGCTAACATAAAGGAAAAGGGTTAAAGTGTCATATAGTTGAAACACTGATGAGATTGCAAGTCACTTGGAACCATACTGTTTGAAGAGGTTATCACAAATACAGAATGAATAAAGGTGAATAACACACCTTAGTCAACATCCAAAACTTTGTAGAATAATAACAAATAGTTACCTATAATTCTGTACAGTTGTAATGAAAAAATGCACCTAAATGTTTCAGTTGCTTTAGCAGAATGCAGGGGTGAGAATTTTCCGCGGAATTCCGCGGATTTCATTTCACTCAGGGCCGTTTTTGAGATCGATGTAAATCCGACCGATGAGAAATTTGGAGGGGGGGGGGGGGGGAGGCGATTAATTCAGGAAATTATTATTTGCCGATATATTCTTTCACCTATATTCCGTGTAAATCCGCGTTAAAAACGTTTATTACGTTATCAGCGAGATTTTGGTTCAGCTAATCGAATAACGATACTCTTGTCCTACAGCCAATCAAAATGCTCGTATTATGCAGTGTTCGTTCAACATTTCCAAGATGGCGTCCGTGATATGAAATTCTGTATCTGTACTGTTAATTAATCTGAATTTAAGACAAAAATGAGAAGCATAGGCAGAGATTACGATAACAGCGTGGAAAACAAGTTCTACCCAAGATGGCTAGAGAAAGAAAATACGTTGACATTCGGAAAAGAAACGAGAAAAGTGATAATTGGCGACGATTTCGTGAAACTGAAAGTAAACCTTCTCGGACGAGGGGTCCTTGTGTAATACTGTAAACTTCGTTCCAAACAAATGAATTACGGAAAACGCGACTGCGTAGCATTCAAGAACCATCTGAAAAGCATTAAACATGTCCAGTTATTGAAACAGCGGATTTCCAGTCACAGGTAAAAACCTGTAATGTCATGTATTCACCAGAAAGTTGTCTGTCAATAGCTATTCTTAGGTAATGTTAAAGGAACTTGTCAAGATGTATCGATTCAGAAAAGTTTTATTTTGTTATAATAAACCAGTTTAATGAATTAGAAGATGGTTTATTGACATAAAAAAAGTAATGAGAATCAGAGTTTGAATGTGAACTTTGACTAGAAATTGTGACTGTAATGTGAACTTTGGTGAATTTTGTCTAGAAAGTTAACTGTTACAATACCATGCCAACTTTAAATAAAATTTTGTTTCTTTATCTGTGATCACCAAGTTCCATTTGATTTCATTTTTAAAACGTGTGAGTTTTAATTGCTTGTGTTTAACAAGAAATTAATCTGGCAATGTTGAATGGATCCAATAATAAACTGAATGTAAATTGTATGGACATGTTCTACAACAGCTCATCATGTATGACATACAACTCAAGAATAATTGTAAAAAACAAATGAATGACAGGCCCAAGTGAAAATGCAGGAGAAGGCTCCTGAAGTGCTCAGGAAAATTATATTTTATTTTGCGTCGGGGGGCTTGGCCCCCCTGAACCCCCCACATGGGCACTGCCCATGTCCCGCAAGGGGCCTAGGCGGCCCCCTTGGCCCCCGCCAATTTTCCTCTTTTTTCACAAACAGCCATTCTCACCCCTGAGAATGACACTTGGTTATCACTCTTCTGTTGTCTATGTTACTGTTAAAATTTTCTCTGTTGCATATTTATACATCATCAATCTTAACTGATTTTTTACTGGCATATGTAAACGAGATTCTTTGGTATTAATAGAAACTGTAGAGTCAGCTCTATTATAATTTCAAAAGCAAACAGTGCAGACCCTGATCAGACAACTCCTATAGGAGCTGTCTGATCTGGGTCTACTCCGCAAAGGTGTGAAAAGGCATTTCTATGAAGGAAAGGGTTAATCTGTTAGTCTCTGAGGCTTTTTTTGTCACACTTCTGCAGGCAGGTGACACACAACTTCGAACACTCTTGTTTTATATTTACCCTTGACATGTAATTATCACAACAAACCAATCTCAGCTGCAGTTAACCCTTTCCTTCATATAAACTTCTTTTCACGCCTTTGCAAACAGAGTGGACCAAGGTCCGACGGCTCCTATAGAAACCATCTGATCAAGGTCTGCTCTGTTTGTTTAAGGTATAATATAGATGAGTCTTTAGTTTCTACCTGAGCCGAAATAATTTGTGTTCATAACCATTATAAAAAAAATAACCTAATTAATTCTAATGATGTCATTATTTCTTACATGAATATTCAATAGGGAAATGGTTAAATATGGTTTACTCTGCCTTCATTTCAGGATCAACAGAATCAGCTTAGATCCTTAACATTCAAACAGCTTGTAATCACAGGAAAAGAGGTAAGATCTGGTGCTAATTACAATATCAATTTCATACAAATGAGGCATCATATAGATGTAAAGGGTTTCTTAAAGGATATTTGCAATGTTATAACAGGACTGAAGATAAAGAGGTATGCTAAACATTTCTCAACTTTCTAAACATTTCCGAACTATATTTTCATCCTTTCTCCATCAAACCTACAGTAGAACCTGTCTTAAGCAGCCATCAAAAAGAGGTCGAATTATAGTCTGTAAGGCAGATGGCAGCCTAATGCAGGAGCTCCTATAGGAGCTTTGGCATTACTTTTGTACTGCATTATACAACCACCTGCTTTTTAAGACTCCTGTGTTTAATGTTGATGTAAAAAGGGAAGTTTTGCTCCGACCATGTTTACTGGAGTTAAGGGACTTTGAAACTTTTCACTTAAAAATGGGGGGGGGGGGGGGGGGGGGCATCTGTGTCCTATAGATACAATTCTAGTTGAATCTTAAGTCATACATAGATTAAGCTGAGAGGAAATTTTGTCTTTAATCAGTAATCCTCTGTATGATGTGATTTTGATTCGATCCACCCTTATAACCAAATTGGGAGTTGTTGTGTAGGAATCACTATGTCATGTTTTGTCTTAACCTGTCCTGACTCAAACTAGAAAGCAGTAGTAGAGCAGAAAGAGCATTTATTATACTGCTTTGAAACTTTGCACATAGTCAAGATAGCATCGCATCCATTTACAAATACAAAACAAATCTGATGGCATTAGACTTGTCTAAACAATTTGTTATTTTGTGAGTTACTTTTTGTGATAGTTCTACTTTCTGTTGACCATCATTGTGTCATCTTTTTTCTCTTTCACAGGAAAGTCCTCAATGTATTGTAAATATTTGTTAACCCTTTCCCTCATTAGATGACTTTTAGCACTTGCAGAGTGGACCCAGATCAGACAGCTGCTGTAGGAGCTGTCTTCTGATCAGGGACTGCTTTGATTGCTTATGCAGTAATATAGATCTGGGTCCATGCTTATAAAGCTCTTTAGTTGAGTCTGAGTTCGTTCTCAAGCTTTTGATTGGTCAGATTTGAGTTCTCAAGCTTTTGATTGGTCAGATTTGAGCCAAAGGCTCAAATCTGACCAATCAAAAACTTGAGAACGAACTCAGACTCAACTAAAAGCTTTATAAGCATGGACCCTGATTCTGAAGTTTCTGTTGCAGCCAAACATTTCATTGTTTATGTGTAAGTATTGAACGAATATTCATACAGTAATCAATTCTTAAATTCATATTCATGGTGGAAAGGGTTAATGTATTTATGAATATCCAGCTAGCATAATAAACAAATGCTTTATTTTTCTCAGTTATGTAGGTCACTAATTCAGTGTTTGGTGAACCGATACCTTGATGACAATGCCACCACAGATGCCATCAGCAAAAGGCTGTCGGAGATCTGCCCCTCCCTTTACAGCAAAGACGATGCCACTTGCTCCAAGGTAAACACTGAGCTTGTTTACAGTCATAAAAGTGTAATTAAAAATAGAGAAATCGTCTAAAAGTCATTGAACCCTTTCCCTGTTGATTATTCATGCAAGAAAGAATGAAATCATGAATGTTTATTATCTGAATGGCATATGTACTTACCAACTTTTGGTATTATTAAAAACTGTACTGTCAAATCTATCATAATTTCATAAGCAAACAGAGCAGACTCTGATGAGACGACTTCTATAGGATTCATCTGATCTGGGTCTACTCTGTTTGCAAAGGCATAAAAAACCATTTGTATATAGGAAAGGGTTAAGTTAATTGGTCTTTGCAAACAGTGTAGACCTAGGGACTAAAAAAGTAAAGTAGCTAGTTTCAGTCCGAATGACCGCTCAGCCGACTGTACATTTACTCCCCTGGTCATTGAGGCATAGGCCTACAAAATTGAGCACTGCTAACAATTGGCGCAATCATGCAGCCGCAGTCCCGGCGAGTGACCCTCACAGGTACCCATTTTAACCCCTGGGTGGAGAGGAGGTGCGGGTAGGAGACACGGAAAAGCGTCTTTGAAATTTCCAGGAGGGACCGGGATTTGAACCCCGGACCTCCGGTAGTCAAGCGCGTTACCACTAGACCACCGCACACCACGGTGATCTAGACCTAGGGACTGCACTGTTTTGTCATACAGTCTCTAGCAAGGTTAGTACAGGGTTGCTACAAGTTGGGGGGGAAAAGTCAGGGAAATTAAAAAAAAATTCAAGGTCAGGGAATATCGAGAACTTTGAAAATTTAGGCAAATGTCAAGGAATTGTCAGGGAAAATTGAAAAAGTGAGATTCAATGTGATATATTTTAAACTTCCTCAAAAATATTACAAAAATTATGACAAAAAGACCCAAGTGTCGCAAGTTACATGTCAGGGAAATTTGAAATTATGTCAGTGTATTGTCAGGGAAATTTGTCTCCTGGTTCGTGGCAACCCTGTTGTATGTATGTACGCTACCATTAAACAGTAGGAACCAATCCAACATGAAAATGCAGCATTTTGAGTGTTAAGAATTGTTTTATTAGCTTGACCCTTTTACACCATGAATATTCATGTAAGAAATTATGACATCATGAATATTAATAAGATTGTTATAATACCATATGGACACAGGAATATTTTGCCATGGCAGAAACTGAAGAATCATACCTATATCATAAGCAAACAGAGCAGACCCTGGTCAGACAGCTCAAACAGGAGCCGACTGATCTGGATCTACTCTGTTTGCAAAGGCGTAGAAAAGTATTTATGGAGTAAAGGGTTAAGTAAGCGTGGAGAGATTGGAAAATTGCCTTAGGCTTTTGATATGCAAATTTTTTTAAATTTATTCATGAAAAGCACTCACTGAATTAAAAAGTGAATTATTTCAGATACTAATTCCTACTGAATTAAAAAGTGAATTATTTCAGATACTAATTCCTGCTATCAGACCATATGACTATATGTTTTTATTTTAGGCAAATGAGATGTTACAAGGAGCTAAGAACAGCCAGAACCCAACTGAGAGGAGACACTATCTTATGGAAGCCTTAAAGGTATGAACTTGGACCTGGTAACCCATTCCCTCATATTGACGACTTTGTAAAAGTCACTTGTGAAACCATTGTGATAAATAAACTATTTATCACAATGGTTTCAAACTACAAACTTCTAAAACAAATCCTTTTCTCTAGTTTATAGGGGGGTAGGAACGCCGGCCAAAAATAGGGGTACCACCAACACAATTTTATTTTTTTTACCCCCTAAACAAGAGAATTAAATTAAGTCAGATACCCACAACCACTAGATTTATATTTAACTTGCCACCCACAACCAAGAAAACTGAAATTTCTGGTTTAATAGTACTTTAGTTTTTTTTACCTCTCGAACTTTGACCAGTTTTACTATGAATATGAATATGCTGTTTTATGCATATAGCATTTGCAACTAAATTGTGTTCTGCATGCAAATCATATTGACAGCATATATTGTTATTCTGTTATATGTAATTTGATGACAAAATTATTTATTATAAAGTTCCAGGGTTTCCAAAACTCGAGGAGCCTCAGCAGGACCAAAATTTTGACTTGTGTGCATGATATGGAAGAATTTTCTATCAATGAGACAACTGATGCCATTTGTCAGAAATGCAATAAAAACAGTCTCCATTAGATTTTTATTTAATTAAAATACACTAATCTTGATTAGACAGTCTCATTTAGATATTGATGAAACATTTTCAAAAATATGAAAATCAGTGCCCCTAATGTCTTTAGAATTTTCGCAGATCTAATCTCTGGGTAACCCACTGTGTGTAAACAAGGGTTTAGTATTGTGCTTTAGCCGGGCTGTTTTATTTTTGTGTGGCATTTCCTGCTCGACTGTTTTATTTTACTTTCCTTCTGTTGTCTGTACAAAATTCTGTCAGACCAAACGAATGTCTGGTAGGTCCTGAATGTATAAGTGAATCTGCATGATACTTCGTTGTTTGTTCATTTGACACCCCCACCCACCAAACATAGCATCTTGTGCCCAAAGTTTGCTTGTCAGAATGCTGATTGAATTACCGTATTTAATCCAATCCCCCCCCCCCCCCCAATTGGAATATGTAATAACCCCCAATACAACGCCATTACAATTGAAAAAATCGTGCCCACCAACACAAATTTAACTCTTTATCATCCCCCACCCACAAAATTTTAATTCATCGACGTTCCTACCCCCCAAGGCCTTTTTTCCTGGAACAGCCCTAAGCCTTTCTTTTACTGTAAATGTGTATAATTCATATGCTATTGATATATTCAAAATGAATAAAATATCTGCTTAATAAGCCTTTGAGACATAAAGAAGACAACATTTTTGATATACTCAAGACAGACCATGCTTCATTCCAGAGTGCTAAGACTTATACTTTTGACTGCTGAATTTTCGAAGTGAAATGGTCTGTCATTCTTTTACCCTTTCCCTCATATAGATGACTTTTGACACCTTTGCAAACAGAATACATCCAGATAAGACAGCTCTTGTAGGAGCTGTCTGATCAGGATCTGCTCTGTTTGCTTATAGAATAATATAGATCTGATTCTTTAAGTTTATCACAGCCAAAAATTAGTAAAATATTTATACAGTGATAAATTCATAATATTTATTGGTGGTGGGGTAACTAGAAAGTACATGTAGTGAGAAAAGGTAAACAATTGCAAAAGGACTGAATGACAAACATTGCAGTCCTGATCCACATCTCCACAGTTTGCAAATACTCATTTCCTACAATCTAACGATCAATGCTTATTTCTGCAGCTATACAAGAGCGTGTCACAGCCACTGCAGCTAGCTGAAGTGTGTAATCAGTTCTCCAGTGTCCACTTTTATGAGGGTATTGTAGACCTGTGCTTGGCACTGGCCAACAAAAGAGACCCCCAGAATTTAGCCTTACATTTTCACAACAACGATGAACCACCAGAGGACATGCAAGGAGTTCAAGAACTCATGCAAAGGTCAGAGATTTTTTGTAATCATTTCCACACTTCAAGCAAATTTTTATGTCCCCATTTATGGAAAATGGAGAGATTAGGCTTTAATTTACTACTGTCTGTTGTCCATCCATTTGTCTCACTTTAGGCCCTGTATATTGTTCCAGAAGTATATTACCTGTAGTCATGAAACTGTAGCTTGCTTAGTATGCAAACTTGCTTAGCGGGAGTATAGTTAGTCTTAGTAATACTAAAGTTATATCCTTTGTCATATGCCATATTATAACTACACAATTATACATAGGTGCGGCATCTGTGTCCTAGTTTTGTTGGTTTTTCATTAGGATCTAGACTGTTTGATGCTCTGATAGTGCATGTGGAAAGAAATGGAAATAAAATATAGAATTGAATAAAACTAATCAGTGTTCAAAATGTTAATAATTGGAAACAGGTAAATGTACATACTGTGGCTTAAAAATGAGTTTATCCAGTAGGAAGATGTTAACCCTTTACTCCATAAATACACCTTTCTATGCCTTTGCAAGCAGAGTAGACCCAGATCAGGGTCTGCTCTCGTTTTTTTTCCATATAATAGAGATATGATTCTACAGTTTCTGCCATGGCCAAAATTTCACGTGTCGGGTGTGTTATTATAAGAAATTAATCTAAATAATATTCATGACATCATTATTTCTTACATGAATATTCATGGAGGAAAGGGTTACTTGAGGTAGTATCCAGTAGCGACATGTTATTCGACCTCTACCTCATACACAGATGGATGGAACTTTATTGTAGTGCTGATAAAAATATAGATCAGAACTAGTTCTTGTGGTAACAACATGTGAAGTTGCAAATGTCATGTAACTCATTAGTTTGCTATTACAGTATAACAGCGTTATTTCGACTCTCGTTTTTCCGAGATACCCGCTTATTCCGAGGGAATGTTGAGGTCCCGGCTCAAATTCTATCAAATCTCATTGAAAATACCTGCATTAATCCGAATAGCGATAATCCGAAAATTCGAGCATGTGTGCTGGTCCCGCGGATCATTCTGGTTCCCTTTATTGACTGTTTAATTCGAGCACGGTGTTTTCCCACCTCCGAGGTAATTATTCACACCTCGATACGTGGTCGTGACCTTTTGAAAGATCCGTGTATGGGGCATTACATCTTCCAAATGTGTGAATAACACATTCATTGAATGCGGACTTTACTTTGGTGTAAATAATGATGATAATTTAATAGACTGAAGTCTTAATAAACAAAAAGTCACACTCATAATTTGCATACGTTCGCAAACGTGTAGTGCTTTTTCGGTACCACTGAATGTGTGCCATATGACGTCTTTCTGCTTTAAATGTTGTAATAGTGCAGTGCTTTTCGTGTAGTGCTTTGAAATTCGCAACATTTTTGCTACTTTTAGACAGTATCGTTCATGCAGACTCTTGCTACGAGAGATGAACGAGAATAACTATGTCAGACGAAAAAAGCCGAGTGTTCCGGTTATTAATTAATTTGGTCACTCGCCCCGATTTTCCTTACTACGAAACAGCACGGGAACGAAACGAAAATGTTTGTTTGTGCACCCAAATCAGCACCAACAACTAA
This sequence comes from Azorinus chamasolen, assembly GCA_963576725.1. Lineage (NCBI taxonomy): Eukaryota > Metazoa > Mollusca > Bivalvia > Cardiida > Solecurtidae > Azorinus > Azorinus chamasolen. The sequence goes on from OY755243.1 coordinate 71,171,054, forward strand.
ATTAATGTCGACATATGGAAAAATATGCAAAATAGACGACATAACGCTATACGCTACGACTATTCTAGGGATATGTCTAAATGGTTTGAAACAAGTTTTGAGTTTCTTGTGAAGGGTCCGTCGAACGGACCCAAACAAATTATACTGAAACTTCGGTCGCCGATGTGAATGGTGTTTTCTGTTATCACTTATATAAGGAAATAATCGATGGATTTTATATGCATTGAAGTTTATGATAATGTTAAAACAGTTTACTGTGAAGAAATACGCTTCCTCTCGTCGTCAAACAATGCTCTTGGAAATGACATAAAATGCTCTCGGTTCTTTCGAGCATCGCGATAATCCGAGGTTTTTGCCGATTCCCGATGGTGCTCGAAATAACGCCAATATACTGTAGTTATTTCTTTTGGATAAGTATTTTAACCCATTCCGGCATAGGCTATTTTTAGATTCAACCTCTTTTAATAAATCTACCAAAAAGGAGCATTAACTAGAGAAAAGGAAAATTTTAGAATTTTGTAATTTGAAACCATTGTGATAAATAGAGCATTTGCTCCTATAGGAGCAAATGCTCTATTTATCACAATGGTTTCAACAGGTGACTTTTATAGAGGCATACTTGTGGAGGAAAGGGTTAAGGATTGAGATATCAATGTTAATCTCGGTAAGTCATTGGCTTTAATACATGGAGAGCTGCTTTTAGAATTTGTTTGCTTCACTTGCTTTTACATGGTGTATCACTTCTCCATTGTCTGTCTTTGGTTCCATCTCTCTTTCTCTCATGCTTTTTCCATCACACTTCTTTTGTCATACTTCTAACTTTGTCCCCTCCTGTTGTTGAGGTTACTTTATTAACTCTTTCCTTCTTATAAATGTCTTTTCATGCATCTGCAAACAGAGTAGACCCGATATATTCTTTCACTATTCCAAGTAAATCCGCGTTAACAACGTTTATATCACGTTAACAGCTAATCGAATAACGAGACTCTTGTCCTACAGCCAATCAAAACGCTCGTATTATGCAGTGTTCGTTCAACATTTCCAAGATGGCGTCCGTGATATGAAATTCTGTATCTGTACTGTCAATTAATCTAATTTAAGACAAAAATTAGAAGTATAGGCAGAGATTACGATAACAGTGTGGAAAACAAGTTCTACCCAAGATGGCTAGAGAAAGAAATTACGTTGACATTTGGTAAAGAAACAAGAAAAGTGATAATTGGCGATGATTTCGTGAAACTGAAAGTAAACCTTCTTGGACGAAGGGACCTTGTGTAATACTGTAAACTTTGTTCCAAACAAATGAATTACTGAAAACGCGACTGCGAAGCATTCAAGAACCATCTGAATAGAATTAAACATGTCCAGTTATTGAAACAGCGGATTTCCAGTCACAGGTAAAAACCTGTAATGTCTTGAGTATTCACCAGAAAGTTGTCTGTCAATAGCTATTCATAGGTAATGTTAAAGGAACTGGTCAAGATGTATCGATTCAGAAAAGTTATATTTTGTTTTTTAATAAACCAGTTTAATGAATTAGAAGATGGTTTATTGACATAAAAAAGTAATGAGAATTAGAATTTGAATGTGAACTTTGACTAGAAATTGTGACTGTAATGTGAAATGTGTAATGTGACTGTCTAGAAAGTTAACTGTTACAATACCATGCCAACTTTAAATCAAATTTTGTATCTTTATTTGTGATCACCGAGTTCCATTTGATTTCATTTTTAAAACGTGTGAGTTTTAATTGCTTGTGTTTGACAAGAAATTAATCTGGCAATGTTGAATGGATCCAATAATAAACTGAATGTAAATTGTATGGACATGTTCTACAACTGGGTTGTTTGAAACACAGCTCATCATGTATGACATACAACTCAAGTATAATTGTAAAAAAAACACATGAATGACAGACCGAAGTGAAAATGCAGGAGAAGGCTCCTGAAGTGCTCAGGAAAGCTATATTTCATTGTGCGTCGGGGGCCTTGCCCCCCTGAACCCCCCACATAGGCGCTGCCCATGTCCCGCAAGGGGCCTAGGCGGCCCCCTTGACCCCCGCCAATTTTCCTCTTTTTTCACAAACAGCCATTCTCACCCCTGCTTATTACATTATGACTGTTTTGTCCATGAATATTCAATAGGTATTGAAATTTGGAATAAATATAGAACAGGGAAAGGGTTAAAGACTTACAGCTAGTAAAAATAGTTTTTGCATAGGATAATTGAGCTCAGAGACAAAATATTTGTTTGGGCTCACGACCCGAGGTTATAAAACTTTTGCTTGATTCTGAGATCATTCTCAAGCATCTGATTGCTCAGAATCTGACCAATCAGATACTTGAGAATGATCTCAGACTTAGAAGTTTTATAACTTTGGACCCAGATTAAAATATTATTTTGCTTGCATATTGACGTCAGTTATTCAATTGCAGGAAGGAATGCTATAAATGCATTACAGAGACTCTAGGATACCTGATGATTGCCAGTGTCCCCCAGGGTGGCACAATGATTCCCAGGGCTCCAGGTCCTCCCCCTGCCCCTGATGCAAGTAGGATCTCTGCAGATGATGCTGAACATTATGTGAGTTATTGCTGTAACAAAATTTTGCTTTATGTCTTGAACATAATTGCTTTGAATTTAAGATAATTGAGAAACAGATAAAGAACTACTCACACACACTTACCCCGCCGTGAAAAAATGTCTTCTCAGATTTTGACCTGGTGCAATTATGGTTACTTCTGATATGATCAGGCTTTGGAGAAACTATTAACCGAGTGTCAAACAGCTTGGATCCTGATGAAACGCTTAGTTACTCAACGTCTCATCTGGATCCATGCTGTTTGCTTATTTGAGTCAGGTTGTCTTTTTCTTCTCTTTTTTTAAAAAAAGTAAATATTTAATTTTTGTGTCACCTACTGTAAGCAGGGTGACACGTAGAGATTACTTATGTCGTTTGTATGTCCATCACACTTTTTGTCATCCTCTTTTGGTCTTGGTTTACATATTTTACACACTTGTCGATTGTTGTCAGCTCAACATAGTTGTCACTGGCGTTTGCATGTACATGTTCATGCATTTTTTCATGTTTGTGCTTCTATCCCAGTTCGTCTAGCCCATAAGTATATTTACACATTGACAAAATTCAAGATTATTTGGGATACATCTACAATGTGAGAAAGTGCCATAATAGTGTGTCACGTATGTGATACATACCTGTATCGTCAACCATTGTTAAAAACATGCATGACTAATTGTTACTTTTTGGCATTTAATATATGTAATCCCTGTAATAAATGATGTTTTGTAAATAGCAGGTTTATATAAAGTGCTCTGAGCCCATGTTGAATATTAATTTTTGTATCAAAAATATACATTAACGCCTTCCCTGTTTCAATATTCATGTGGGAAATTACAACATCATGAATATGTATTAGCTGAAGTTTTATACGGTAAACCTTTCAGAGAATTTATTTTACTTTGACAAAAACTGTAGAATCAGATCTATACCATGTCAAAAGAAACAGAGCAGACCCTGATCAGACGGCTCCTATAGGAGCCGTCTAATTTGGGTCTACTGTTTGCAAATGGGTGAAAATGTGTTTATATGAAGGAAAGGGTTAAGAATATGTATTGCCATGGCAAACATTAGGTAATCAAATGTGTAACATATAAACAAACAGAACAGACCCTGATTAACACATTGCCCCCTAGTGACGCATTTTTGCGCCTCTATAAAAAATCACATTGTGAAACCATTGTGATAAATAGAGCATTTGCTCCTATAGGAGCAAATGCTCTATTTATCACAATGGTTTTCAAATTACAAAATTCTAAAAAAAATCCTTTTCTCAAGTTCATGCTCCTTTTCGTTAGATTAATTAAAAAAGGTTGCATCTAAAAATAGCCTAGGAGAAAATGAGTTGAACAGTTCATGCAGTAGATGTCTGATCTGGGCTTATTTTGTTTGAAAATGTATGAAATGGTGAGATAATCAGTTGATACTGCATTCAAGTACTATTGGACACTAATGGCATATCATATTTTCTTTCTTGCAGAAAGCTGAGGTTTTCCGACTGGCTTTGAAGTCGGATGATGAGCTGTTCCATGTGTCTCTGTATGATTGGCTGTTCAGCATGAATATGACAGATAAACTCTTAGAGGTATGTTGTCCATTTTTTTCTGGCATAGAAAACAAAACTTAATCATAGTAAAGGAAGCTGTGTCTTCTTGGCAGTAGAACCTTTCTATAGTTGCCACTAAGATAGATGAGTGTCTGGTTAACGCTTTCCCTGTTCATGTATATATCATGTCATACGCAAACAGGAGCCATCCTACAGGAGCCATCTGATCTGGATCTGCTCTGTTTGCAATGGCATGAAAAAGGGTTTGTATGAAGGAAGAGGTGAATTCATTTGGCTACCACCTGCCTTAATGACTTCGAATAAGATTTCCTTTGAGTGACTGTTGTAGAGAGGTTTTACTGTAGTTTAATGTATTTTGTGTGTTTGTAACGAAATAAAAATCATAAATTTGGAAAACTTGTATAAAATATGCTGATATTATGAGGAGAGAAAAATTAAATTTGTAGACATATCTTATCAAAGAATTGGCATCGCAAATTATATTCTTCTATCATTAACCTTGATATATTGTGTATTTATTGTATTCCAATCCTACAATTTTCAGATTCAGTCACCATTCTTGGAGCAGTATTTGAAGCGCCGAGCTGGGTACCAGTCAGGGGATGTTGGTGCCCTGGACCTGTTATGGAAATATTATGAGAAGACAGAGAATTACCCTGCTGCAGCGAGGATTTTGTCAAGACTTGCAGAGAGACATGGGTAAGAATTGAATGACTTTATAGAGGAAATAGCCATCAGGTCACTTCACTACTTTTGTTTTAACCTGCCTGTGCTCACCTTGACATATTTTTTACATTTGCGGTTACATGTACAGTAAAACCTTCTGAACCGGACATAAAATTTAGTATAAATATCCGTCTTGGGGATAGATGGCAGCTTAATGCAGGTTGAAAGGCATTCAGAAAGCTCCACCCAGCATTAAGCAGCCACCTGGCTAAAAATATCTAAATTCTTCTTTACTAGGATTCCGGTTTAGATGGGTTTTACTGTAAATGTACCGTTAAATGTGAAATTAATTTCAGCAGCTGAAAGGTTACATTTACAGATTTTTTTCAAGAATTATAGGCTCAATGTATGACATGTTTCTCTTTGGCAATGAGTTACTGTTGTTTTTATCTCATGGTTTTGAAAGGAAAAAATGTAGATCCAAAGTGGCACAGGGACAGCTAGAATAGGATCTGAGGTTTTAAATGGTTGGCACTTGTCAAACATCTTTAAAAAAGCAAATATAAATTCTATTAACAATTTAAGTGATATAGACAATTTCCTTCACAAACAGTGTAGACCCAGATTGGATGGCTCCTGTAGGAGCCCATCTGATCAGGATCTGCTCTTCTTGCATATGGAATTGTATAGATATGATTCTACAGTTTCTGCCATGGCCAGAAATGTGTCCATATGCGACAGGGTCCGAATTTAAGCTCGCATACTTGCAAAATGCGAGCAAGATATACAGATTGCGAGTTGAAAAATAACAAACTTGCAATTTTCTGCGAGTAAAAATTACCGATTTCTCAAATCTGTTTTCGGGAAAATCGCCAAACTCGGCAGTTGTGAGCACTTTAAATCAGCTCCAATATTGATTTCCCTATCTGTAAACATGCTACAGTGTTATAGTAAGGGTACGTATCCCAAAGTAGTCGCTGATTTTTCTTTTAGATATTATTTGACAATTTTTACAGCAGACACATGTTACTGTTTTCATTTGATTTCACTATTTAGAGAATAGTGGTTATGGGCATGGACTAAAAGTCGGTCCGTCCGACAGTGCAGGCAAACATTACTTTACTCCACGAGTTATTAATTTTCAGTTGTGAGTGGTGTTTAATTTTTTATCATAAGTGCAATTAACTAACAGAGTATATACAGGAAAATTTGTAGATCTTGGACAGACAACTGTTCACGTACCTGGAATTACCGGGGTCTCTTAGAATATGATGGCTAAGTTACAGATATCAAACCGCGTTTTAGCCTTACCTTTACATGACAGTTAACAAACATCCGGTTCAGAATCGCTATGAAAGCTATTCACGTTACAAACTGTTTTGACAGCCTGAGTGAGTTTTTTTTTTAGCGAAGTAATATTGAAACTAGTGTGTGCATAGGCACCCTAGGCACCCTCTCCAGTGAAAAAACGGGGGATTTATTAGAAAAAGGAGGGAATCGCACAATTAGGCGACCTGGCTGCAACACTGCCAGTACGGTATCGAGTGACTTTAAGTTAGCCTGTGACCATAGATAACAAAAGCTTGCTTATTTAATACAGGTCAGAAGTAATGCGAACAGCCCTATTTGGAGCTCTCTGTAATCATTATTACTTTTGACCAGTACTAACTTGCCAACTGTCAACAGCTACTACTGTGCTGTTATATTGCCATATTAAACAGGGATGACTGTGAGTCTAAGACTACATTTATACATCTACTGGGATACTCCAAACAATCATTTTCTGATCATAACTATGAGGATAGGTTGTGACTTGCGATCCCACAGACCTTCACTTTTTAAGCTCTCTTGGGAATTGATCTGGCTCTACACATGTAATATCTACAATCATGTAAAATTGTAAAGTGCTGGTCTTAAAATGCTTGACTGTAGACTTGAAGTGTTTAGTCTATTATTGTTATAACAATAAAAGTATAAATTGCATAATTGCCAGTAAGTTTTTCATTTTGCCAGTAGAAAATATTCCCACTGGCAAAAAATTGCCAGTGGATAAATATGTTAAATTCGGTCCTTGTGCGATTTAAAAAATTCAGCTATAAATAAGAGATCATGGTATCATTATATCTTACATGAATATTTGTCAGGTAAAGAGTTAAATTCCAAAAGAAATTATTTGAGTTGCTGACTGTGTCATGCATTTTGAGATTTTTGAACCTTCTACATGAATGTGATGTGATGACAAATTACACACAAAGGGAGTCGGATCATCTCATATCAAGGCTGACTGTATTGTAGAATTACAAGGGATGTAGTGATATGTCAAACAAGCACTTAATGGGCATTTATCATTTCAAACCATTAACTCTTCTGCTTTAACCCTTTCATTGAAGGAAATTGGTCACTATTGTCCTTGGCAAACAGTGTAGACCCAGATGAGAGGGCTCCTAGAGGAGGTCTGCACTGTTTGTCATGTTGCACTTTTCTATTAAAACAAATTCCCTGATAACCAAGAAAAGCTTGATCTGTTCGAATTTTGAAATAGTCCTTTTGATAATTCAGTGTTAAATGTATTAAATGTTGGATACATGACAACGAATAACTTGGCATCCGATCAGGATACAAGCTGTTTGAAGTCTGACAGTCAATAGATTTTTAAAAGCTTTGATTAATTCTGAGTGAATGTTGTGCCCGATCTGAGTTTGATGAGACGAATAACAATTAACCCCTTACCAGATGAGTATTAATGTACGAAATAATGACATCATGAATATTTATTAGCTAAATTTATTGAATGGTATATCAACACAGGATGTTTTCGCCATGGGAGAAACGTTAGTAATCAGATCTTTATATTTCTATAAGCAAACAGAGCCGACCCTGATCAGATGGCTCCTACAGGAGCCATCTGATCTGAGTCTACTCTTTTTGCCAAGACATAAAAAGGCATCTCTATCAGGTAAAGGGTTAAGATTCTTGTAGATTGTATTGGTTAACTGTAGATAATGTTGTGCTTGACTTCTCTCCTAGCAATGATGTGGACTTACAGAAGCGTATCATTCTATTGTCACGTGCCATTATGTGTGCCAAGAGTGCCACGTCCAGAGCCAGCTCTGCAGTAGAGGGAGAATTCCTGCATGAGCTTGAAGAGAAAATGGAGGTACTTATTAGACTAAAGATGTTATATCTAGAAATATCTGTTTAATGGGCTTTTCTGTTCTATAAAGCTTTTGAGTTTTTCTTTGCTTGTTTTTCGTTTGAAAAAGCCCAGATTTTCCTGTTTCTTAAGATTATCATCATCATCATCATCATCATCATCATCATTGGTTATTTTAGATTAAGTTGCATAGTCTTAACCCTTTCCCAGTTCAATATTCATGTAAGAAATGATCACATCATGCATATTTATTAGGTGAATTGTTATCTAGTGTAAACTTGTGTAAACTTTTCAAGGAAATATTTTACTTTGACAAAAAGTGTAGAATCGGATGTATATCATGTCAAAAGCAAACAGTGCAGACCCTGATAAGACGGCTCCTATAGGAGCTGTCTGATCTGGGTCTACTCGGTTTGAAAATGTGTGAAAAGGCGTTATATGAAGGAAAGGGTTAAATTTCTCTTGCCTGGATTATATAGCGTGCTACCTGATGGAGTTACAGGTAATCAGCAGCACAGACATGCATGTAAGAAATAATGATATGAATATCAATTCACGGAATCTTTATGATGGTGTATGAAAGCAGTCTTTTTCGCCATTGGAGGAACTTTAGAATGAGACCTTTATAATCCCATAAGCCATCAAAGCAGACCCTGATAGACAGGAGCCAACTGATCACTGTCTAATATGTTTGCAAAAGCGTCAGAAGGCATCTTTATGGAATAAGGGTTAATTGTATAAAACCAAATTCTGTGGTGTGTATGGCGTTTTTGTGTTTTCAGTGCTGTTAACCCTTTCCTTTATATAAACGTGTTTTCAGATAAAGAGGAGCCGTCTGAACAGGGTCTGCTCTGTTTGCTAATAGAATTTGATAGATCTATTTCTTTGCTTTGTAAAATGTCTAAAATGTTCCACCTTCCATATTTCATAATAACTATTTTGCTAATGAATATTCAGTAGGTATTGAAATTTGGCCAATATACAGAACAGGGAAAGGGTTAAACGAAACAAACAAACAACATTGTGATTTTTACTATTATATAAAAAGTTCGTGATGAATTATTTTATACTATTTTGAGATGAGGGTCTTCACTATTTGCTACTACGTCAGGCTAATTTAACGCTTTCCTTCATATAAACGCCTTTTCATGCATCTGAAAACAGATAGGAGCAAAAGAGCTATAGGAGCCGTCTAATCAGGGTTTGCTCTGTTTGCTAATGGAATTTGATAGATCTATTTCTTTACTTTCTAAAATGGCTACAATATTCCACCTTCCATATTTCATTACAATTTTTTCCATGAATATCCAGTAGGTATTGAAATTTAGAGTAAATATAGAACAGGGAAAGGGTTGAAGTTAACAAAATGGTGCCAATTTGATGTATTCAGCATTACAAACTGATGAGGAGGAGAGATTTGGTGTCCAAATAGAGTAATTAACCCTTTCCTCCATAGGCTATTTTTAGATCCAACCTCTTTGAATAAATCTACCCAAAAGGAGCATTTACTAGAGAAAAGTAAAGTTTTAGAATTTTTAAGTTTGAAACCATTGTTATAAATAGAGCATTTGCTCCTATAGGAGCAAATGCTCTATTTATCACAATGGTTTCAAGAAGTGGTTATTATAGAGGCATAGAAAGGCATATTTATGGTGGAAAGGTTAAGGAATACAATATTCATCATCTATGAGTTACATATTGATGTAACCATAAAGTCTCTCTGACAGTTGCATTTCATAATGGATTTAATAATTAAATCTTTGTCTGTCAGGTGGCGAGGTTACAGATGAATGTGCTGAGGGCATTACAACAGGAGACGGTCGGTGGACCAGATGTGCAGGAAGCCATGTCAAGACTGGAATCAGATCTACTGGACATTACCATGGTAACATGCATTTGTGACTTGTCCAGTTGTTTCTTTCATTTTTAGCTCCTCGGTACGAACTTTTGTCGTAACTGGCGTCCGCGTTGTCGTCTGAAATCTTAACATTGACCATAACTCGAAAAGTATAAGAGGTATCAACATGAAACTTCATAGGTTAGTAGATCTCATTATGGGGAAGGCCCCTACATAAGAACTCTTGATTTAAAAAATTTGGAGTTATGGCCCTTTATATTTTTCAAAATGTTTAATTTTGCTGGACAAGCACCAAATCAGACGAGCGCTGGCGTCGCACGCGGCTCTTGTTAATAAAGAATACCGATTGTTTTCTACAAATTGCTGATAGACATGTAATTGTTTTCTTCCATTAAAATTTTCACCTTCAAGGTTTCAAAGCCATTTCCTTAATTGTTGATTTAGTTGATTAACAAATGACTCCGACTGCATAAAGTTCAATCTTTGAAAACTAACTCAAACAGTTCTGTCTACTGTTGCAAACAAGGCAGCTGATCTGACTAGATTTTTTCTCACCAGTAGCTACAGTGTTTTGTTTTGTACTGATACAGGTACATCAGGGTTTACACTGGGCAATAGAATATTTTTGCAGATAGGACAAAGCATTGGTAGTTAACCCTTTCCTCCATGAATATTTGTTTAAGTAAAACCCCTCTATAACGGCCACTAAATTATGTTAATTAGTTGGTATTTAGGGCAGGTGGCTGCTTAAAGCAAGGTGAAAGTAAAACAGAACGCTCCTATAGGATATAGGAGCGTCTGTTTTATTTTCACCTTGCTTTAAACAGCCACCTGTCTTTAACACAAAATACTTGATGTAATTTAGTGGCCGTTATAGAGAGATTTTACTGTAATGCAAATGCACAAGAAAATGGAATGGACCTCAAAGTGGTCAAGAGATTGAATTAATTTGATGTGAATGTAGATGATATAGTTTAATCCTTTCCCTATACAAACCCTCTTTCATGCCTTTGCAAACAGAGTAGACCCAGATCAGACGGCTCCTGTATGAACCATCTGATCAGGGTCTGCTCTGTTTGCTTCTGACATGATATACAACTGAGTCTACAGTTATTGACAAGCAAAACATTCCCTTGAAATTTTTACATTTAATAACTTCAGCTAATTAATATTCATGATGAACAGGGAAAGGATTAATTGTAATCGGTAATAGAATTAAACCGTTCTAGTGGATACAATTTCTCAAACAAGTTTGTATGTTGCAGTTGTACGAGGAGTTTGCTGACAGGTTTGATCTGTCAGAGTGTAAGCTGGCCATAGTGCACTGTGCTGGTCTGTATGACAGTGCCCTGGTGGAGAACCTCTGGCAGAATATCATTGAGAAAGGTAACAGTCTTATATCTACTTGTGTAATGTAGCTGAATTGTGTATTGTTTCAGGTCTGATGGACATCTGTGTAAGCTGGATGGATTTGTTCTGATAATTTTTGCCTTTTTATGGAATTTATGCCCCTCTCAGGCTTAGGGATGTTCCAGGAAAAAAGGCCTGGGGGGTAGGAACGCCGGCCAAAAATAGGGGTACCACCAACACAATTTTTTTTTTTTAACCCCCTAAATGAGAGAATTAAAATAAGTCAGATACCCACAACCACTAGATTTATATTTAACTTGCCACCCACCACCAAGAAAACTGAAATTTCGGGTTTAATAGTACTTTCTAGGTTTTTCTAACCTCTCAAAATTAGACAAGTTTTACTATAAATATGAATATGCTGTTTTATGCATATAGCATTTGCAACTAAATTGTTTTCTGCATGCAAATTACATTGACAGCATATATTGTCATTCTGTTATATGTAATTCAATGACAAAAATAATTTATTGTAAATTTCCAGAGTTTACAAAACTCCAGGTGCCTCAGCAGGACCAACATTTTGGCTGTGTGCAAGATATAGGAAGAATTTTCTGTCAATGAGACAACTGATGACATTTGTCAGAAATGCAACGAAAACTGTCTCCGTTAGATTTAAATTTAATTAAAATAACACTAATCTTAATTTAATTAAAATAACACTAATCTTGATCAGACAGTCTCATTTAGATATCGTTGAAAAAAATTCAAAATCAGTGCCCCTATGTCTTTAAAATTTAGTCGATCTAATCTCTGGGTAACCCACTGTTTGTAAACAAGGGTTTAGTATTGTGCTTTAACTGGGCTGTTTTATTTTTGTGTGGCATTTCCTGCTTGACTGTTTTATTTTACTTTCCTTCTTTGTATAAAATTCTGTCAGACTAAACAAATGTCTGGTAGGTCCTGAATGTATAAGTGAATCTGCATGATACTTCGTTGTTCATTCATTTTACACCCCCACCCACCAAACATAGCATCTTGTGCCCAAAGTTTCTGTCAGAATGCTGACCAAATTACCGTCTTTAATGCCCCCCCCGCCCCCCAAACAATTGTAATAACCCCCAATACAACACAATTACAATTGAAAAAATCACCCCCACCAACACAAATTTATCTCTTTATCATGCCCCACCCACAAAATTTTAATTCATCGGCGTTCCTACCCCCCAAGGCCTTTTTTCCTGGAACAGCCCTTATTGTTTTTGCTCTGTCTGTATGTTGGTTGGTTGGTATGTCTGTTTGGCCCGAACTTTAACGTTGGCGATAATTTTGTCACCTTTGCGCATACTTCAAACTTGGCATGCATGTGCAACTGGTTGAGGCGAACATTTTTAGGTGTGACTTATTAAGATCAAACTCCTATTTAAAATTTGCAAATTTGTATATTTCCAAAATATTTTATGCAAACGAAATTGTTAAACTACTGATAACTTACAGGGATGTGATTTCTACTGTGTTGATTTGATTTAATTTTTAGAGCAAAACTTTCTATCAATTCTGAGGAAAACGTTAGCAAGTTTAGTCTGATCTGCATAGAAATAATAGTTTTATAGGCTCTTTGTAGTGTGTAGGAAGTATTAACAGTGAGATTTTGACATTCCTGAACTTGATGGAGACAACCGAGAGATTTAATTTATATGTTAACCCATTAGTCCATAAATATGCCTTTCTAGGCCTTTGCAAAAATTATACCCTAACTTTGGTTCATGTTTTCTTGCTTTTACAGAATTTGAGAACACAAGGTCGAGCACAGCTTCTGTGAGAGTTAGAAATATCAGCAACAAACTGAGTGCTGTCGGGAAAACTTACATCAAAGCAGAAAGATACTTCCCATATCGTGAGTACACAATTTCAGTGTTTTAAACCATTTCAATCCTGAATTCTCAGAGTTGAAAAGCCCATCAGTATGTAACTACAGAGTCCTCTCGGTAAGAAAGGCTTGACCTGTACCTTGTTCAGTATTTGTGTAAGAGATAATGATTTATGTATATATTAAAGGAATAATGACATCATGAATATTTATCAGCTGAATTTTTGAAATGGCATATGTACACAGGATGTTTTGGTATTACTAGAAACTGTAGAGTTAGATCTATTATTTTTATTGTCTTGATCTTCAATTTACTGATTGCCACAGATTTTTAACATACTTGTTAAAAATGAAGCAATAGGGTTTGCAATTTTTATATTTCAAGTAAACCAAATTTATTGAAATTAAACGTATTGTAGAGAACCAATATATACATGTACTGTTGTATATTTGCAGCTTTCATTGTTAAGTACCTGGAACAAAGGAGCTGTGAGATACAGTTGGATCCTGGCTGGGTCCATACCCTTATGCTGGATATTGGGGTACCAGCGCTGAGAGTTTTGGAACTGTATGACCGCATGTTCAAATCCAGGGTATTTATTGAAGAAATATTTCTCATTAAATTATATAATGTCTTTGGCTCAGAAAATGACATGTTCCAATATGAAAAATAGTTATGTTTAAAGTTTTCAAAGTAAAATTTGAAATTTTATTGATTAATATGAAGTTATCAAATCAAGTTTTATCATATGCAGATTACGTTTTTATATGCCCGTAGGTAATGACACTTGTCCTTCTGTCTGTCCGCGCTAACCGTTCCTGTGTATGTGACTAGATAATTATATGAGACCAAAAGGTCTTTTGTTCTCATTGATTTTATGTGGCTAATTTTCAGTTTATGTGGCTATTTCAAACAAAAGAATAGCTACATACATTCAATCGTAACAACGTCCGTCCATCCGTCTGTCCGTCTGTTAGCCACATCTTTGTCCGCTCAATAACTTGACAACTATTGGGTGTGCTGTCTTTATACTTAGTAGGAAGGTTGGTCATGGCTAATAGATGACCCCTATTGATTTTGAGGTCAGTCGGTCAAAGGTCAAGGTCACAGTAACTTTCAACTCAAATTAGTATAATGCATGTTATGACAGAGCAGACTTCGGGCGTATTATGCTCGAACAAACGGGGCCATTGTTATTTTATCACAATAAAATGTCTCTAAAGACTCCGCAGCACAGAAGTGTTGTGGTTGTTCAAGAAGGGAGGTGAATGCTTAACCCTTTACTCCATAAATACTTCTTTCTATGCCTTTACAAACAGTTGACCCAGATCAGACAGCTCCTGTCTGTTTCCTTTTGAAATTTTCATAAGGTAGGCTGAAAATAATACAGAAAACTCCCATAGGAGCTTTCGGCATTGCTTTCATTTTGCATTAAGCAACCATATTTGTACAAAATGCACAAATCTTTTTATAAAAAATGTAACACCCCCTGGAGCATTTATTACAGATAACACAGTAGCTTTTGTCTTCAATTTCTGTCAAAAATAAATAGAGAATAATAGGTTAGTGCCGTAGATGGGACGCCTTTATCCGACGAGGGGAGAAAACGTTTTCGATCAACGGACCTCCCTTTTCATTTCCGTTCTAAAGACGTAAATAATGAGCAACCGCAGAGGAAAATAGTTTCGATACTTACATTACAAGACGGGAAAACGTGCTTGAATTTGAAAAATAAGATCGTTTGAATCGAGAGTCGATATGTTAATTCAAACAGACATGGTTATTATTCTACCGGAGGCTCTACATGGTCAAATTCGAGTTCCGTCGTCTCGGTTTCTATTTTTAGATAGGGCTAACATCACTCGTCAATGGAACTGAACAGGCTATATTTAGAGGTCTATGACCATCACCGCCCTTGTAAGAGTTTATCGATTAAATTATCATGAGAGTGATAAATGTTTTAATGAAGTTTTATTGTATTATTTATTTTTATTAAAAAAAAATCGTCAATATAGTAGCATGATAACTTTATATACATCTTCAATTTCGCTTACAGTATGCCTGGCCTGATAGCGTAGTGGTTACGATGGTCGCTTATCGTGCAGTCAGCCGCGGTTCGATTCTCACCGCTGACGAATCTTTTTATGCCCCCATAGACGATAGTCGGGGGGCATATTGTTTTTGCCCTGTCTGTCTGTTTGTCTGTTTGTTTGTCAGCAACTTTAACATTGGTCCTAACTTTTGAGCCAGTATAGATAGAGACTTGATATTTGGCATACATATGTATCTCATGAAGCCGCACATTTTGAGGGGTGACGTGTCAAGGTCAAGGTCATCCTTCAAGGTCAGAGGTCAAATATATGGGTCAAATCGCCGACTTTAACATTGGCCATAACTTTTGGACCAGTAGAGATAGAGACTTGATATTTGGCATGCTTGTGTATCTCATGAGGCTGCACATTTTGAGGGGTGACATGTCAAGGTCAAGGTCAGAGGTCAAGGTCAGAGGTCAAATATATGAGGGGGCATAGTGTTTCACAAACACATCTTGTTTTCTCTCTTTTTCCTTTCGATTTTTTTTTTAAATGACGGTTTGGGTTTTTACTGAGATAGTTAATGATAATTATCCATGTTAAGTGTTTTTTCTTTCAACTTAATACGTTATTTTTGGTAAAACAATTTTGAAGAAAAATTAAAAATAGTTCCTGTTGTAAGAAGAAATTCCTACACCTACTATACACATAAACCTCTACTGTACATATAAACTTAGGTTTATTATGCTACCCCTTTATTACGTCACTAGCGGCTGTAGTGACGGGATAAAATCAGATTATCAAACAGTTTGGATCCTGATGACATGTCAAGAAACATGGCATCACATGTGGTTCCAAACTGTTTATAAGAATTATCATGAATTTACAAAGATTGCTTGAAAGAGCCAGATTTATTTGTTTTCTCTTACAGGACCCATTCTGGTCATCCGTGAACAGACCACAGCATCTGTTGTATGCCATTCACAGTTTACTGTCCAGACTTGTCGACAACCCAAATCTTATTCCTATCTATGAAAGGTAAGATACAGTTGAACCTGTCATAAGCGGCCATCAAAAAGAGGTCTAATTATGGGACTGTAAGACAGGTGGTAGCTTGATGCAGGTCAAAAGTAACGCAGAAAGCTCTTGTTTATCTTGACCATTTAATGTTGGTGTGTTTTTATGCTTGTGGTGTTTAGGTCATTCTAGTATCAATGCATGTACATGTTTAGAAATACACCTGATCCCTTTGACAGGTGTGGTGGTGGTGAGGTATTAATCACTTTCAGTGATAGCCCTATTTCGTTTTAAATAAACAGTGCTAGAATATGAACCCGTTTGTACACTGACAGAGCTCCAGAGAAAGGTGTGTACTCAGATACTAAAATGGTCCTTTCTCCACCGAACCCTTTGTTGTGACCACTCTTTAGAATCGTCTCAAAGAGACAACTTATGGTTTGGTGGAGAAATACAGAAGTTATTCTTGAATATGTTTTAATTTACGCATCTTATCTGGAGCTTTGACACTGATGAGATGCTGAATTACTCTGTGTCTTATTTGAAACTGTTTGCAAGGATTGTCATAAATTCACTGATGATGTTGGACGAAGCAGTTTTTCTTATATGTTGTTTTATTTCAGGCGTCAGTTCAGTACGATGGGCCTGGATTATATAGCCTGTTACCTGGTGGAGTTACAGGCAATCAGCAGCACAGACATGCATGTGAGAACACTCAGCAATCACTTCAAGGCACTGCAGGCCAAACTAGAGAGAATGTCATGACAAAACAAGGGAAATAACTCTTGAAGAGAAATTAATGTCATAACAAATGGTGACAATACTTTGACACATAATGAAATGTCATGATTCAAAAACTAAAAGGGATTTGAGATAACAATTGGAAACTGTTAAAGAGTGTGATGGCAGAAGAAATGTGAAGTAAAGTTTCTACCAGGGAGTCCTATGGAAGTGACAGTGATATGCATAATTATGAGAATGAAATGTGTCAGTAGATGGTGTTATCAAAGGTGCATAGCTTCTCCAAAAGAGTGGAGATATTTACTAGGTAAATGAATGATACTTACAAGAGGAAAAAGTATAAATGGGACCGGAACTGTACTTTAACCCTTTACTCCATAAATACTCCTTTCTATGCCTTTGCAATCGGACTAGACCAAGATCATGAATATTCATGGAGTAAAGGGTTAACAGAGCTCCAGATAAGATGCGTAAATTATATCATTTTCAGGAATAACTTCTTTATTTCTTCACCAAACCCTATACAATGTATTGTGACCACTCTTTAGAATCGTCTCCTCAAGACGATTCTAAAGAGTGGTCACATTATAGGGTTTGGTTGAGAAATGACGATTTTAGTATTTGAGAACGCACCTTTATCTTTAGCTCTGGGTTAAGGTAGAATAGTGTCTAAATGAAGTGAGCAACAGCTCTAATTTACTGAAATTGATAAAGTCTGTAAAGTGGTGAGGATAATTAAAGAATGTGTGGAATGAAGATGTTGTCGTCTAGTCTGTATTTAGTGTGTATGCCCTACCTGTCCATCTGTTGTTCTGTGTGTTCGTAACATTAAACTTGTGGAATGCATTGCCCTTTTACTAGTAGACACAATTATCAAACTTCATGAAAGTTGTGTACCTGGGTTTTAGTTCTGAAAATGGACCATTTACACCAGAGTTATAGTCCTTGACATAGTTTCATATAACAAGTTTGTTACAAATGTTGGGGCTTCTGTGTCATCTAGAATGCATTCTACTTTAAAAAATTGAATCTTCACTGTAAGAAAGTGGAAGCAAGACTTTTTGAATGCAGGTCCTTATCATGATTTGTTCTTCATACCATTTTGAGAACTGTTAGCGATTACTTTTCAGACAGAATGGATTAACCCTTTACTCCATAGAGATGCCTTTGCAAACAGTAGACCCTGATCAGGGTCTGCTCTGTTTGCATATTGAATACAATAGATTTGTTTCTACATTTTCTGTCATGGTTACAGTTCCCTTGTTCATGTCATTATAGAAATTAAACTACAGAAATAAAATTGATAATCATAGTCTGTATTTCTGACATGAATATTCATGGAGTAAAGGGTTATTAAAAAGTCAAACATATTTCATATCGAAAATTAAAAACTTGGAATTGTTTGTAACCCATGTATGGTTGATCCAAGTTTTGTAGGTGAGGACTAAACATACATGAGCCATAAAATAATTTTAATAGTTAAAATTTTAAATCAGTATAGTATTATGTAACTAAAAGGATCAAAAGGGGCAGGTATATGGTTAAAGTACACCATTTTCCATATTCATAGTCACTTGTTCAAAAGCATATTTTTTTCAATAACTGCAGAAATATATAGCTGATACATTTAGAAATAGACATTATATGGCAGGGTTGCCATGTGTCAGGGAAATTAATTCCTCAAAAATATTTATAATGCATAGATTATGACAAAAAGACCAAATATTGCAATGTAATATGTCAGGGAAATTTGAAATCATGTCAAACTACTTTTGTCAACCACCACTTCAAACAGTGAAGCCTCTGACCATAATTATGCTGTGTTGGAATGCAATGCCTGACCTGAATCAATGATTTGTAAAATAAATGATTTTTATAATTGCCAGGTTTCTCTTTTTTCCTCATAATGCAGGCAATATAATTTTGTAATTTATTTATACATGTGAATCTTTATTAACCCTTTACCTCATATAAACACCTTTTAATACCTTTGCAAACGGAGTAGACCAGATGAGATGACTGTTGTAGAAACGGTCCTATCGGGGTCTGCTCTGTTTGCTTATGGATTTATATTGATCTGCTTCTGCCATAGCCAAACTATCAATTGTTCATGTGGCTTTATAAAAATTCAGCTAATAAATATCCATGATGTCATTATTTCTTACATGAATATTCTTCAGTTAAAGGGTGAATCCATTACAAAGCATTATATGATTACAGTAAAACCTCTATAATGGCCACTAAATTGTGTTAATTGGTATTTAGGGCAGGTGGTTGCTTAAAGCAAGGTGAAAGTTATAGGAGCGTTCTGTTGTTTTACTTTCACCTTGCTTTAAGAAGCCACCTGCCTTTAACACAAAATAATTGATGTAATTTAGTGGCCGTTATAGAGGTTTTACTGTAGTTCCTATTTTCAAAACTTGTTAAAAAGGCAGCATGCATAGTCAGCTTAAGCTTTTGTCCAGTGTAAAATTCCATAGTGCTTTGTGATAAGAATGATACATATATGTAAAGTTTCTGCTTAAGGAAGAAAGCTCAGATGCCGCTTGTAGAAATTGGTGGTATGAAAAAGGTTGAAATTATATTTGTAAAATGTAAACTATACATATGTCAGGAAAAAAATTACAAATTTTGCCCAATCACTTTGTCGTTTTATTTTTCAGCCTTCAGCATTCTGTAAAGGTCATCATTTCTCCATTTAAAAACTTAGTTGTGACAGGCTACATATGTTAACCCTTTCCCTCATACAAACATGTTTTCACGCATTTGCAAACCGAGTAGACCCAGATCAGACGGCTCCTAGAGGAGCCGTCTGATCAGGGTCTACTCTGTTTGCTATTAGAATTTGATAGATCTGTTTCTTTACTTTCTAAAATGTCTACAATGTTCCACCTTCAAGAATTCTTTATAACTATTTTGTTAATGAATATTCAGTAGGTACTGAAAATTGGCCTAAACATAGAACAGGGAAAGAAGGGTTAATGTAACCATTAACCCTTTCCCTTAACTTCCTTTTCACACCATTGCAAACACAGTAGACCCAGATCAGACGGCTCCTATAGGAGCCATCTGGTCAGGGTCTGCTCTGTTTGCTTATGAAATTACATATATAGATCTGATTCTACAGATTTTGTCTAGACCAACAATTCCCTATTAATTTTCTACCTTATAAAAAATAAGCAATCAATTCATGCAAAAAAGTTCACAGGGAAAGGTTTAACCTTGTAATTGTGGGAAAAAGTGTACTTGCATATACAAATATAGTGTATACCCAGATCAGAAGGCCCCTAGAGGAGCCCTCTTGATAGGTTTTGCCCGGTTTGTCATTCAAAATTCTCATACAAATTATACCCTTTCTTACTGTCTGAATAGACACTGATGGGTCATTCTGCTTAATAAATTATTCAGCATTCAAAGGATTAGAGCACCTGAAACACCTGGGTCCATGCTTATAAAGCTTTTTAGTTGAGTCTGGGTTTGTTCTCAAGCTTTTGATTGGTCAGATTTGAGCCTTTGGCTCAAATCTGACCAATCAAAAACTTGAGAACAAACTCAGACTCAACTAAAAAGTTTTATAAGCATGGATACTGAATATTTAGTATAGTCATACTTGAAGGAGAAACCACTTTTGGGAAGCTTTTAGTTGTCTGCAAGCAGCTGTCAGCTTCTTCGTTTCTCATTTGCATTAAATCCTCCTGTAACAAAACATTGAAAATTCTAAATCTAGGCCTTTAAGGCAAGTGGTAGCTTACTGCAGGATGGACAAAAGGAGCTTTCCGCAATACTTTGGCTCTACATTAATCTACCACGTCAGTTTAAATTAGACTAGTAAGTTGTTACTTTACCGTTTACTCTATGAATATTCATGTAAGAAATAATGATACGATGAATAGTAATTACATGCAGATGAATGGTCATAACAGTACACGAACACAGCAAGTGTTGACCAAAGTGGAAACTATAATCAAATCTATGATTCTAGTTTCTGCCATAGCCAAATTCCTGTGTTCATGTGCTATTATAAAAATCTAATTAATATTCACATCATTTTTTCTAAACTTAACCCATTCCCTCATAGGCTATTTTTAGAGTTAACCTTAGAATAAATTTACCAAAAAGGAGCATTTACTAGAGAAAAGGAAAATGTTAGAATTTTGTAGTATTGAAACCGTTGTGATAAATAGAGCATTTGCTCCGATGGAGCAAATGCTCTATTTATCACAAAGGTTTCAAGAAGTGACTATTTCAGAGGCATAGAAAGGTGTATTTATGGAGGAAAGGGTTGATATTCATGGAGTGAAGGGTTAATAGTATAACCAATATCAAACAGGTTTGGATTATGATGCTCTGTATCTGGCCTGGAATTATCAACATGTACTTGGGATTTGAAGTACATGCTTGAGTTTCAGTTCCATGTATGTGTTGGTGATTTCCAGCCCAAATTAGCATATGTATCATGGATTTTATGTCTTAACCCTTTCCTCCATAAATACGCCTTTCTACACCTACGTAAAAATCACCTGTTGAAACCATTGTGAGAAATAGAGCATTTGCTCCTATAGGAGCAAATGCTCTATTTATCACAACGGTTTCAAACTACAAAATTCTAAAAAAAAATCCTTTTCTCTAGTTAACCCATTCCCTCATAGGCTATTTTTAGACCAAACCTCTTTGAATAAATCTACCGAAAAAGAGCATTTACTATAGAAAAGGAAAATGTTAGAATTGTGCAGTATTGAAACCATCGTGATCAATAGAGCATTTGCTCCTATGGAGCAAATACTCTAATTGATCACAATGGTTTCAAGAAGTGGCTATTACAGAGGCGTAGGACGTATTTATGGAGGAAAGGGTTAATGCTCCTTTTCGGTAGATTTATTCAGTGGTTGGATAAAAAAATAGCCTATAGATGAAGGAATGGGTAAATTGTTGTTCTGCTGGATACATCTTTTTGAATAAAGAAAATAGCTGTCCTTAGAATAACAAGCTCATAACATGTTTTGGTTGGAGAACTTGCTGCATTCAGTTTGTGGATTTAAAAAAATAATAATTATGATATCATTTCTGAAAGTCAGAGCATATAGATTTACTGTTGCCCAGCTGTCCATCCATCACACTTTTTTGTTGTGCACACAGAATTTGTAATTGTTTTGAAACTGTAGGATGATTGACCATAATATGCGTTCTTGTGCGCCTTTGATATGGTTATGATATGCACAGAGCAACACTAGTTCTAGCCCCTTATCATAGGCCATACCACAGCTACAGTCATACATACAGGGGACGCATTTCTAAATTTGTATTCTAAGTCAGAATTGTACACCACTATACATATTAATTTACCTATTACTTAACGAATATTCACGCAAGTCTACCCAAAATGAATATTAATTTAATTATTTTATTACCCTTTCCCTTTTCAATATTCATGTAAGAAATTATGGCATGAATATTTATTAGCTGAAGTTTTATAATGTAAACCTTTCAATGGATTTTTTTATGCTTCCCAAATTCCCTTTTGGGAGCATAGTCGCCTCTTCATCTGTCCATTTGTCCGTCCGTCATAACTTTGTCCGGACCATACCACAAAAAATGTAATAGATATCAACATGAATCTTCATAGGTAGATTGATCTCGGTGAGGAGAAGTGCAGTGCACAATAATCATCACTCTCTTTTGCATAATTTAGGAGTTATTGCCCTTTATTATTTTTCATACTTAAATTTTGATTTGTACATAACACAACAAGAGTGCCAGTGGGCACAATATACGCCCGTCGAGGTTTTGTTCAACATAAACTGGGGTTAACGTATTTGCTAAATTCAAATTCTAACAATTTTGCGACCGAGTTTCAAGGTTGCAAATAGGCATACTTTAACAAAAAACCTTAACCAAAAATTCTAAATTAAAAAGTGCCATAATTGTGTCTAAATGCTTGAGATGAAGATGAAGCTTGTGATGGTGAACAAATGTTTCAAGTTTAAAAGCTTTATCTGAAAGGATTGTGTAAATAAGTGGACTTTAACCAAAACCTTAACCAAAAATTCCAAGCTAAAAAGCGTCATTATTATGTCATAATGTTAGACAGCGTTATGTACTCTTGCCTACAGGTGAAGCTTGTGATGGTGAGCAAGTGTTCCAAGTTTAAAAGCTTAATCTAAAAGGGTTATGTAAATAAGTGGACTTTAACAAAGCCTTAACCATAAATTCTAAGTTAAAAAGGGGAATGATTCTGTCAAAATGCTTGAAAGAGTTATGTACTCTTGTCTACAGGTTAAGATTGTGATGGTGAACAAGTGTTCCAAGTTTAAAAGCTTTATCTCAAAGGGTTATGTAAATAAATGGACTTTAACAAAGCCTTAACCAAAAATTCTAAGTTAAAAAGGGGCATAATTCGGTCAAAATGCTTGACAGAGTTATTTTCTCTTGCCTACAGGTGAAGGTTGTGACGGTGAACAAGTGTTCTAAGTTTAAAAGCTTTATCTTAAAGGGTTATGTAAATAAATGGACTTTAACAAAGCCTTAACCAAAAATTCTAAGTTAAAAAGGGGCATAATTCAGTCAAAATGCTTGACAGAGTTATTTACTCTTGCCTACAGGTGAAGGTTGTGACGGTGAACAAGTGTTCCAAGTTTAAAAGCTTAATCTAAAAGGGTTATGTAAATAAGTGGACTTTAACAAAGCCTTAACCATAAATTCTAAGTTAAAAAGGGGAATGATTCTGTCAAAATGCTTGAAAGAGTTATGTACTCTTGTCTACAGGTTAAGATTGTGATGGTGAACAAGTGTTCCAAGTTTAAAAGCTTTATCTCAAAGGGTTATGTAAATAAATGGACTTTAACAAAGCCTTAACCAAAAATTCTAAGTTAAAAAGGGGCATAATTCGGTCAAAATGCTTGACAGAGTTATTTTCTCTTGCCTACAGGTGAAGGTTGTGACGGTGAACAAGTGTTCTAAGTTTAAAAGCTTTATCTTAAAGGGTTATGTAAATAAATGGACTTTAACAAAGCCTTAACCAAAAATTCTAAGTTAAAAAGGGGCATAATTCAGTCAAAATGCTTGACAGAGTTATTTACTCTTGCCTACAGGTGAAGGTTGTGACGGTGAACAAGTGTTCCAAGTTTCAAAGCTTTATCACAAAGTGTTATGTAAATAAGTGGACTTGTTCCACATAAATTGAGGTTAACATTTTTGCTAAACGCAAATGCTAAACGCAAATTCTAAGTCCAATTAAGCGACCTTGACCTTGGATAAATGAGCCGGGACTTGGCAGGCTACTGTAGCATGTCTAGATAAACATTTTGGTTAAATTTGGGAAGGATCCACCAAGCGGAACTTGAGTTAGAGATGTTACAGACAGACCGGTTAACATTTTTGCTAAATGCAAATTCTAAGTCCAATTGTGTGACCTTGACCTTGGATAAACAAACCGGGACTTGGCAGGCTACTGTAGCATGTCTAGATAAACATTGTGGCTAAATTTGAGAAGGATCCACCAAGCGGAACTTGAGTTAGAGATGTTACAGACGGACAGACAACCAGACGGACAGACAGCGCCATTCCATAATACGTCCCGTTTTTTCAAACGGGCATATAAAAACTATTAAGGTATCAACATGAAACTTTATAGGTAGATAGATCTTGATAAGGAGAAGTGCAGGGCAAAAGAATCATCACTGTCTTTTGCATAATTTAGGAGTTATTGCCCTTTATTATATATATTAAACAAGAGGGCCAGAATGGCCCTGAAGCGCTCACCAGACAATCAGAGGAGAAGATTTTCAAAGTTTTCACTATATGTTTCTATAGAAAACTAGCCGGCCCTGGGGCGGGCCAATTTTGACCCCAGGGGCATAATTTATATAACTTTTGTAGAGGACTTGAATATGATGCTATGAGCCAAATATGAAAGCTGAGAACCTTTCAGTTTCAGAGGAGAAGATTTTCAAAGTTTTCTCTATATGTTTCTACTGAAAACTACCCACCCCTGGGGCGGGGCCAATTTTGACCCCAGGGCCATAATTCATATAACTTTTGTAGAGGACCTATACATGATGCTATGCGCCAAATATGAAAGCTGAGAACTTTCCAGATTCCAGGAAGAAGATTTTCAAAGTTTTCAATATTTGTTTTCATTGAAAACTGCCCACCCCTGGGGCGGGGACAATTTTGACCCCAGGCCCATAATTAATATAACTTTTGTAAAGGACCTGAACATGATGCTATGTGCCAAATATGAAAGCTGTGAACGCCTTCCAGTTTGAGAGAAGAAGATTTTCAAAGATTTCACTATTTGTTTCTATTGAAAACTGCCCACCCCTGGGGCGGGGCCAATTTTGACCCCAGGGGCATAATTTATATAACTTTTGTAGAGGACCTGAACATGATGCTATGTGCCAAATATGAAAGCTGAGAACCTTCTGGTTTCAAAGGAGAAGATGATTTTCAAAGGTTTACTATATGTTTCTATTGAAAACTTCCAACCCCTGGGGCGGGGCCAATTTTGACCCCAGGGGCATAATTTATATAACTTTTGTAGAGGACCTGAACATGATGCTCTGTGCCAAATATGAAAGCTGAGCGCCTTCCAGTTTCAGAGAAGATTTTCAAAGATTTCACTATTTGTTTCTACTGAAAACTGCCCACCCCTGGGGCGGGGCCAATTTTACTCCCACGGCCATAATTTATGTAACTTTTGTAGAGGACCTGAACATGATGCTTTGTGCCAAATATGAAAGCTGAGATCCTTCTAGTTTCAGAGGAGAAGATTTTCAAAGTTTTCACTATTTGTTTCTATTGAAAACTGCCCACCCCTGGGGCAGGGCCAATTTTGACCCCAGGGGCATAATTTATATAACTTTTGTAGAGGACCTGAACATGATGCTCTGTGCCAAATATGAAAGCTGAGAGCCTTCCAGTTTCAGAGGAGAAGATTTTCAAAGATTTCACTATTTGTTTCTATTGAAAACTGCCCACCCCTGGGGCGGGGCCAATCTTGACCCCAGGGGCATAATTTATATAACTTTGTAGAGGACCTGAACATGATGCTATGTGCCAAATATGAAAGCTGAGAACCTTCTGGTTTCAGAGGAGAAGATTTTCAAAGTTTTACTATATGTTTCTATTGAAAACTTCCCACCCCTGGGGCGGGGCCAATTTTGACCCCAGGGGCATAATTTATATAGCTTTTGTAGAGGACCTATAGGTGATGCTATGTACCAAAGATGAAAGCTGAGAACCCTGTAGATTCAGAGAAGATTTTTAAAGGTTCAAATTGTTGACGCGGGACGACGCACGCCGACGGACATCAGGCGATCACAAAAGCTCACCCTGAGCACTTTGTGCTCTGGTGAGCTAAAAAAAGCCCTTTTGGAACTAGCATTTATTTGGGGAGCATCCATCGGTTCTACCAATTCTCTTTTAGAAACTGTAGAATCAGATCTATATCATTTCAAAAGCAAACAGAGCAGATCTAGATTAGACAGCTCCTACAGGAGCTGTCTGTTCTGAGTCTACTCTGTTTGCAGATGAGTGAAAAGGCGTTTATATGAGGGAAAGGGTTAAAGATGTAATACATGTATATGGGATTCATTGCCATAGCAAACAGTAGAAAATCAAATCTGTAACATATATCAATCAAACAGACTATGATCTGGGTTCACTCCTACAAGTCGGACGACGGACATCAGGCGATCACAAAAGCTCACCCTGAGCACTTTGTGCTCTGGTGAGCTAAAAAAAGCCCTTTTGGAACTAGCATTTATTTGGGGAGCATCCATCGGTTCTACCAATTCTCTTTTAGAAACTGTAGAATCAGATCTATATCATGTCAAAAGCAAACAGAGCAGATCTAGATTAGACAGCTCCTACAGGAGCTGTCTGTTCTGAGTCTACTCTGTTTGCAGATGAGTGAAAAGGCGTTTATATGAGGGAAAGGGTTAAAGATGTAATACATGTATATGGGATTCATTGCCATAGCAAACAGTAGAAAATCAAATCTGTAACATATATCAATCAAACAGACTATGATCTGGGTTCACTCCTACAAGTCGGGATAATAAATAACAGGTTAAATGTATAGTGTCAGATTTAGAATCTTTGATGATTAACGAAAAAGTATTAAACAACTTTATTTTTTTCTTAAAAAACTTTATTACATGGATTTATTACAGCGAAAGATATATATGTAATTCAATAAATACCGATACCACTTGCAAATCCCTCTGTACACACACTTGTAGACATATAAAACTACATGTACAATGTAACTGATTCATGCATCTATGGAGTAAAACGTAAAACAAAATGATCCATACTTTTTAACCCTTTCCTCCATGAATATTCATGTTAGAAATAATGATGTAATGAGTATTAATTAGATTGATTTGTTATTATAGCACATGGACACAGAATGTTTGGCCATAGCAGAAACAGAATCAGATCTATATCATTTCAAAAGCAAACAGAGCATACCCTGATCAGATGGCTTCAGTAGGAGCCGTCTGATCTGGGTCTACTCTGTTTGCAAAAGCCTGAAAAAGGCATTTATAAAAAGGAAAGGGTTAATTTCTTTCAACTTGTGAGCTTTGTTAATGATCTGTACAACTTTCACAACTGTTCACATACAAAAACTTGAAGGATGAAATGTAGCTTATGTCTTAGTCCATATCCAATCAATACAAGCTGACCAGTTTTACATAAGAAAACCATACCTGTCCTCTTTTGAATGCCTTCCTTTACATCAGCCATGCCATATGTAAAATGGCAGCCAGCAGTGTACTCATATTAGCAGGTGCAATTCCAAAAAGTCATCTAATATGTGTCTTAAAGTTTGCATGAAAAAGATTAACCCTTTCCCTGTTCTATATTTAGTCCAAATTCCAATTGAATACCTACAGAATATTCATGGACAAAATAGTTATAATTAAATATCGAAGTGTGAACATTGTAGCCATTTTAGAAACTAAGAAACAGATCTATTACATTCCATTAGCAAACAAGGCAGACTCTGATCAGATGGCTCCTATAGGAGCCTTCTGATCTGGTCTGTTTGCAAATGTGTGAAAAGGCGTTTTATAAAGGAAGGGGTTAAACTGTTCATTAAAACCTGTGTTAAGTGACCATTAACAAGAATTCTAATTGAATTCTTTAAGGCAGGTGGTAGCTTAGAGCATGACACTAGTAATGCATAATGTTTTCTGAACTAATTCTGACCTGAATTCAGCATTCACGCAAATCATACCCGGTGTTTCATAAATTCACTGCTAGTGTGCAAAGAATTAAATTTAATGGAAGTGAAATGACTCAAAATAATGGTCCACACAGTCTATGATCAAATGCACTGTACATGTAACAAGATCTCAATTCCAGATGGGTCAGTGTCCAAAAAATCTGAAAAAGGGGAAAAAATAAAATTATCGACACTGTCATTACAGAGAAAAGAATAATAACGATTTACAAATGCATTACAAAACGAACTGAAATATTACAACCCTTTGAGATATGTTCCACATCATGGGTACTAGCTATTATCATTAACCCTTTCCTCCATGAATATTCATGTAAGAAATAAGGACATCATGCCTATTAATTAGAATAATATGTCATACTAGCACATGGACACATGAAATTTTGACCATGGCAGAAACTGTAGAATCATATCTATATTATATAATAAGCAAACAGCAGACCCTGATCTGGGTCTTCTCTGTTTGCAAAGACGTATTTATGGAATAAATGGTTAACATACCTGATCGCTGAATAAGTATTAATATAAATGTTTATTTGTTTGTTTTAATTGTGATTTTACATCTCTTTAACAATATTTCAATCATATTGCAATGAAAGGTCACAACACAGGGTTTGGTGGAGAAATAAAGGAGTTATTCTTGAAAATGTTTGATGGAGAAAGGACGATTTTAGTATCAGAGTACACACATTTATCTGTTGCTCTGCTAATACTAAAAATAATGACATCATGAATATTAACCCTTTCCTCCATAGATACGCCTTTCTACGCCTCTGTAAAAATCACCTGTTGAAACCATTCTGATAAATAGAGCATTTGCTCCTATAGGAGCAAATGCTCTATTTATCACAATGGTTTCAAACAACAAAATTCTAAAATTTTCCTTTTCTCTAGTTAATGCTCCTTTTTGGTCAATTAATTCAAAGTGGTTGGATCTAAAAATAGCCTATGAGGGAATGGGTTAAATAAATGAAATTTATCAATGTCACCATGAACAATTAGTTTTTTTATTATGACACAAACTGTAGAATCAGATCTGCAATATTTCTTAAGCAAACAGAGCAGACCTGGAGCAGACGGCTCCTATAGGAGCCGTCTGATCTGGGTCTTCTCCGTTTGCAAAGGGCGTTTAAAGGCTTATTTATGAAGTGATGGGTTAAATTGCTCCTAAATCAACATCTGTACTTGAATATCATACTTTTACTATCAAGTTCATTATATCATTGGTACTCACACTAGCATACAGAACATGATGAACATATTCCACAAGGCAATGAAGATTCTAAAATATCGCAGACTGAGCAGGAACTCCCTAATCTTGTCACCTGTAACAATTGAAAGCATAATTAATAGAAATTCAAATGTATAAAGATAGAAAGACTATTCACACGTTGGATGCTGAAATTTTAAAGTGAATGGTCTGCTAATGTTTAACCTTTCCTTTATGAATACTTATGTCAGAAATAATGATGTCATGAATATTAATTAGATTAATTTGTTATAATAGCACATGGACACAGGAATTTTTGGCCATGACAGAAACTGTATAATCATAGCTATATCATATCATAAGCAAACAGAGCAGACCCTGATCAGACAGCTCCTACAGGAGTCATCCAATCTGGGTCTACTCTGTTTGCAAAGGTGTAGAAAGGCGTATTAATGGAGTAAAGGGTTAACATCTTCCTACTGGATAAACTCATTTTCAGCCACAGCATGTACTTGTTTCCAATTATTAATATCTTGAACACTGATTAGTTTTATTCAATTCTACATTCTATTTTCATTTCTTTCTACATGCACCATCAAACAGACTAGATCCTAATGAGAAATCATATAAGTGCAATTTTAAGCATTTGCAAACAGAGAAGATCCAGATTAGACAGCTCCTATAGGAGCCATCTAATCAGGGTCTGCTCGGTTTGCTTTTGACATGATATGGATCTTATTCTACAGTTCTTGTCAAAGCAAAATATTTCCTTGAAAAGTTTATATTATAAAACTTCAGCTAATAAATATTTATGATGTCATAATTTCTTACATTAATATTGAACAGGGAAAGGGTTAACAATACAATATCAAAGGATTCAATTTACAAGAGGCTTTTGAATGACAAAACTAGCTGACCCTGATCAAATGGCTCCTCCATAAGCCTTTTGATTTGGGTCTAAACTGTTTGCAAATGTCAAATAACTCAAAGAAGTTACCTGCCTTCAAAGGATTGTACTTATACAGTGTATGAGCAAAAATGTACATATATAAGTGAATCTATTTCCAAAGAAATGTTTCTCTTCCAATATGTAAAGTCATTAAATGGAATTTTTATAATTAGTTAAATTAGATAAATTGAAATTTTGTAATAGTATTATGTGTGTGTACAAAATTATAGGAAAATCTATTTTGAAATACTGAAATGATCACCAGAAATTTTGTTTTCTAGGTTTACTAAATTTTAATAGCTTGAAAGAGTTCATCTCAAATACACTTTTACCATTTTATTTTTATTCTTTCCAAAAACTCTAAATACACAAGCAAACAGATGAATATCAGAAGTCACTGTCTGTAACCTTGCAAGTGAATGGCAGAAAGAAAATTAATATCAAGAATAAATTATATGGAATTTAAATGGAGCCTCAATAAAATGTCAAATACATGTACTTACACTGTAACAACATAATATTTACCACATAAGACATCTTTCTGAGTGTGTTTTGCAACCAAATTTTGAAACTATTTCAGAGGTTGAATTTAAAAGAAGTACCATACTTTTTTGGTACTTACCAATTGTTGGTTCAACAACAGCATCAAATGGCTCTTCTCGTGATCTTTTTCTGGAATTTGATAAAAAAAAATCCTTCCTGAGTCAAGAAAATTTATCCTACATATTGCATGTATTTGTAATATAAAGGTGCAATTTCTTTCTGCAAGTAATACAAACAATGATTTGTTTTACTATTGTAATTTAAATTATGGAATATCTTCAAACAACAACACAAGATTAAAAGTAGATACAGAAAATTACATGTACATTGTATGTGAAAAGGAGCCCAGCTGCAATATTTAACTCATTCACACATATTGACGCCTCTGAAAAAGTCACTTTTTGAAATCAATGTGATAAATAGAGCACTTGCTCCTATGGAGCAAATGCTCTATTTATCACAATGATTTAAAAACTACATAATTCTAAAACTTTCCCTTTCTTTAGTAAATGCTCCTTTTCGGTAGATTTATTCAAAGAGGTTGGGTCTAAAAATAGCATAAGAGGGAATGGGTTAAGCTCATACTTACTGTCTATACCCTAAAACAGTTTTTCTTATAAAGTAAACCTTTACTTTAATATAACTCTTTTTGCCCTATTTGCTTAGAAAATTAAATAGATCTGACTCTACAGTTTCTACCACTACCAAAAACTCGTGTGTACATTTGCCATTATAAAAATTTGGCTAATGAATATTTATAATGTCATTATATATTAAATGAATAATGTATCACGAAAGTTTTAATGTGAAAGTTCTATGATGTTATTGAAAATATACTCTTATTGTAGGGACTATCAAGGGACTATAAGTTAAAGTGACTATATCAGTTACATATACAATTTAACCCCTTTCCTTGTTCAATATTCAGGTAAAAACATAATGATGTCATGAATATTCATTAGCTGAATTTTTATGATGGCATATGTATACATGAAATTTTGGTATTGGTAGAAACTGTACTCAGATCTATTAAAATTTCATAAGCAAACTGAGCAGACCATTATCAGACAGCTCCTACAGTAACTGTCTGATCTGGGTCTACTCTGAAAAAGACGAGAAGAAGTGTTTGTATGAAGGAAAAGGATGTGATTTGATGACAAAATACAATATAAATCAAGGAACTCACAATTTAAAATTTAGCACTGCACCTGCATTCACCAGCAAGGTTCTGAAATAAAATATTCAATAATGTATGCGAGACAATATGTACAGGTATTCAAATGTGTGTGAGAAAAACTTATTGAACTCATCACAACTGAACTGTTGACAACAGTTTGGATCCAAATCAGACTGGCATTTCATCAAGACAAAAAAACTAATATGACACTAAATAATGGTGTTTTTTATTTCGATCTAGTTAATTTTCGCATTGTTTTTTGTATTGTCTCATTTGGGTTAATATGGAATATGAACATGCCAATTGCCAATTGCTAAACTGCCCTTTGCCAAATGAAAAATTTACAGATGTGTTCTTCTCATGTGCAGATCTACAGAAATTGGGTATATTATTGTTTAGATAAGGATACAAAATATATTGTGGAATGAAGCCCGCCGATCTGTCTTAACCTTGGATCCCGAAAATGCAGTGCGGTACTAGACCTACTAAACGTATCGATAAATTTGTCTGGTACCAGCAAGCACTCTTCAAGGAAAACAAAATGGCAATTAGCAACTGGCATTAAGCATATGTGACCTGACAAAAAGCAATTAGCATTTGGCAACTGGCAAATTAGCAACTGGCATTTAGCAACATACAGAAAAAATTATGGAACGCCATTCTGCCATATTAATTGCTAAATACAATTTGCCAATTGCTAAATGTTTTTTGCTTAATGTTAAAAGCCAGTTGCTTAATGTCAGATGCTAAATGCTTTCGTCTTATTCGAATAAATGAATAATAAATAAGGAATTAAATAAATTGTATGATCCAAATAGGGTTATATTGGTGATTCTGAAAAAATACTAATAAAAATGGCTCTGTTCAATGTTAGTAGTGCATTTAGCAAGAAGCATAAAAATTTCGTATTTGTCATTTACATCTATCATTTGGAACATTCTGGTTCTATCCCTAGCAATTTAGTCACTTTAACCCTTTCCCTGTTCTATATTTAGCCCAAATTTCAATACCTACTGAGTATTCATTAACAACATAGTTATAAAGAAATATGGAAGGTTGAACATTGTAGACATTTTAGAAAGCAAAGAAACAGATCTTTCAATTTCTATTAGCAAACAGAGTAGACCCTGATCAGACGGCTCCTTTAGGAGCCGTCTGATCTGGGTCTACTCTGTTTGCAAATGCGTGAAAACACATTTATATGAGGGAAAGGGTTAAAAGGTGCTGTTCAATGCTAGTAGTGGAAACATGCATTAAGCAATAGTCATTTGAAACATTCTGGTTCTTTCCCTGGCAATTTACACAATTTGCAAAAAGCATTTTGCAAATAGCATGGCAGAATGGCGTTCCATTAAAAAAACCCACCAAAACCCAACCAGCATTTGGCAAATTAGCAATTGGAATTTGGCAATTCCCGATTCGCATTCCAACGATACTGACAAGGATATTTAGATCTTATTTCATTAAATTGTCTGTACAATAGAATACATGCATCATAAAGAATACAAATCATATTGTGGAATGAAGCCCACCAATATGTCTAATCCTTGAATCTGGAAAATGCAATGTGGTTGCGGTACTTGGCCTACTAAGCATATCGTCAAATTTGCCGGGTACTGGCAAGCACTCTCCAGAGAAAATAAACTAGAATTAATGGCAAATAGCAATAAGAAACCGGCAAAAACCTAAGAATTTAGCAACTGTCAAATTAGCAATTGGCATTTAATTTGTAACTGGCAATCTGCACTCCATAGGGTTAACCTTGTAACATCATATTTTTATATACACTGTTAATAAACCCGAAAACTGGATTTCATTTGAAAGTGTTAATCATTGGCCTGTTCAATATTCATGACATCATGAATATCTATTAGCTGAATTTTTATATTGTAAAATTTTCAAGAGAATATTTTGCTTTTGACAAAACCTGTGGAATAAGATATTTGTTTATGTTTATTATTGTTACTGTCAAATTTCAAACGCAAACAGAGCAGACCCTGATCAGACAGCTCCCAAAGGGGTCGTCTGATCTGGGTCTACTCTGCAAATGCGTGAATAGGTGTTTATATAATGAAGGAAAGGGTTAAAGGACCAGGAAAATAGCAGTGAAGGGTAAGAGAGATGATAATGAGACTGTAGTGTCAGGGCTCAAGCAAGAGGGCGCTTTGGGGAGAAAAAGCCTCCTTAGTCCTGCTGACTTCTCCCTCTTTTGAGCTGAGGGAGAAGTTTTAATATATAGAACATACAGAAAGATACAAAACCAGGAACAAAACTTCTCCCTCAACACAACTAAAGTTTTAACTTCTCCCTAATGGAAAGCTCCAGCTTGAGTCCTGAGTGTAGATGACGAATAATGAGAGTAAGCACAATAAAGATTAGATGCGATATCGTAGCTGTAAGACTGATAATGACTAGCGTCCAGTTTATTTAGGAATAGAGCTACGTTATCGTATCTAAATAAAGATGAGTACAAAAAGAAAAGCTTCAAATATTATGAATTACCCAAAAAGGATCAAATCTGAAAACATGTTGTAACGTCAGCTCTATATATTATACAGGTAAAGTTTGTTTCTCATTCTGTGATGTGGAATTGCATCCGAGTATTTTAGACGCTTGATATTATTTTTTTTTATTTTAAGGCTATAGTCGCAGCATAATAATAATTTGATCAAAAGAAACTCAATGAACATTGTTTTCTATCCATATTTGAATATATTTTCCAATGTGACTTTTATGTTACAGTGTATTACGGTTTGGAGAAAACAGCCTCTGTCAACAAAAAAGCGACGGTCGATCAACTGATTTCAGTTAAAATGGACATGTCCAACGACGAAATGATAGCCGCCAAACAAGTCATCAGTGGTCGCTAGACGCTTTGTTTTCAGTCTGAAACACGTGAATTGTAAATGTCAATTTTACTGTAGCAAAGCCATACACAGCTTGAAAATGCCGAAAGAAAGGGTACAGAAAAGATCAAGACAACACAATGATATTCAAAAACAAGGTAAATATTCCGCTAATATCCACAGATAGCTTTTAGATTCATGAAATATGTGCGTATCCTGCTGATGAACCTCGGTTGTGCAATTTCCTAACATTCGCCATGATTCGGACCACATAACGTACATGTATGTACCCAGAGCAACAGATAAAGGTGTGACAGCGGAGTACCTAAAGACAGTAACGTATACGTAACGTATACGTAAAGATGCTATATCTTTTTTTCCTAGGGCATGTATCAAGTTAATATTTCGTGGGACTGATGCTGTGGTACTATTTCACATGTTGGTTAAAAGAAAATTGGAGTTTATAGCTTATGTTTTATTGTTTTGGGTGTTTTTGATTGGTAAATCGGTCCCGGACATTAGCCCCACCTCCATCTGAAAGTAAAGATGCTGTATTTTTCCCCCAGAGTATTTCTCCTGTAAATAATTCGTGGGATTTATTCTATTGTACTATTTCACCTGTTGGTATAAAGAACTTGGAGTTTATTGCTTTTATTTTATTGTTTTTGTTGCTTTTGTTTGGTCAATCAGCCCTCCGACGATCGAGGCCCATCCATCCGAACGTAAAGATGTTGTAAAAAAATTTCTAGGTCTTTATTTATAATAATTTTTACGTGGATCAATTCTATAAATATTTCTTAAGATCTCTATGACAAAAAAATATATCCAGTCGCGTGTATTTTAATGTTATCGTTGTTGATAACCTTGTTGATAATGGGTGGGTAAGTCGTGTTTATTAAGAACGGCTTTACCGGCTATCGCCACGCATATAATCTTGTGGACTATCGAAGCGGCTAGCACCTGTTAGATCGCATTGCATAGAACGGAATAGTGATTTCCTTTAAGATACGATAATTCTTTAATGCTTTTACATACATTCCTGGGTTAATAACAGCGTCTTTTTTGCTTACCCTTTCCTTGCAATATGTTGGAGGCTAACTTTTAGACAAACAGTTTAAAGTAGCCAATTGAAACTAGCTGCGACACACAACTAATTAGCCCGAAAAAGGTGACAAATGAAAGTGGGCCAGCGGACGGACGACCAGATATACAAAGAGACAGATAGAAAGATAGACATACTTACCTTGGTCTGAGATGCTAGTAGAGTAAGAAAAAGTAAAAAGAACTAATATTAATGGTCTGTAAGGCAGGTGGTATCTTAATGCAGGTCAAAACTCAAAATTAATGCAGAAAGCTCCTTTATGAGCTTTCTGCATTACCTTTACCCTGCATTAAGCAACCACCTAAATTTTAAGATTCCTTTGTCCGGTCGCTTAAGACAAGTTTTACTGTATGTCATTGTGAGTCTCTGTGCCTCTACCCGTGTCTGTCTCTCTGTAAGTGTGTGTACAAGTTTCTGTCTGTCTAACCGCCCGTCCGTCCCCCCCTCTCTCTCTCTCTCTCATTCTTTCTCTCTCTCTTCTATAACGCTCTTTTTCCTCTCTTCCTCTCCCTTTCCTCTCCCCCCTCTCTCCCTCGCTCACTATCATCAACCTGCTTATCATAATCCCATCCATCTATACATCAGTCTATCTATCTTTCTCTCTCTGATCCTCCCTATTTCTTTCTATCTCTCTTCCCCGTCACCCCCCCCTTCTCTCTCTCTCTCTCTCTCTCTCTCCGATCTACTCTCTAGCTCTATCCTCTTCCATCATCATCTCTCGTCTCTCTCTATGTCTCTCTCTCTCTCCTATGACTCCATATCTCTCTGTATGTCTATCCCTGACCCACTTACGCACCAGTCCATTCATCCTATCTATCTATATGTCTGTCTGTCTCTCCCTTTCCTATCTTTTGCTCTCTCTCTCTAACTCAAACTCAAACTCAAACTGACATTTGAATTCCATTAAAAGGCATCCTCATCATACAGCCTTAGACCATGCAGTGTATAGACTTTACTTCTGTAAATATTCTGAATTACACCGATCGTCTCCGAGAGAAGTCATGCTAATTGTGGTTTCATGTACAATACCAGTAACACATTTTTACGCATTTTCAAAATTCTGATAGCTCCTGTGTGATCTGTTTCATAAGGGTCTACATGTATTGTATTTGTTTAAGGAATATTCTATATATGATACTATGTGGCTATCAGGGACCAAATATCGGAGCTTAATTTCAGTATAAACGTTAGCTAATAACTATTCACTATTCACTTTACATGAACATTCATTAGGTAAAGGGTTAAGGAATACGAAACCCTCTTTACATAGTTAGGTTGAACGAAATCGGAGTCAAGATATAAGACTCTGTCGCTATCGACAAGTATGTAAATTTAATTTTTTTGTTCCGAGTATATGGCAGTTAAAACACTGCAATACCGGTGGTACAAAATCGTCGTCGGCCTTATTCAAC
The DNA here is from genome assembly GCA_963576725.1 of Azorinus chamasolen. Lineage (NCBI taxonomy): Eukaryota > Metazoa > Mollusca > Bivalvia > Cardiida > Solecurtidae > Azorinus > Azorinus chamasolen. Next base: position 71,208,376 of record OY755243.1, read on the forward strand.
GTATCTAAATGGAATGCACTATACCTCTCGTGGGTCCTAATACAGAAAGTCCTCTCCAAACTGGACGTTTTTTTTTCAATTAGAGTCAATGCTGTGTGGAACCTTTATATAGGAAGAAAGTCACACACAGATTGATTTTTACCCTGCATTCAACAGCCCTTGCCTAAACGGATCTCAATTCTTGTACTTTAAATTCCAGTTTAGGCTGGTTTTAATGTAATTTTCTTCTCCTGAAACCGCCTGCTTCGAACTTCAAACTGGAAGGATCGTCAATGTCTTTACAGAACTATATTCAGGTTGCCAACGAGTTTGACTCCTGATGAGACGCCGCGTTACTCGGATAGAGTTAGACTGTTCGAAAAAATAGCATACGACGGTGAAAGAGTTAACCAGTTTGATAGTTATTTTCACACACAAAGCATGACCTGTTTTGTGCCGGTATAAAATAAACAAAAGGTTGAGTTTTTTTTTGTCCTTTATTGACTAACCACAGCTATGGTTGAACAGTACATATGGATTTGGAAAACTTTCCGGTAGGTAGGCGATGAAAATAGGCATTTCACCGTAAAAAAGAATTTGGTTTGAATTCAGACGGGCAGATATGCGCGAGAAAATATCTCAGAAAATATAGACCAAAGACACTGCCAGTGTTGTAATATTTTAGATATTGAAGATGAATATCATTTTCTATTTATATATGTCCTTGCTATGATTCTATACGCAAGAGATATATTGCATACCAGGCGTATAACTTGAGCATTGCCTCTTCCATTTTAAGCGAAATTGCTGTAGGTGTAAACCCATCACATAATGAATATTCATAAAGAAATAATGACACCATGGACACCTGTTATTTCTCTCTCTCTCATTCTCTCTCGTTCCTGCCCCCTCTACTCTCTCCCCCCCCTCTCTCTCTCTCTCTCTGTCTGACCTACTTGCTCACCATTCACCGTATTTTTCTCACATCTCTCTCTTTCCCGCCCCTCTCTCCATCTCCCCTTCCTCTCCCTCTTTCTCTCTCCCTGCATCTCCCTCGCACTATCCCCGACCTACTTACCACCATTCCATTCATATATCTATCAGTCCATCTTTCTTTCCCTCTCTCCTCTCTCTCTCTCTCTCTTTCGTCTTCCTCTTTCTCTCTCCTCTCCCTCTATCTCTCGCGCTATCCCCAACCTACTTACCACCATTCCACCAGCCTACCGCTCTTTCTCTCTCATCTCTCTTTCTCTCTATCCCAGATCCAATCTCCCTATATCCTCGAACAACCTACCCACCAATCCATAAAATTATCGTCTATCTTTCTCCTCTCTCATTGTCCATCATTTCCTCTCCCCTCTCTCTTTCTCCTAACCATCTTCCTTCTTTTTTCTCTCTGTGTCTCCCTGTCTTTGGCTGTCTATTATGTCTATGTGTATTAATGTCTCTATATATCTCCCTCTATATCTCTATCTATCCATGTTTGTTTGTTTGTTAGTTAATTAGAGAGAGATACAGACAGACAGAATGAGAGAGAGAGAGAGAGAGGGAAGGAGGGAGGGACAGCCAGACAGACAGAGTGAGACAGAGACAGGCAGACAGACAGACAGGCAGTCAGGCCAAAACAGAGACAGACATGCAGAGAGAAGGGGCTGGGTGCCATGCGAATTTGTTTCAGACATGCATACGTACATACGTACGTACATACATACATACACACGTACGTACGTACATACAGGCAGGCTGACAGACACAGACAGGCTGATAGACAGACGGGCAGACAGACAGGCTGACAGACAGACAGGCTGACAGACAGACAGACAGACAGACAGACAGACAGACAGACAGACAGACAGACAGACAGACAGACAGACAGACAGACAGACAGACAGACAGACAGAAAAATAGAGAGATAGGGCTGGGTTTCATACGAATTTGTTTCAGGTAACTATGCATATCGTAACACTTATCGTGCTGAAAAATACTGCCCAAACTTGGATTCGTACAAGTGTTTGACACTGTTGATTGAGTGTCAAACAGCTGAGGATCAATATGAGATGCCGAGTTAACTCCGTGTTTCATCTTAATCCAAGCTATTTGCAAATACGAGTCTGATCGCGCTTAGCACGATAAGGGTTAATACACATTCGTTAAATGGCTTCCCGTTGATATAAATAGCGATGGCCCGCAGTTTTCTTATCTGGGGACTTACCGTCGTGAAATATGGTATTGACTGATGGACTAACTGACCAATTAACCTTTAGCCTGCTGTGGGCGGATGAGTGAATACCTACAGGTGCAAACGGCTTGGATCCAGATGAGACACCATGTAACTCGTTGTCTCATCAGGATCCAAACTGTTTGACGCCCTGATAGCATTTTGGTAGACTAATTGATTATAGCTAGAATTTTGAAAATGTAGTAGGTGAAAATCCTGTACAAATAATTTGTTCAGCAGGCTAAATATTAAACCATTGTCTGTGACTACGAGTTAATGCCTTTAAAACACAGCTTAGAGTGAAAACTGCTTGTAATGTTTTAGGCGTATAAATCCACAGAACTCGAAAATGTAATAAATATAATATCTTAACCCTTACCCTTTTCAGTATTCATGTAAGAGCATGAATATTCACCAGCTCATTTTTTATACTGTAAACTTTTCAGGGGATTTATTTTGCCTTGATCAAATTTGTAGAATCAGATATATATCTTACCAAGAGCAAACAGAGTAGACCCTCATCAGACGGCTCCTGTAGGACACCTTTATTCCACAACTATGCCTTTCTACGTTTTTGCAAACAGTGTAGACCCAGGTCAGACGGGTCCTATATAGGAACCGTCTGATCAGGGACTGCTCTCTTCGCTTATGAAAAAATACAGATATGATTCTAAAGTTTTTGCCTGGTGCCGTGTTCCAAACATTCTGTGTCCATGTGCCATTACAAATATTATTGTAATTTGTTTTCAAGATGTCAGTACATTGTATTTCTTGCATGGGTATTCATGGAGGAAAGGGCTACTCTGTTTGCAAATGCATGAAAAGGGGTTTATATGAGGGAATGGGTTAAATCCGTTTCATATATTCATTTACTATAATTCCATACTTTCAACATATACTACCCAGTTTATTCAGCACTACAAACACTACGAACAGGCAGATATTAGATATACTGTATAATGTTGTTTCTATAACCAGGAGCCGTCCTTATTCGGGAAAGATTTAACAAAGAAATCCTGATGAAATCAATAATGGTGGTCTATGGGACAATACCAATATATTGGTTATGTTTCATAACGGCGAATGCAATTTAACAATATTGTAACTGTCAGTTGTTGTTTTTATCTTTTGATCTTACTTTTCAATCCTATATTTTGTTAATGAATATTCAGTTACATGTAACCCTTTCCTTGTTCTACATTTATTCCAATTTCAATACCTACTAAATATTCATGGACAAAATAACGATAGTTATAATGAAATATGGAAGGTTGAACCATGTAGCCATTTTAGAAAGTAAAGAAACACATATTTCAAATTCCACATGCAAACAGAACAGACCCTGATCAGACGGCTCAAATAGGAGCCTTCTGATCTGGATCTACTCTGTTTGCAAACGCGTGAAATCATGTTAGTATGATGGAAAGGGTTAAGGGGTGTGGCCCAACTTATGGTCATTTGTGAAATTGTGAATGAACAAGTTTGAAGACAGAGGCACGTCTTCATTCACGAGAAAGAAAGTCAATAGAATACACTTTCTTCTCTGTTCTTAGACAATTTTTTAAACAGATTTAACTGTCACATAGGGTTAAATATAAGTAATTTGCAATAAATGTCAATATGCAATTTATCAAATTGTTGAACGGTCAGTCATCTGCCTTACTAATATTTTGTCTGTGGCCACGAGTTAATGCCCTTAAAAGACAGCTTAAAATAAAAACTGCTTGTCATGTTTCAGGCATATAAATCCACAGATTTTGAAGATGTAATAAATACTACATATATTTAACCTGTTTCCAGTTCTATTTAGTATACATGTTAACCCATTTGCTCCCAGTGGATTCTTCCATGTTTATATATTGGATTAGTCCATTTTTTTATCTAAGATGTGTCTGGCCTAAAATTTCAATTTCGTTTTGTTTTATATTAAAATTCCTATCAGCAAACCGTGTAGACTCTGATCAGACGCCGCATTATGCGGCGTCTGATCAGGGTCTACACTGTTTGCATATGTCCCATATATGGGATCGTTGGAGCAAATGGGTTAAGGGAAAGTGACATCTATCAGCTCATTTTTATAGTGCAAACTTTTCAAAAAGTGTTTTTATTTGCCTTGACAAAAACTCTAGAATCAGATCTACATTATACCAAATTACAATTATTATATCAAAGTGCAACGTTATATCAAAACCGGCTGGCGTCGATATTCGCACATTGAAATAGACGTTCTACCGTTTTGAAATAATTATATCAGTTTGCATGTCGTAGTAAAACAATGAATATTTGTTTCGTTTAGACGTCTCTGTCAAAAGTATATCGGTGTTTTGTATCCTAATATACTCCATTTTCCCTTAATCTCTAAGAAGGGTTTTGACGCATTTGCAAACCGAGACAACCAAGATCAGATGCCTCCGGTCCAAGCTAGTCGCCCAACCAAGATCTGTTCTATTTGCTTATGAAATAATTTAGATCTTACTGCAGTTTCTACCAATACCAACATCCCATGTGTTCATATGCCATTATCATAAGCCGGCTAGCAGGTATCCATAGTGAAATTATTTCTTATATGAATATTCATGAGGTGATGGGTTTACACCTACAGCAATTTCGCTTAATCTTGGAGAGGCAGCGTTCAAATTATACGCCTGGTATGCATAACAATTTAACAGACTTGTCTTTAATCATATCTCCATGAATATCCATATAAGAAACAAAGATTTTTATCATGGCACATGCTGTAGATCAGATTTATCTTATTTCTTAAGCAATCAGAGTTGGGTGATCCGAGTCTACTCTGTTTGCAAAGTTCCAAAAAGCCACCCATTGTAAACAAAGAATACCCAGATAAGATGGTTCCTAAAGCCGGTAGGAACTGTCTGATCAGAGTCTGCTCTGTTTGCATATTGGATAATATAGATCTGAGTCCGAATATTCCTGGTCAATGTGAAAATTTCATTCATTGAATATTCAGGCAGTAATTACTTGAATTTATATGATTTGTGTGTGAAAAAATCTGGTTAACTCTTTCACCGTCGTATGCTATTTTTTCAAACAGTCTAACTCTAACCTTGTAACTCGGCGTCTCATCAGGAGTCAAACTCGTTGGCAACCTGAATATAGTTCTGTAAAGACATTGACGATCCTTCCAGTTTGAAATTCGAAGCAGACGGTTTCAGGAGAAGAAAATTACATTAAAGCCAATCTAAACTGGAATTTAAAGAAACAAGAATTTAGATCCGTTTAGGCAAGCGACTGCTGATAGCAGAGTGAAAATCACACAGAAAGCACCTGTGGAACTTTCTGTATGACTCTCCTATATTAAACTGCCACTTGTCTAAGGAATAGCATTGACTCTTAATTTCATACGTCCATTTTAAAGAGGACCCCACTTGTCTAAGGAACAGCATTGACTCTAACTTCATACGTCCAGTTTAAAGAGGACTTGCAGGACCACCATTTTGGATACTTCAAATAAGGCTGACGACGATTTTGAACCGAGTGTACATGTATATCAAAAGTCCCTAGATCAAAAGCCCTCTGACTCCCCCGATGTCTTATATTAGCTAACGTTTATAATAGCAATTTTAAAAGCAACGGTATTTGGTCCCTGACAGACACATAGTATCAGATCTATACTATTCCCTAAACAAACACAGTAGATCCTTATCATAAGTTCAAACAGGAGCTATCAGATCAGGTTCTTCTCTGTTCGAAAATGCGTAAATATGTGTCTCTAGTAATGTATATGAAAACACAATTAGTATACCTTCTCTCAGAGACGATCGATATACATTGTAATTCAGTATATTTCCAAAACATAAAACAGTCGATGCACTGGTCAACAGCTGTATGACGAGGATGCTTTTTAATGGAATTTAAATATCATTTTGAGAGAGAAAGTGGGAGGGGAGAGGGGAAGAGAGAGATGGGTGGAGAGAGAGAGAAGAAGAGAGATGGAGAGGAAGAGAGATTGAGGGGAAGGGAGAGCGAGAGATAGGAAAGGGAGAGACATACAGAGAGATAGATAGGGTGAATGGACTGGTGAATATTTGGGCCAGAGAGAGAGACAGAGAGAAGGGAGAGGAGAGAAAATGGAAGAGGATATAGCTAGAGAGGAGGGCTGGGAGAAAGAAAGAGAAAGGGGACCGTGGGAGAAAGGGATTGACGGGGAAGAGAGGGAGAGAGAAAAAGAGAAAGAAACAGATAGTGAGGATCAGAGAGAAAGATAGATAGGCTGATGGATCGATTGATGTAATGATGGTAAGTAGATTGATGATAGTGAGAGATTGAGAAAGAGGGAGAGGAAAGCGAGAGGGGGAGAGACAGACAGAGAGAATGAAAACGATGGTTAGAAAGACAGAGACGTACACACACTTATAGACAGAGACATACCGACAGAGACATACAGAGAAAGAAGGGGAGAGAGAGGGATGGAGAGAGAGGGGGGTCCGTTAAACACGGGGACATACAGGTACGAAAACTAAGAGACATAAACTTAAACTCACATAGACATACAGTAAAACTTGCCTGAAAAGACCTTATATATGGACTGGACATAGAAATCTTAAAAAGCAAGTGGCTGCTTAATGCAGGGAAGATGTAACACATTAAGCTCCTGTAGGAGTTTCTGCATTAATTTTGAGTTTGAACTGCATTAAGCTACTACCTGCCTTACAGACCATTAATATGAGCTCTTTTTGATGATGGCTTATAACAGGTTCTACTGTACTATGATGAAACAATCCTAGTATCTCAGACCAAGGTAGGTCTTTATGTATGTATGTCTGTCTGTCTGTCTGTATGTCAGGTCGTCCGTCAAGTCAAAGTCCGCTGGCCCGTTTTCATTTATCACCTTTTTTCGGGTTAATTGGTTGTTTGTCGCAGATAGTTTCAATGGACTACTTTAAACTGTTTTTCGCCAATTTATCAAGGATTAAATTAATTAATACCAGTGCTAAGTGGAGTTGAATTCAGAGTTTACCACAAAGGCGACAAGGTGTGTACTAAGCAGGTTTTTTTTTATTATACATACTTAATATATTCAGGGGTTGTATAATATTATATCAAAGACCTATATACACATGTGTTATCATAGGTCTTTGATTATATACATTGTATATATATATATCCAGAAACAGTATCTAAAAGCAATATAAATGTTATCCTTCAGTATTGCCAGGAAAGATTAAGCAGAAAATGCGCCTTTAATCACACAGGATTGTCTGTCAAACATAAAAGAATTGTCGTATCTGTACAATTACCTACTCATAAAGGAAATTCCGTACTCTGCAAACGCGATCTAACTGCTAGCCGCTTCGATAGTCCACAATAATGTGCGTGGCGATAGCCGGCAAAGCCGTTCTTTATAAATACGGCTTACCGACCCATTGTCAACAACGATAACATTAAAATACACGCAACAGGATAGGGTTTTTTAGTCGTAGATATCTTAAAAAATATTTATAGAATCGATCCACGTAAAAAATATTATAATTAAAGACCTAGAATTTTTTTTACAGCATCTTTACGTTCGGATTGGGGGGCTCGATATACCGAGGACCGATTTATCAGTCAAAAACAATAAAATAAAAGCAATAAACTGCTAATTTGTTTTACCAACGGATGAAATAGTACCACAGAACCATTCCCACGAAATATTTACAAGAGACATGCTCTGGGGAAAAAAATACAGCATCTTTACGTTCAGATGGAGGTGGGGCTAATGTCCGGGTCGATTTACCAATAAAAAAATAAATAAAACATAAGCTGTAAACTCCATTTTTTTTACCAACATGTGAAATAGTACCACAAAATCAATCCCACGAAATATTTACATGATGCATGCTTTAGGAAAAAAGATATAACATCTTTACGTATACGTTACGTATACGTTACTGTTTTTAGGCACACCCGGTGTGACAGGTGCTCAATTACTAAAATCGTCCTTTCTGAACCAAACCCTATGTTGTGACCACTCTAGAATCGTATCGAATAGACGATCACAGTATTGGATTTGGTGGAGAATTAAAAAGGGGTGCTGGAAAAATCGCCTAGTGACGAAATCGCCTACAATTAAATATATAGTAAACCAATTGGAGAAATCGCCTAGAAAGCAATTATATAGTGTTTGTATTTCGCACCTATGGTTCAGGACGGATAACATGACAGAACTATAAAGAATGTTTGTAACAAGAATAAATTGGCCTGTTGTGTTGTTTTCCAGATCAAGATGACCAAGATTGGACTATCAGTGCAGCCCCTGATCACTACCTGGAATTTGACAGCGGTTGATAATTATATACCGAATATTAGCAAAAAGTGAAAATTTCATACGCACGGAACAAGTTATAATATGAGTCTTCCTTCTTATTAGATTATCTGGATCCAATAAATGTTCGAAAAGCAATATTAGTTAGTACAAAATGTCAGTTACCAAAGTAAAAAAATAAATGTTTTATCAATAAAAAATATCTACGTAAAGTGTGTATTGTTAACCCTTTATTTCACATAAACATCTTTACACAAGTATGTTGGAATGCAGAATAGACCCAGATCAGACATCTTTTGTAGGAGCCGTCTGACCAGAGTCTGCTCTGTTTGCTTACGGAATTTGATCCTTTTCTTGAATGAACTCACTTTCTTTAACGGCATATAATTATGTACGCATGAAACTTTGGTATTGGTAGGATTTCGGGTCATATAAACAAACAGAATAGACCCTGATTACACTGCCATATATTATTGCTATTTGAATATTTACTGAACCCAGATCCTCTGACATGAAGTAAGACTCATATTATAACTGCTTTGAACATTTAAATCATAAGGCAATTTTGGTATATAATTAACACTCCCTGTCGAATTATATGTTGTGATCAGGGGCTACACTGATCGTTCAATACTGTTCATTACGATCTGGAAACCAATACCACACAACAATTTAATCTTGTTGGTGGTCTGTGGAATTCTTCAATTCCTATAAAGTGATGTTCATACTTTCTGCATAACTATAATATTATAATTATCGCTCCTTATATATAAATATCTTCTGTCCAATTAATTCTATGAAGTGATCAGGGGCTAAACTGATCGATCAATCTTGATCGTCTTGATCTGGAAAATAATACCACAGAACAATTTAATCTTGTTACAAACATTCTTTATAGTTCTTTCATGTTACCCGTCCTGTACCATAGGTGCGAAATACAAACACTATATAATTGCTTTCTAGGCGATTTCTCCAATTGGTTTACTATATATCTAATTGTAGGCGATTTCGTCACTAGGTGATTTCTCCGTAAACCTTAAAAAGTTATTATTCAAAATGTTTAATTTATGCATCTTATCTGGACCTCTGGTACCCATACAAAATGATGACTAAAAATGTGATGTCTGCAAGCCAGCAATGTAATGATTAGGTGGATTTTCATATTGTATGAATATAAATGGAGGTTCCCAGCTGTCTGCTGTCTGTAAATTGACATTGCTATAGAAATGTCTAAATGACGTAACGTATGTCAGACAAGAGTTTTAATTTCAAATATACATTTAGCTATTGAACTAAGGTCTATCTGTATACAATTTCATCCCAATATTTTTATTATTAACCCTTTCCCTCATATAAACGTGTTTTCACGCATTTGCAAACAGAGTAGACCCAGATCAGGGTCTGCTCTGTTTGCTAATAGAATTTGATAGATCTGTTTCTTTGCTTTCTAAAATGGCTACAAATGGCTACCACCTTTGATATTTCATTGTAACTATTTCGTCCATCAATATTCAGTAGGTATTGAAATTTTGAATAAACATAGACCAGGGAAAGGGTTAACAGAAGTATAGATCTAGTCTGGTTATTTTTGGATCACCCCTGGTGTATGGAGTAAATGGTTAAGCAGATGCTACCGAATATAAAATAGGTTAGGGCTGATCGAGCTACATGTACAAGGAGCAAACGATTCCCACGAGCTGCACTGACAGTAGCCTTCATAATTAAAAGTTAGGGTTATAAAGGGTGAAAGCATAGCTGACCAAAAGGAATGCCTTTACTTTGCCGGTCCCCAGAAAAGTACGGGAAAATAAGGTATATTTAATGTATAAGAGAGATCGAGTGAGAGACCGATTAAGCCATTTAATTAAGAATTTTGACTCCAAAATCGGATGCTACGCATCTTTTTATGGTTAGATACATTATTTGGGGGCTGTTGCCCCCAAACCCCCGCTAACAACGAACAGACTTTCGATTGTAGCAAATACAAGATGACGTCATTTGTTTACTAGCGCAAACCAACCAAATGACATCACAGCACTTACGCAAAAAAGTGACATCCAGGGACCGGCAAAGTAAAGGCAACCCGACCAAAACTCTCTATTTAGACCTAAGAGGCTGTGAGTCCCCAAATTGAAAGAACAAGTCCAAATATTCCATGAAAATACTTTAAAGCACCCAGATATTAATAAAACTTCAAAATTAAATTTTGTTAGAAATTTCAGTGCTTTATTTGGACTCACATAATTTGAAAATTTGCATCCTCAGAGATTTTTGTGAGTACATGACTCGGGACTCGCAGGTAAAAAAAAGTCACTGCATCTTGAAGAATCCCCTTAGCATTTAGTGAGCATTTTTCAGTTGAACATGTTTTTAATTCAGATAGGATTTTTCTTTCAGGTATAAATTTCAATAAAGAGTTTGGCCAGCATATCCTGAAGAATCCCCTTATAGTTAACAGCATGGTGGAGAAGGTAAGTGACACAGTTACCTCGTTATTCTATGAATATTCATGTAAGCAATTGTGACATGATGAATATTAGTTATATAAATTATTATAATGAAAGATGAAGATAGGAAATTTTGACCTTGGCAGACACCATAGAATAATACTAATATTATTCTCTAAGCAAACAGGGCAGACCCTTATCAGATGACTCTTATAGGAGCTGTAAGGATCAAATGCTCTATTTATCACAATGGTTTCAGAATTACAAAATTAAAAAAAAAAACCTTTTCTCTAGTTAATGCTCCATTTCAGTAGATTTATTCAAAGAGATTGGATCTAAAAATAGCATATGAGGGAATGGGTTAAATTGTTTGAGGAAAGAACTAAACTCTTTCCCTGTTCATGGGGAATTCATGATAACCTATGCTAACAGTTTGGATCCAGATAACTCGGCGTCTTATCAGGTGAGGATTTAAACTGTTTGACACTCTGATCGTTATTCTTTTTAGAAGAAGAAGAAAAATGAAAGAAAAATTAACAGAGAATTGTAATGGATGACAATTTTTATAGACATCTTTTCTTAGCATACAAAGAGTTAATTCCCAGTGGCAGTTAATCCTTTCCCTCAGATGAATGCTTTTTCATGACTTTGTAAACAGAGTAGACCCAGATCAGACAGCTCTTGTTGGAGTCATCTGATCAGGGTCTGTTCTGTTTATGAATTGATATAGATCTGATCCTACAGTTTTTGTCTAAGCCAAAAGTTCCCTTGAAATTTTTACTGTATAAAAATTAAGTTAAAAAAAATATTCATTTTTAAAATGAATGAAATTATCAATTCTTGCATAAATGTTCATTAGGGATAAGGTTAACCCATTTGTACCCAAGATCCCATATATGGGACATAGGCAAACAGTGTAGACTCTGATCAGACACCGCATTATGCGAGGAATTTTAATATATAACACACTGGGTGCAAATGGGTTAAACTCTTCTTAAACACAATTACTAGCAAGACTGATGAAATCTGTAATACTCAGTATTCACCTTCCTTTGAAAGATAACAACTTCCTGTTAGAATGAAAGGAAGTGTACAATTTACCTACAGCTCATAGTTGACATTATCCCTTTTCCTCCATGAATATTCACGTAAGATATAATGACATCATGAATATTAATAAGATTAATTTTTGCTATAATAGCACATGGACACAGGAATTTTTGGCCAAGGCAGAAACTGCAGAATCATATCTATAATATATCATAAGCTAACTGGCAACTCCTGTAGGAGCCGTCTGATCTGGGTCTATTCTGTTTGCAAAAGCGTATCTATGGAGGAAACGGTTATAATTATGTGATGTGTAATATATTTATATATATATGTTACACTTATGCATTTCAGGCAGCCCTGCGGCCAACAGATGTAGTGCTTGAGGTTGGTCCTGGTACTGGTAACATGACGGTGAAGCTTCTAGAAAAAGTGAAAAAGGTGAGCATGTTATGCAATAAAACTGTACTAATAAAGACATATTGACATAAATAAGATTAATAAATAACTTTTCACGGGATATTTTTGCTCTGACAAAAACTGTAGAATCAGATCTATATCATGTCATAAGTAAACAGAACAGACCCTGATCAGATGGATCCTTGGTCTACTCTGTCTTGAATAGGCATTTATGTGAAGTAACGGGTTAAAAACTAATAATGGTTATTATTCAAATTTTCAAATTAGTGATGTTTTACTGTATATATAAAGGGTAAATATATATAAAGAAAGTTAAAATTTATGCAAGCAATATCATGATGAAATGTGTTTCTGAGACTATTCACACAATGTTGACCTAGATCAGACATGCTTTCTGATCTGGTTGTATGCTGTTTCCTCAAGTAAGATAATGATGTTCTGTAGATGCTGTTTAGTGCAAAATCACTCTTTAACTGTTTACCTACTAGAAATGTCTTTTCACGCCTTTGTAGACAAAAGTTTTATTAGGAAAATATATAGTTCTGATTTGTCAGTTTCTGCCACAGCCAAAAATCCTGTTTTCACATACCGGTACCATTCTGATGATTCAGCTACTGAATTGTCATAATGTCATTATTCCTTTCATAAATGTTCTTTAGATAAAAGGTTTATATTATAACTGTCAAGTGTTACACCTGTAAAGACTGAAAGGCATTGCAAACAGTTGGCTTAGCAAAATATTTAGTGACAATTAATCTGACATCTGATCAGGATTCATACTCCTTGACAGACAACATACGACCTGCAGAAATCTTTGTCCGAGTTAACCCTTTCCCTCATATAAACGTGTTTTCACGCATTTGCAAACAGAGTAGACCCAGATCAGACGGCTCCGAGCCGTCTAATCAGGGTCTGCTCTGTTTGCTGATGGAATTTGAAAGATCTGTTTCTTTACTTTCTAAAATGGTTACAATGTTCCACCTTCCATATTTCATTATAACTATTTTGATCATGAATATTCAACAGATATTGAAAGTTGGCCTAAATATAGAACAGGGACAGGGTTAACAGCCAAAAGAGCTAAAATTTCAGATAAAGAGTCATGACAAATGTACCTAATATTTTTATGAATACATGGAGTGTCTCTCGGTTATTCTTCTTTATAGATCTATTTCTTTTCCATTTTATGTACAGATAAATCATAATTACCATATACATGTATTATCCCTTTACTCCATAAGTATGTCTTTCTTTGCCTTTTGCAAACAGAGTAAACCCAGATCAGATGGCTCCTATATGAATAATAACCTAATTTATATTCATTATGTCATCATTTCTTACATTAATATTCATGAAGTAAAGTGTTAAATCTCAGTGCTTCTGATTGCAGGTAGTTGCTTGTGAAATAGATCCAAGATTGGTTGCTGAATTACAAAAGAGAGTTCTTGGCAGGTAATGTGTTCTTTGTATATTAAATGTATATGTTATATAAATGTTGGTCATATTCAACATTTGGTTAAAATATTATCTTAATAAATGCATGAAAACGTATGTCAGATTGTTAAAAAGCCATGTAAACTGCTTTGTGTATTCTATTTGTCAAGATATTTTTTTTTGTGAATACATCACTGACTGAATACACAAATTTCATGATTTTACCAGACATCACATTTTTAAATTTATATGTTAACCCTTAACTCCATAAATATACCTTTCTACGCCTTTGCAAACAGAGTAGACCCAGATCAGATTGCTGCTGTAGAAGCTGTCTGATCAGGGTCTGCTCTGTTTGCTTATGATATAATATAGATATGTTTCTACAGTTGCTGCAATGGCTAAATATTCCTATCCCATGTTCTATTACAGCAAACTAATCTAATTAATATTTGTGGTGGCATTAACTCTTATATGAATATTCATTGAGGAAAGGGTTAACCCTTTCCCTTATATTGATGACTTTTGACGACTCTGTAAAAGTCACTTTGTGAAACCATTGTGATATATAGAGCATTTGCTCCTATAGGAGCAAATGCTCTATTTATCACAATGATTTCAAACTACAAAATTCTATTTTTTCCTTTTCTCTAGTTAATGCTCCTTTTCGGTAGATTTATTCAAAGAGTTTGTATCTAAAAATAGCCTATGAGGTTATGGGTTAAAGTAGTAAGTTTTATTCATCACATACATGTAAGTCTCACTCAACGTTTGGAGTCTGATACTTGGTCATTAATCCTTTACTCTATGAATATTCATGTTACAAATGAATGACATCATGAATATTAATTACATGTACATTATTACTTAAAATGGCATATTAACACATGCAGATTTTGCCAAGGAGAAACTGTAGAATCGGATCTATTTTATTCCATAAGCAAACAGAGCAGACCCTGATCAGACGGCTCCTATAGGAGTCGTCTGATCTGGGTCTACTCTTTTTGCAAAGGCGTAGAAAGTTGTATTTATGGAGTAAAGGGTTAAGGCATGTTGTAGCTTAACCCATTACTTCATAGGCTGTTTTTAGATACAACCTCTTTGAATAAATCTACCGAAAAGGGCGATTAACTAGAGAAAAGGAAAATTTTAGAATTTTGTAGTTTGAAACCATTGTGATAAATAGAGAATTTGCTCCTATAGGAGCAAATGCTCTATTTATCACAATGGTTTCACAAAGTGACTTCTACAGAGTCGTCAAAAGTTGTCAATATCAGGGAATGGGTTAATGCAGGCCCGACATTAACCCTTTACTCCATAGCTATGTTTTAATGCCTTTGAAAACAGAGTAGACCTGAATCATATGGCTCCTGTCTGATCAGGGTATGTTCTGTTTTCTTATGGAATAATATCAATATGATTCTACGGTTTTTGCCACGGCAGAACTTTCTTGCGATCATTTACCAATATAAAAACTAATCTGATGTATATATTCATGATACCATTATTTCTTACATGAACTTTCATGGAATTATGGGTTATGTATCAGTTTTTCAAGAATCCATGTTAATGTCCACTTCCCTTGTATAAACGTGTTTTCACGCATTTGCAAACAGAGAAGACCCAGATCAGAGGGCTCCTATGGAGCCATCTGATCAGGGTCTGCTCTGTTTGCTAATGGAATTTGATAAATCTGTTCATTTACTTTCTGAAATGGCTACAATGCGCAGCCCCATCTTCCATATTTCTTTGTAACTATTTTGTCCAGGAATTTTGTCAGTAGGTATTGAAATTTGAAATAAACACAGAACAGGGAAAGGGTTAAAACAGATTGCTAACCTTCATTACAGTCCACTACAGAGCAAACTTTCTATGTTGGTTGGGGATGTCTTGAAAACAGAGCTTCCATTTTTCGATGTTTGTGTGGCCAACTTACCGTATCAGGTAATTATATAAGGTCGAAATATACGTTGACATGTAATTAAACGATTGTGTTGTCTCTGATCTCTTTGCTATTCCATTAATCTCATTCAATGAAAAGTCAACTCCTAACTGTGCACTTGTGAACACATTAGACCCAAATCAGACAGCTGCTGTACTACTGCTCATTTTACTTACAGATCTGATTCGCTGATTTGTGAGGACAATTAATTTCAGTACTTTTTGTTTTTAAGTCAGTCATTATTAAATAATGGCTCGTTTCTTTCATGATTTTAATCAAATTAACCCTTTCCTTGTTGAATATTCACATAAGAAGTAATGACATCATGAATATTTATTAGCTGAAGTTTTATAATGGCATATGTGCACAGGAAGTTTTGCGTATTGGTAGAAACTATAGAGTCAAGATCTATTATGTAATAAGCAAATAGAGCATGGTGTAAAAGGTTAAAAGCATATGTCTGCTTATTGAGAACTTGGTTCATAGCTTTTGATCTGCATTAACCCTTTCCCTAATGTAAACGTGTTTTCACGCATTTGCAAACAGAGTAGACCCAGATCAGACGGCTCCTAGAGGAGCCGTCTGATCAGGGTCTGCTCTGTTTGCTGATGGAATTTGGTAGTTTCATTTCTTGACTTTCTAAAATGGCTACAATGTTCCACCTTCTCTATTGATTTATAACTGTTTAGATCATGAATAGTCAGTAGGTATTGAAATTTGAAATAAACACAGAAGAGGGAAAGGGTAAAAAGACCGAGAATTATACTTCTCTTGAGGAATGGTTGTAAAGGGAGTTTAATGCGTATGATTATTATGTAACAGACTTTTCCCCGCATTTCAGATATCTTCTCCATTTGTTTTCAAGCTGTTGTTGCACAGACCATTTTTCAGGTAAATTAGTAGTTTATTACTATGGGTGCAATAAGCAAATGCGATTAGCACTTTACTACATGAATATTCATGTAAGAAATAATTACATCATGATTATAAATTACATTAATTCTTATAATTGCACATGGACATGGGAATTTTCGGTCATAGTAGAAATTGTAGAATCATATCTATATCATTTCATAAGCAAATGCAGCATACCCTGATCAGGGTCCATGCTTATAAAACTTTTTAGTTGAGTCTGAGTTCGTTCTCAAGCTTTTGATTGGTCAGATTTGAGCCAAAGGCTCAAATCTAACCAATCAAAAACTTGAGAAAGAGCTCAGACTCAACTAAAAGTTTTATAGGCATGGATACAGATGGTTCCTACAGGAGTCATCTGATCTGGGTCTACTCTGTTTGCAAAGACATAGAAAGGCGTATTTATGGAGTAAAGGGTAACTCTTACTGGATTTTCAAAGAATGTTTTAAACAATTTGAAGAATTAAAATTTGCTAGGGGAATTTTAATGACAAACATAGCAGACCCTGATCTGAGGGATCATGTTGAATATTCGTGTAAGAAATAATGGCATCATGGATATGAATTACATGAAATTTTATAATAGCATATTAACACAGGAAGTTTTGGTCAAGTTCAAAACGATAGAATCAGATCTCTATAATTCTTTATAAAACAAAGCAGACTCAGGTCCTGATCAGACAGGTCTGTTTGCAAATGTGTAAAAAGACGTGTACATGAATTTTTATAATGGCGTATGAATACAGGAAGTTTTAGCCATGGCAGAAATAATAGTACATTTTGTACATGTATTAGTCTTGTAGATCTATATAATTCCTTAAGCAAACGGAGCAAACCCTGATCAGACATCTCATCTCCTCAGAAACTGTCTGATCTGGGTCTGTTCTGTTTGCAAAGGTGTAAGAAGAAAAGGGTTAACATGTGAGTGTATGTTGCAGATGTGCTGTGCTGATGTTCCAGAGAGAGTTTGCAGAGAGACTTGTAGCCAGACCTGGAGACAAGCTGTACTGTAGATTGTCCATAAACACACAGCTACTGGCTAGAGTTGACCATTTAATGAAGGTATATTGTGTAGAGACTGAACCCTTCTCATGCTAGATATCATTTGTGCAGATCAGTTATTGATCTTGAAACCTTTAATTGGAATTTGTTAATGACAAAAATTTTCGTCAAATATTTCTTCGCTCGTGTAAGCTGCAATGATTTGATATTTGGTCTGAAGCATAGTCATAGTGAGTTGTACAGTGTCTCCCCTTTTCAGGTCTGTCGTTCATCTACTTCCTGTTTGCTCGCGGGGGCATCCGTGTCCCATGGACACATTTTCTTTTATTTTTCAATATTGTTTCAAGCAATTTGATATCAACCTTAGAAAACATTGTATTGAGTATATAGATATATTGTTACGTTTATTCAATGAAATATCATGCATATTCCATTACCTTTTACTCCATAAATACGCCTTTCTACACCTTTGCAAACAGAGTAGACACAGATCAGACAGCTCCTTTAGGAGCTGTCTGATCAAGGTCTGTTCTGTTTGCTTTTAACATAATATAGATATGTTCCTGCATTTTCTGCCATGGCCAAAAATTTCTGTGGCATGAGTTATTATAACAATTAATCCAATTATTAATATTGATGGTGTCATTATTTGTTACATAAATATTCATGGAGTAAAGGGTTAAATATCTCTTAGAGTTCTAATCTTGATTTATATACATGTAGCAGCTGCAAACTATTTTATCCTGACAATACTTAACCCTTTCCTTGTTCTATATTTATTCCAAATTTCAATACCTATGTAGTTTGGTATTTGATTGTAGGTGGGCAAGAATAACTTCCGACCTCCTCCAAAGGTGGAGTCCAGTGTGGTGAGGATAGAGCCTAGAAACCCCCCTCCTCCCATAAACTTTCAGGTGAGTCATTCTGTGACATATCTTTTAACATTTTAACCCTGTCCCAGTTGAATATTAACCCCTTATTCTATGAATATTCATGTAAGAAATATTGACATCATGAATAATAATTAACAGGTTTTTTATAATAGCACTTTGAACGAAACAATTTTTATCATGACAGAAACTGTATAATAAGGTCTGTATTATATATTAAGCAAACAGAACATTCCCTGATCAGACAACTCCTATAGGATCTATCTGATTTAGGTCTACTCTGTTTGTAAAGGCGTAGAAAGGTGTATTTATGTAGTAAAGGGTCAATGTAAGAAAACTGACATCATGAATGTTCATCAGATGATATTTTATAATGGCATATGAACACCAGTATCCATGCTTATAAAACTTTTAGTTGAGTCTGAGTTTGTTCTGAAGTTTTTGATTGGTCAGATTTGAGCCTTTGGCTCAAATCTGACCAATCAAAAGCTTGAGAACTCAAATTTGACTAATCAAAAGCTTGAGAACGAACTCAGACTCAACTAAAAAGTTTTATAAGCATGGACCATGATTTTTAGCTCACCTGAGCAAAGCTCAGGGTGAGCTTTTGGGAGACTTGAATGTCTGGCGTCCGTCGTCTGTCGTCAACAATTTGCTTGTGAACACTCTAGTGGTCACAATTTTAGTCCAATCTTCATGAAACTTGGTCAGAATGAATGTCTTGATAAAATCTCGGACGAGTTCGAAAGTGGGTCAAGTTGGGTTAAAAAACTAGGTCACTAGGTCAAATAGTAGGAAAACCTTGTGGACCCTCTAGAGGTCATATTTTTAGCCCAATTTTCATGAAACTTGGTCAGAATGATTGTCTTGATAAATCTCGGAGGATTTTGAAAAGTGGGTTACGTGGGGTGAAAAACTAGGTCACTCGGTCAAACAGTAGCAAAACCTTGTGAACACTCTAGTGGTCACAATTTTAGTCCAATCTTCATGAAACTTGGTCAGAACAAATGTCTTGATAAAATCTCGGAAGAGTTCGAAAGTGGGTCAAGTGGGGTTGAAAACTAGGTCACTAGGTCAAACAGTAGAAAAACCTTGTGAACACTCTAGTGGTCACAATTTTAGTCCAATCTTCATGAAACTTGGTCATAATGATTGTCTTGATAAAAGCTCGAACGAGTTTGAAAGTGGGTTATGTGGGGTTAAAAACTAGGTCACTAGGTCAAATAGTAGAAAAACCTTGTGAACACTCTAGAGGTCACATTTATAGCCAAATCTTCATGAAAATTGGTCAGAATGATTGTCCTAATAAAATCTTGGACATGTTTGAAAGTGGGTTACGTGTGGTCAAAAAGTAGGTCACTGGGTCATTTCTTAGAAAATTTTGTTTACACTCCAGAGGCCACATTTTTAGCCCAATTTTCCTCAAACTCGCTCAGACTGTTTGTCTTGGTGATATCAAGGTTGAGTGTGATCATGGGTGGGATGGGAATAAAAAGTAGGTCACTAGGTCAAATCTTAGAAAAAATACTCTAGAGGGCAAATTTTTAGCCCAATCTTCATTGGTCAGAATCATTGTCTTGATAAGGTCAATAATCTAAATCTTTGAAAATCTTGTTCTGTAGAACCACTGCTCATGGTCCACTATCAACATTGTTCAAATATTGTCCCAAATGTCAATATTGGCCCTACCATGGGCTACCCAGCAAAAATCTTAAATCTATGGTAATCAGGTGAGCGATTAAGGGCCATCTTGGCCCTCTTGTTTTTTGTATGGGTGGAAACTGTAGGGTCAGATCTATTACAATTTCATAAGCAAACAGAGTAGACCCTGGTCAGATGGCTCTACAGAAAGGGTTAACTGTTTAAAAACTATGTAACGTTTGGTTGTGAAAATGTTTCTCCATAATTGGGTTTGAAAACAACAGAAAAACACCAGTGTCAGAGTGTCAGATTGTTTGAATTTGGATGGGTTAATTAACCCATTCCCTCATAGGCTATATTTAGATCCAACCCCTTTGAATAAATCTACTCAGAAGGAGCATTAACTAGAGAAATGGAAAATTATAGAAGTTTGTAGTTTGAAACCATTGTGATAAATAGAGCATTTGCTGCTATAGGAGCAAATGCTCTATTTATCACAATGGTTTCAACAGGTGACTTTTACAGAGGCGTAGAAAGGTGTGTTTATGGAGGAAAGGGTTAACTTGCATCTCATCTGGATCCAATCTGTTCATCAAAAATTCATTCAAGGTGTTGAAAGGGTAAATCCTTTTGAATGTTTGATTTTCTACATTTATCTTTAATTCTATAATTATTTGAAGACTTGAAGAAAGCTCTTTTATATCCAGTTTCTCTTTGGGCTCCCCTGACAGAAAGTTGTGTCTTCCAAAATTGGTCAAGTTCATTTGTTCGTTTTCGTAGAAAACAAGATTTGAATTGTAATGATGTGAGAAAAATAGTTTTGTAAAGCATGAATGTTAATAAGTTCTATTTGTTTTCAACAGGAATGGGATGGCTTGGTCAGGATCTGTTTCTCAAGAAAAAATAAAACAATTGGAGCATCATTCAAGTAAGTGCTAACTCTGAGTCAAGCCATTCTGGTAAGCAGAGCTCCAGATAAGATGTGTAAATTAAAACATTTTCAAGAATAACTCTGTTATTTCTCCACCAAACTCTATGCTGTGACCACTCTTTAGAATCATATCAAAGAGATGATTCTAAAGAGTGGTCACAACATATGGTTTGGTGGAGAAATGACAATTTTAGTATTTGAATACACACCTTTATCTACTGCTGGTTAAAAGCTAATCACAAGCAAGCAGAATGAAATGATTAACTGTATTTTGAATAGACAAACAGAATAGAAACGTAAGACAAACTGACTTTGAGATTACTCATTTTGCAAAGAGTAAATCTGTTAGTCTTACTGTATAATGGTTTGTTTTTACTGCTGTAAAAGATTACGGATTTGATGAATAAACGCATGATTTCAATATGCTCGTAATAATTGCAAGTCATATCGAGTTAATTGCCTTGTTTGTCGTTCTTCATGCTTGCACCTTATCCATAAGTGTCAGTTCTCTCATTTGAGTAATACAATGTGGATTATCGAATTTGCCTGCGAGCGAATATTGTAAAATCGACGTAGGTCTCCATGTTTGACATGACATGTTTCCCAAATATTCCATCTGCGTACATGTACTTGTAAGGCGGAAGTCAGGAACCAGCCAGCTCACACATGATTTTAGAATATAAGGGAATTCCTAGCGGGAATCCCCAATTAATATGGTGTGAACAACCGACACGCTTTGTAAACAAACAAAAGAAACATTCAGATTAGGAAGCTTCGGTTTTAAGTATTCAAGTTAACTGCTCGAAGCCATACTTCACTTTACACAACTGACCAAACAGGCAATTATCTAGACCTGTAACACTAGTGTACCTAAGTAACAGTGGTCACTCTGAAAGTGTGTACATACAGACCGTGTATTGGCTCGAATGTACATTTACACTGGATAAGGGCCAGTTTGTAACTTGTACCCAATTTTAAGCTGCGAAAATTTATGCCTCTATTTTTAACTAATCTGACATGGTAGTAAAAATTAGCAGCACGTAAAAAAAGCAACCGTTATACGGTGTTTTGTGGCCTGCCTTATCTGGATAATGCTTTAGAGTCACTTCTCTTTTGTCTGTCCATTTGTCTGTCAGTCTGTTTACCATGCTTTCATTTAATGTCATTTCACTGTAGCCCAAAATAGGATTGACTTTAAACTTGGAACACATACATATAGCAATGAATTAGAGTGACCAAATTGGCGGACGTGATTTTGTGGTAAAGCGATCAACTACAGTACCAGGGGTCCCTGGTTCGATAACCCACGGACCAAGTCCTTCAGGCGAGCATTTAAACCGAGGTCCGATGTATCTGCTTCACACTGAGCATCTGAAAGAACAAGAGAAACTCTGTTGATAATAAGAGTAGGGCATCACGCCTGGGTTCTCTGTATCCTCTCCCCTCTCTCTGGGGCATCCAATTAGCCCATAGTGAGCAGAAATGGACGTTAATCAACACAATCAATTGAGTGAACAAAATAAGGGCTATAACTTACATGACTACACTTAGTTATTCGCCCCTTTCTTATAATACAGATTGACTTTGAGATTGCAGCAGATGACACATCTTGCAATTACTAAATGTGCAAAGAATTGGTAGCTCATCTCTTTCACGTTTTAGATCTAGTAACACATTAAGATTGATACATGTGGCATTAAACTTGTCTCATTGTACAGCAGTTATTCTTAACCCTTTCCTCCATAAATACGCCTGTCTACGCCGCTGTAAAAGTCACTTTGTGAAACCATTGTGATAAATAGAGCATTTGCTCCTATAGGAGCAAATGCTCTATTTATCACGATGGTTTCCAAGTACGAAATTCTAAAAAAAATCCTTTTCTCCAGTTAGTGCTCTTTCGGTAGATTTATTCAAAGAGGTTGGGTCTAAAAATAGCCTATGGAGGAAAGGGTTAAATCAGGACATCAGCTACTTTGGCTTGACTATCAAATCATACTTCTGATAGTGTATGTGTCTTTGCGATGAGTTCTAACGTTCTGCACCTTTTTTAACCCATTCTCCGTTTAACACTTATTCAAGATTTGATTAATATTTATGGGCAGAATCAATAAAATGAAACATGGAAAAAAGAGAATTTGCTTTCACCATGATGGAAACTGTAAAATCAGATCTATAACATTCCATAAACAAACAGCAGATCCTGATCAGACAGCTCCTTCAGGAGCTGTCTGATCTGAGTCTACTCTGTTTGTAAAATGCATGAAAAGACGACTTTATATGGTAAAAGGTTAAATAGGCTAGATAAGGACAAGGTAAATACTTGGCATCTTGTAATCTAAGCTTGTTGGCACTCTTATTGCATATTTATTTAAAGAAATGCAAGGGACAAAAATTGAAAAGTGAAATTGACAACAATTTCTACAGAAAGTCTTCTGATCAGCATGCTAACGGTTGATTACACGAGTTTCTTTTTTCTTTCCTTTCAGATTTTCCAGTGTACTTGAAATGTTGGAAAAGAATTACAGAACTCACTGTTCCATAAACAATATTGTAAGTATACTTGCTTGTGATTGAATGTATAGCAGGATGGCTACTCTGTGATAATATTTACAAACAGTTTGGATTCAGATTCTATCACTCTAACACTGTTTTTAAAAAGAAATTGAAGAAATATTTACTTTTAGAATTGGAACAAATGACAATATATGCAGACGGCATTTGGTCAGAGTGCAGAAGGTTAACCCTTTCCCTCATATAAACGTGTTTTCACGCATTTGCAAACAGAGTAGCCCCAGATCTGGGTCTGCTCTGTTTGCTAATAGACTTTGAAAGATCTGTTTCTTTGCTTTCTAAAATGTCTACAATGGTCCACCTTTCATATCTATTTATGACTATTTTGTTAATGAATATTCAGTAGGTATTGAAATTAGGGCTAAATATAGAACAGGGAAAGAGTTAAAAGTGACCATTCAGTGCATAAAAATGGATTTTCTTTAAACTGTTACCTGATGAATATTCATGCATGACCCTACCTATTATGAATAATACTTTCTTTAATTCTAGTATTGAAAATATAAAACAATGGAAGTTATTTGCATGGCATATAGTAGAGAATCTGTAACAACAAGCAATCAGATACATCTGATCTTGATCTACTCTGTTTCCTGAGGCATCCAATGGTGTCTCTATCAAGCAAAAGGTGAAAGAAAGGTGACTTCTTAATGGAAAACTAATGCACTATGGAAAGTTCCTTTGTTCTGCATTAAGCTACTACCTGCCTCAAATTCAAAGTTTTTCCATGGGTCATTTTTTGTGATCAGCAGACTTTAAATGCCTTTGAATTGGTGTAGTTTTAAAATTACTGCCCCCAAAGCCATCATGTTTTCATAACAAATGTCTTTGCATAACTGACAAAATGTGAGATGGCGGTCCTTGTCATGATGTATACAAACTTGAAAAAAAGCTTGCATATGTCACCTCAGTGCCACCGTACATAATGTCATTTTTACATTAATATTAACCATTTCCTCCATAAATACGCTTTTCTACGTGTCTGTAAAAGTCACTTACTGAAACCATTGTGATAAATAGAGCATTTGCTCCATTTATCACAATGTTTTCAATCTACAGAATTCTTAAATTTTCCTTTTCTCTAGTCAATGCTCCTTTTCAGTAGATTTATTCAAAGAGGTTGGGTCTAAAAATAGCCTATGAGGTAATGGGTTAATGAGGTAAAGGTTTAACCTGATCAATTATCATTTTCATTTCTTCAGCCTATACCAGAAGACTTCGATGTGAAAGCCAAAGTATCGGACCTCATAGAGAAGATCAGCTTTGAACAGAGAAGAGCTAGAACTATGGACATGGATGACTTTCTTTTGTAAGTAAAGATTATCTTCTAGCACTATGTGGGATGTGACATATACATTCTAGGCTTTGTGCACAGTTTCGATCTGGGTGTGTGTTTTTTTCTTCAAAGAAACAGAAGAAAGATTTTATTTTATAATGCAAACTCGCTTCAATTTTGGCAAAAAAATAACTGTTGCCTGGTTCAAGACATCTAATTAAAGACATCTGCTTTCGTTGATTTCACAAATTTCAGTGCTTTTTGTCAATGCTTTACTTTTTATGCATGATGGATCAGTTTGCATACAGTGTACAGTGAGATGAGAAGTTGAGTAAGAGTTACTCGACAGCATCTCATCCTGATCCAAACTGCTTTAGCAGGATAGCACTTAGGGTTTTTCTTGGTCATCTGTCCATCTGTCTGTCACTTTTTTTTTATGATACATTTTTCATCACCCTTTCGCTGTCGGGTGACAGAAGTAATCAAACATTCTATTCAGTTTACAGATGAAAGTCATCTAGACCTTTACTTTATGAGTGACTTTATGAATATTCGTAAATGAGCTTAATTTTTACAGTGGCATATGAACACAGATATTTTGGCCATGACAGAAACTGTAGAATCAGATCTATATAATTCCATAAGCAAACAGAGCAAACCCTGATAAGATGTCTCCTACAGGATCTGTCTGATCTTGGTCTACTCTGTTTGCAAAGGCATAAAACCTGATACATATGTCAGTAAATTGTTGGTGTTGAATACTTATATATGGTCTTAACCCTTTGCTTGCTGAATTTTAAAATACATTTCTTCTTCTTTACCCATGCCCTGTTTAGTAATTACATATATCTTCACTGCCTACAATTATTTTTCTGTGCAATCACTGCTGTGGAGAGCACTGGTTGCACAATCAATTTGTAAATAGTGTAGACCCTGATGAGACAGCTCCTGCAGGAGCTGTCTCATCTGGGTCTTCACTATTTACAGGTAGGTATATTGACGTGAATAGCAAGCGAAGGGTTAACCCTTTCCATTCACACATTTACAAACAGTAGATTCAGTTCAGACGGTTCCTTTAGGAGCCCTCTGATCAGGGTCTGCTGTGTTTACTTTTGACATGATATAGATATGATTCTACAGTTTTTATCAAAGCAAAACATTTCCTTGGAAAGTTTACCTTATAAAAATATATATTTCAGCTAATAAATATTCATGATGCCATTATTTCTTGCCTGAATATGGAACAGGGAAAGGTATATAGTCATGGAGATTTGTCTTGTTCTTCTTGCAAAGAAACATTTAGAAAGGTATGTTGGTGTCATGTATGAGGTCTGTTGGTGTCATGTATGAGGTATACCTTTTATATAAGAAAAGGTGTCCAGATTTTATTGTGATTTGTTTTATATTTTCAGATTGCTGAAGAGTTTCAATGAAGCAGGTTTTCATTTTTCATGATTGTCATATCTTTCATGAAAGTCATATCTGCAGAGGACATTGTGCAAAACACTTCGAAGGAATATAAGCCTCATGCATGACTTTGACCCTGCAGCAGTGCTAAACAGCCGACTAATATAAGGCCCAATCCCAGAGCTCCAGGGTCTTATAGTGTGGGGCCAGTCCCCAAGTTTCATGTACCATATACAGGGTGCTGCTATTACAGACTGAAGGTGTTCTCAGCTGCTCTACTACTAACCCTTTATTCCAAAAATATGCTTGTCTACCCCTTTGCAAACAGAGTAGACTCAGATCAGACGGCTCATGTAGGAGCTGTCAGATCTGGGTCTGTTCGTTTGCTAATGAAATAATATAGATATGATCCTACAGTTTCTGCCATGGCCACAGATTCCTATGTCCATCTGCATTTATGACAATAAATCTATTAAATTAATTTTCATGATTTAATTATTTCTTTACACTAACCCATTCCTCCATAGGCTATTTTTAGACCCGACCTCTGGAGCAAATGCTGTATTTATCACAATGGTTTAAAAACTACACAATTCTAAAAACAATCTTTTCTCTAGTAAATGCTTCTTTTCGGTAGATTTATTCACTGAGTTTGATTCTAAAAATAGCTTTTGAGGGAATGGGTCAAAGGTGTATTTATGGAGGAAAAGGTTAATTTTCATGAGTGCCTTGAGTGGATTCTTATTCATGACTGAAACACTGAGTGACATATAATGAACTTGTGACAATGATAGAGTATTAGAATTATATAGACCAGTTAGTTATGACCTATGCAACTGTATGCCGAGGTCCAGTTAAGCTGTGTTAAATCAAACATTGTCAAGAATAACTTTTTTATTTCTCCACCGAACCATTTGTTGTGACCACTCTCGAAGAGATGATTTTAAGAGTGGTCACAACATAGGGTTTGGTGGAGAAATGACGATTTTAGTACACATGTACTTGAGTATGCATTGAATCTGTTGCTCGGTGTATGGATCCAGATGAGACATCTAAAAACTTGATGTCTCATCAGGATCTAAACTATCTGAAATTTTGACATCGTTTGTTGAAACATATTGTAGGAAAGTGTTAAGGATTGTAGTCTTCCTTATGGTTTCATTAAGGATTGTAAATTTTCTTTCATTCAATTTCTGTTTGTATAACTCTTTAACCCATTCCCTCATATTGACGACTTTTGATGACTCTGTAAAAGCCACTTTGTGAAACCATGGTGATAAATAGAGCATTTGCTCCTATAGGAGCAAATGCTCTATTTATCACAATGGTTTCAAACTACAAAATTCTAAAAAATTTCCTTTTCTCTAGTTAATGCTCCTTTTTGGTAGATTTATTCAAATAGGTTGTATCTAAAAATAGCCTATGTGGTAATGGGTTAACCATGACCTGATGATTATTTATGTAAGAAATGATTCTATATAAGCTGCATCTTTAGCTCACCGGAGTATGTTCAGGTGAGCTTTTGTGATCGCCCACTGTCCGTCCAGGCATCCATCCATCCATCTGTCTGCCCATCAACAATTGCTTTAAACGACATCGCTGAACCCACAAAGGTAGAATATAGCCAAAGGTTACAAAAATGATCTTATTTATATTATCGTACTCTATTAAAATTGCTAAAAGAATCTGAATCCATGTAGAACTGGTTGTCATAACAACCAAAAGATGGAGCCGTCTCATCTTGGTCTAAACAGTGTGCAAATGACTCGTTTCCTGCATTGAAAAGGTGAATTCTTTTACTGATGCAGTCAGAGGAAAGCAACCCATAGGGCTTGTAACAATGGGCGAGTCCGTGGCTACATTTGCAAAGAGTTTGGATTCAGATTAACTCATTGCCTCCTAGTGACGCATATTTGCACCTCTATAAAATTCACACTTGTTCCTATAGGAGCAAATGCTCTATTTATCACAATGGTTTCAAATTACAAAATTCTAAAAAAAAAATCCTTTTCTCTAGTTACTGCTCCTTTTTGGTAGATTAATTAAAAAAGGTTGGATCTAAAAATAGCCTAGGAGAAATGAGTTAAAAAATGAGCATCACTGCATCTCACCGGGATCCAAACTGTTTAACACGAGAAGAAATTTAAACTTTTAAAGCAGACAACATTGCTGACGAAAATGATTTGGCCAGGGGTGAGAATTTTCCGCGGAATTCCGCGGATTTCGTTTCACTCAGG
Organism: Azorinus chamasolen; assembly: GCA_963576725.1. Classification (NCBI taxonomy): domain Eukaryota; kingdom Metazoa; phylum Mollusca; class Bivalvia; order Cardiida; family Solecurtidae; genus Azorinus; species Azorinus chamasolen. The sequence continues at coordinate 71,236,998 of OY755243.1, forward strand.
GCCGTTTTTGAGATCGATGTAAATCCGATGAGAAATTTGTAGGGGGGTGGGGGGAGGGGGAAAGGGGGGGGGGAGTGTTATGGCGATTAATTCAGGAAATTATTATTTGCCGATATATTCTTTCACTATTCCAAGTAAATCCGCGTTAACAACGTTTATATCACGTTAACAGCGAGATTTCTGTTCAGCTAATCGAATAACGAGACTCTTGTCCTACAGCCAATCAAAACGCTCGTATTATGCAGTGTTCGTTCAACATTTCCAAGATGGTGTCAGTGATATGAAATTCTGTATCTGTACTGTCAATCTGAATTTAAGACAAAAATGAGAAGCATAGGCAGAGATTACGACAACAGTGTGGAAAACAAGTTCTACCCAAGATGGCTAGAGAAAGAAATTACGTTGACATTCGGTAAAGAAACAAGAACAGTGATAATTGGCGACGATTTCGTGAAACTGAAAGTAAACTTCGGACGAGGGAACCTTGTGTAAACTTTGTTCCAAACAAATGAATTACGGAAAACGCGACTGCGTAGCATATAAGAACCTTCTGAAAAGCATTAAACATGTCCAGTTGTTGAAACAGCGGATTTCCAGTCACAGGTAAAAACCTGTAATGTCAAGTATTCACCAGAAAGTTGTCTGTCAATAGCTATTCATAGGTAATGTTAAAGGAACTGGTCAAGATGTATCGATTCAGAAAAGTTATATTTTGTTTTTAATAAACCAGTTTAATGAATTAGAAGATGGTTTATTGACATAAAAAAGTAATCAGAATCAGAGTTTGAATGTGAACTTTGACTAGAAATTGTGACTGTAATGTGAACTTTGGTGAATCTTGTCTAGAAAGTTAACTGTTACAATACCATGCCAACTTTAAAAATCAGATTTTGTATCTTTATCTGTGATCACTGAGTTCATTTGATTTCATTTTTAAAACGTGTGAGTTTTAATTGCTTGTGTTTGACAAGAAATTAATCTGGCAATGTTGAATGGATCCAGTAATAAACTGAATGTAAATTGTATGGACATGTAAACACAGCTCATCATGTATGACGTGCAACTCAAGTATCATTGTAAAAAAACACATGAATGACAGACCCAAGTGAAAATGCAGGAGAAGGCTCCTGAAGTGCTCAGGAAAGCTATATTTCATTTTGCGTCGGGGGGCTTCGTCCCCCTGAACCCCCCACATGGGCGATGCCCATGTCCCGCAAGGGGCCTGGGCGGCCCCCTTGACCCCTGCCAATTTTCCTCTTTTTTCACCAACGGCCATTCTCACCTCTGTTTGGCCAATATAATAGAAGTTCACACGTAGAGAATAAGAAACTTCTGCATTATTTTCTTTAATTATTCTTTTGCCTTAAGCCTTTACCTCATATAAACGTGTTTTCACGCATTTGCAAACAGAGTAGACCCAGATCAGACGGCTCCTAGAGGAGCCATCTGATCAGGGTCTGCTCTGTTTGCTGCTGAAATTTGAAAGATCTGTTCCCTTACTTTCTAAAATGGCTACATTGTTCCACCTTCCATATTATATTGTAACTACTTTGTTTATGAAATTATGAATATTCAATAGGTATGGGAATTTGAAATAAACATAGAACAGGGAAAGGGTTAAGTGTTTACCTGATGAATATTCATATAAGATATAATGACTATACATGTAAATAGTAATTATCTGAAATTTCATTATGGTGCAACATGCATCATCGGTAATCTTTGGCAGGCAACCATTCAGTCCGTAACTGATCAGTCCATTGCTGAAAGAGGAAGTCTCTACAGTGAACGCATATTTTCAATAATATCATAAAACTTGGTATTTGTTATGCTCAATCATTATTATGAAGATTGTCATTTTGAACTTATATCGATAAATGACCCTGTGATACAAAATAAACCGATTTCATCAATACTTAAGTTTTGTTCTACAACAAAGTATTATCGGCCTTTTTTTTATCAAATTTTCCGCATTTTGCCGATGATCACACAATCCCTCCATTGTTTACTTAACAGCTTTTCTCAGAAGTGGCCAGAGAAATGAGAATAGCACAGACAGATACGAAGCTAAAGCCCAACCCGAATCAAACTGAAACATCAGTGAATAGAATCAGGATCATCTATATCAAACACATGGATGTTTTGTCATTTTGAACATTTATTGGATAGGTTTTCTTGCAATATACTGCTTTTCAGCATATAATCAAATGAGTTTTGTATATTTTGGGCATTTTTAAACACATTGAATGTTGGGACTTCCCCTTTAACTGAACAACATTTTCAAGCAATTAAACCATGTCGCCAAAGAGCTAGCTCGCCAGCAAGGAGAGTTTGTAGTACTCATATGCCTAACAGCCTCGTTATGACATTACTTTCCCCTCCTAGACATCTCAACCCGAGATTTGGTCTGGGAAATAACTGTGGGTAAGGCAATTCCTGTCTGGATTGCCATCATCCCACTGCTGCCACTAATTGTAACATGTACAATTGGTAATCACTGGCGGTCACCCATCCAGCCAGTAGTTGCACAGTCCATTGCTTAACTTTCACATTTCCAAACACTTAACCCATTCCCTCATATTGACGACTTTTGACGACCCTATAAAAGTCACTTTGTAAAACCATTATGATAAATAGAGCATTTGCTCCTATAGGAGCAAATGCTCTATTTATCACAATGGAAATTGGTTTCAAACTACAAAATTCTAAAATTTCTCTTTTCTCTAATTAATGCTCCATTTCGGTAGATTATTCAAAGATGGATCTAAAAATAGCCTATGAGGGAAAGGATTAAACCATGTCGCCAAAGAGCTAGCTCCCTGACAAGGAGAGGTTATAGTGTTCTTACACATAAGTCTCATTGTTTATAGTGGTCTTACACATAAGTCTCATTGTTTATAGTGTTCTTACACATAAGTCTCATTGTTTATAGTGTTCTTACACATAAGTCTCATTGTTACAATGGCATTATGAACAAGGACGTGTTTGACCAGAGCAGAAACTGTAAAATCATATCAATATTATTTTTAAAGCAAACCTAGCATATTTTCCTGATCAGATCTACAGAAGCAAATGCCTAAAGATACATCTCTTGGGCAGAGGTCCATATAAGATGCTTAAATTAAAAAAATTCTAGAAAAAATCTTTTTTTCTACACCAAGCCCTAACATAGGGGTTAGGTGGAGATATAGCAATTTTCAGGGGCGGGTCCAGGATTTATCACAATGGCTTCAATAGGTGACTTTTACAGAGGCCTCAATATGAGGGAATGGATTAACCCATTAAGCCTTTTGACGCTTCTGTAAAAGTCACACTTTATGAAACCATTGTGATAAATAGAGCATTTGCTCCACAGGAGCAAATGCTCTATTTATCAAAATGGTTTTAAAACTACACAATTCTAAAAATTCCTTTTCCTATAAGAGCAAATGCTCTATTTATCACAATGGTTTCAAACTACAAAATTCTATATTTTTCCTTTCCTCTAGTTAATGCTCCTTTTCGGTAGATACATTCAAAGATGTTGGGTCTAAAAATAGCCTAGGAGAGAATGAGTTAACTGTTTGCTAATGAAAATGTCATTTCATATCAAACATATGCTTGCTTGTTATATATGCATTCATTCACCTTCTTTCACAACTATGCTCCTTGGTGGATACTGGATGTTGAAATTTCTTTATTTCTCTAACTAACCCTATGTTGTGACCACTCTTTAGAATAATCTCAAAGAGTTTGGTAAAGAAATAAAGAAGTTATTCTTGAAAATGTTTTAATTTACGCATCTTAACTACTTTTGGATGCAATAGCTCATGTTCCGCACTCAGAAAAAATGAATCGCACAATACATGTACCATATGTTGCCCCTGCTTTGAATGTCAATGCTATTTCTTTATTTATCATGTGTCATTTTACCCAATAGCAGTTTTTGACACAGGAGCAGCAAGTGTTTGATTGTGTTGCTGTATTAACCCATTCCCTCCTAGACTATTTCCAGATCCAACCATTTAGAATAATTCTGCCAAAAAGGAGCACTTACTAGAGAAAAGGAAAATTTTAGCAGTGTGATATGGAGCAAATGTTCTGTTTATCACAATGGTTTAAAAAATGGCTTTTACAGAGGCGTCAAAGGGTGTCAATATGAGGGAATGGGTTAAACAGCTGGAATAGCACTACTTGTGGACGATGCCAATATATTTAAGTTCAGTGTACTTGGTATATAGTGGGACATGGATGGTGCCCTATCACATGGCACTACTTTATTCAAGTCAACCCTTTCCCCCCATGTAAACTTGTGTTCACGCATTTGCAAACAGGGTAGTCCCAGATCAGACGGCTCCGTCTGATCAGGGTCTGCGCTGTTTGCTAATAGAATTTGATAGATCAGTTTATTGCTGTCTAAAATGTCTACAATGTTGCACATTCCATATTTCTTTATAACCATTTTGCTAATAAATATTCAGGAGATATTGAAATTTGGAACAGGGAACATAGACCAGGGAAAGGGTTAAACATTGATTCAAAGTATCAAAGGGCACCTATCACTCAATACTGAAGAAGGAGGAGGATAAGAAGAATCATAATAACAAAAACAAGAACAGGAAGAACAAGAGCAAAAAGAACATCAATAAAACATACAATAAAAATAATTCATTTAATAACATTAATAAACAACTATAACAACAATAAGAAGAAGAATGATGAGGATGTTAATAATAATAATGATAACAGTAATAATAATAAAATTATTTCGTAAATAGGTACGTATTGTCAAAAGGAGAGAAATTATACTTTACTATAAGGAACAAATTGTAAAAGTTTCTTCCATTAGACAATAGCAGGTAAATGGAATTTTTACATTGCTTAGTGTTGAAATTATTATTATTATGTTTATTAAGTAAAAATTATCTTCACCATTTACTCCATAATCTGCCTTTCTGCGTCTTTGCAAACAGAGTAGACCCAGACCAGGGTCTGCTCTGTTTGCTTATAGTATAAATTATAACAATATAGATACAAGTCTACAGTTTCTGCCATGACCAAAATCTCCCATGTCCATGTTCTATTATAACAAATAGTCTAATTAAATTAAATATTCATGATGTCATTAATTATTTCTTACATGAATATTCATGGAGTAAAGGTTTAATGATGATAATAATGATGATGATAGTAATTATAATAATAATTATATTAATTCAGAAATACTTCACAAACTGAAATAATAAATATAATGATAATAATAAGATGATGAAAAATAACATACTATCTAACTTATAAAATAGTGCATCAAGTGTTCAGACCTGGTGTTATGAAATATTTTGCTCGAGTCGGAGAACATTCTTAAGCATCTGATTGGTCAGATTTTGAGCTAGCTAAAGAACTGACCAATCCGATATTTGAGGATAAACTCAGACTCGGGGTTTCTTAACCTCGGACCTGATTTGGATCTCCTTTTTACAAACTGTTCGGTATCAACGCTTTTTTACATAATATAATATTATGTGAGTACACGAGTACAAGGTTTTTGTTCGAGTTACAGCTGCCAGCTCTCTTGAAAAGTGTATTTATAAGAAAGAGAATGATTAAGATTATTTCACTTGTAAATATCAGGCATGTATTTGCCACTCGTGAAAATGGCATCGCATGTTGTTCACTATCTTTAATACACCGAAGCAAATAATTACCTTCTACATTCTCGTTACTAACAGAGAGTACGAGTGTGTGCGTGTAATTGAGTGAGTGAATGAATGAGTGAAATGGATTGTAAAGCATCTCAATTAAGTATAATCAATTCAATTTACAAGATTCGCCTCTCATGTACGCCGGTATATTAATATGCGTGTAAGAAGTAAAGCTTTGGATGATGGACAAACGGATGCAAGACACGCCTCAAGACACATCAAGATAAATGGCATTCGAGGATGCAGGCTGACTAGCCGACACATCAAATACGCGGTACCTGATAAAGACCTGCCCTGTCATATTAGATGAAAAAACTTTGAAGATGTAAGGAATGGCAAACGACGCAGGCCCATTAGAAAACTTTATAGTTACCAAACTGTGCCGTATCATGCGCTGATCCAGTGGGGAGCGTTTGGTCAGGATCTATACTGTTTGTTAATTTGGGTAGTTATACAGTAAAATTCTCTAAAGTGACATTTAACCCTTCCATCAGGATCCAAACTGTTTGACATCCTGATAATATTGAATAGACTTATTTTAATGACATATGTACACACAAGCTGAAGAATCAAATATATGATAACATTAAGCACCCTTTCCCTGTTTTATTTTCATATGAGAAATGATGACCTCGTGGATATCAAATAGACGACATTACATTTTAAATAACAATCCAATGTCACGATGACGCTGGATCAACATTATTCTCTTTGATTTTATGGCTGAATGACGTGTATTTTGACATCATAATCTTTGAAAAAGACCCTTAGTGGTCGAAATATTAGATCAGATCAATTCGAGTATTTATGTATTATATTAATTCCCTTTTTGGAATATTTTCTTCATTGTAAAGGTTAATGTATAATCGTTTATTTTCCATTATTTTTGTATTGCTCGAGGCGAAAATTGTTAAGAAAAGTGTTTAATGTTATAATATATTTGACTCTGCAGCTTGTTTGTACATAATTATGTAATTAAATTTGGTCTATTTAATATCACAGGGGTCGGGACCGCTTCATGGGGGTCTATATGTACTATATAACATAACATATCTTTTATTTGGCATAAATTTGCATACGCATAGTATAGCCAATATGGTCATATTTGTACACAAAGTGCATGGCATAATTATAATATATGAACTTTCAAATCATGTTTGCTGAGAAGCTAAATTTTGTTAACAGTCATATGAAAATGTTCATGAATATATATGAAGGATCTTCTCTAAAGTAAAAGTACATGTATATGATGTTTACCGATTTCAATATATCCGTAATGTATGTTTCCGTACAGAACTAAATCAACCCTGTCTTTGGGATTAGTTCAGTTCTGTACCAAACCACGAGGATAAGAACAATTATATGAGTCAGATGACCCAGTGCTAAACTATACTAAACCCATCTTTGGGTATATGGGGCCAGCTCAGTTCTGCACCAGACCAACAAGCAAAACAGATAATCAGTAAGCTGTTATGGATCTGTTTCTCTTATTTTAAAGGCATAGTATAGATATTTGGCTAATTTTATCTGTTGGTTCTTATTTCTGCTGCTCATTATTTGTTCAAATTTCTGGATGGTTGGCCATCGACAAAAGTATGGTTTCAAGTATTGTTTTCTTAGTGATAAATATTTGGGACACACAAGAAGGAAATGATATTCTGATTCTATCGTATTCATATTACAATTTTCGCATAATCGATCTTCCCTAGGGGTGTTTTCATATCTGCCTGTTTCAATTTTAAGATTGTGTGATGACAGTCTAAATCTGGTTAGTGAAATTCTAAGTTTGTTATCACTTATATGGTCTAGATAATTTTCATATTCAAATTCATGTTTATAAATATTATAGAAAGATAATCTGTTTGAGTTATTTATATTTGTATACCAATTTTGTTTAAAAATATCTAGTATCCTATTTGTTATTGTGTTGTAGTTTATTTCTATATCATATTGCTGTGTCCATATATATTGCAGTCCCATTTCACATAGATACGTTTTTATTTTACATGCCCAGTTAAGTCCTTTGTATGTGATATTGTTGTCAGCATCTTCCTTTAACATGTTATAAATTGATTTTAAAAGTGAGTTTTCGTTTAACTGTAATAATTTTAGCCAATATTTAAACATAATTATTTTTCGACTAATATGCATCGGATATCTGCCAAGTTCTCCGTATAGACCACTCAAATTAGTACATTTTTTGACACCTAATATTTTCCTTATAAATTTACAATGTATTAGCTCAATATTTTTACATTCATGACCTCCTAATAATTCTGCTCCATAGTTTAGAACTGATCCAACAAGACTATCAAATAGTTTGCATTTATCTTTAACATTCAATTCAATTTGGTTGAAAACAATGAATAAATTATGTAATGCATAAGCGGCATGTTGTGCTAGTCTTTTCTGTGTACGATTAATGTGTCCGTTTTTGAATAAATGCATGCCTAGATATTTAAATGATTGTACGACCCCTAGAGCTGTATCGTCTAGAAAAAAATCGTACGAAGTATGTCTACCTAACTCAAAAATCGTGATTTTGGTTTTTTTTGTATTTATTTTCAATCCCCAATTTTGGCAATAGGTATTTAAATTATTCAAGAGTAGTTGTAATCCGGTGGGTGAATGTGAGAACAAAATTGCGTCATCTGCAAAAAGTAATATAAAGAGCTTTATTTCGTTGAGTGTAAAAGTGTCGTCTGCTGTTGTATTTTCATTCAAGTGTCCAATGATGTCATTAACAAAATATAGAAATAGTAGGCTGGAGCTGGGATCCCCCTGTTTTGCCCCGATATCGGAATCAAAAAAGGGTGATACTTCTGAGTTAAACCGTATAGCAGCCTTAACGACATTGTACATGTCTTTTATTGCATTTACAAAGCGTTCACTTACGTTTTCATTTCTTAGTTTTTGAAATATATAAGATCTGTTCAGTTTATCAAAACATTTTTCAAAATCGATAAACGCACAATATAGTTTTTGTCGTCTATTTAAAGTTTTTAAAATAATTGAATGCAAAAGAAATATGCAATCAATAGTTGATTTGCCTTTTTGAAATCCAAACTGGTTATCTATAATTTTATCATGAAAGGTTGTCCATTTTGTTAGTCTATTGAGTAAAATCTGTGAGTAAATTTTCGCTATTAAATTTATTAATGTTATACCTCTGTAGTTTTTTGCATCGTTTATATCACCACTTTTAAAAATTGGTACAATAATTCCAGATCCCCATGATGTTGGATATTCTTGGTTTAAAAATATTCTATTAAATAAAAGTAATAGCAATGGTGAAAGGTCTTCAAACGCATGTTTATATATTTCTGATGTAATACAATCTATTCCGCTGCTTTTGTTATTCTTTTGTGAAAATACTGCTTGTTTTAATTCTTCCATTGTAATTTCACTATCTAAGATGTAATCATGATGTTGTTGTTGTGCTTGTTGTTGTCTTGTTTGTTGTTGTTGATTATTGTTATGTTGATGATGATTATTATTCGTTTGAGTATCCTGTGTATTATATAATGATTGAAAATGATCATGTAGGTCTTCTATATTTAAAGTGTTTGTCTGTGTGGTTTGTTTGCTATATTGTTTTTTAATTAGTTTCCAAAATTGTTTTGGTTGATGTTTACTGAGTTCAGTTAAATTGTGTTTTTCCTTTGAGTTGTATGCATGTTTTGCTTTTCTTTTTATCTTATTATATGTAGATTTTGCAGTAATGTATTCATTTTTCAGATCTGTGTTTGCTTTATGTTTTACAAATTTATTTCTACTTTCTTTAAATTTATTTCTAGCTTCATAACAGTCTTTATCGAACCAAGGAGAATTTGATTTACTTGAAGTTTTATTTCTTTTGCGTATAATTTGTTTTCCAAAAACCTCATCAGTACAGTTATATAATTTATGAATAAAGCGTTCTGATATCAAATTAATATTTTCATTGTTATAGATCATTTGCTTAATCGTGTTGAAATCCTCTACATTGTTTGACAGACTAGTTTTAAACTCTTCTATTTTTGAATCGTCCCATTTAATAACCCTTTCTATTCTTGGCCCCAATATGTCGTCTGCTTCAACATTTTTCCAGATAAACTTATTTCTAGGCCAGAATGATCCGAAAATTCATTTGGATCCAATATACAAAAGTGAGATATACAAGCAAAATCATCAATATTCAGTAACATATAATCTACAACACTAGAGCCATGTAGGGAATGAAAAGTAAAATCGCCTAATCCTAGGTCGCTATGCATGCGACCATTACCTATGACTAGTGACGTAGCTATACAGAAATCAATCAGGCGTTTACCTTGACAGTCAGTCACGTGATCACATGATACGCGAGGTGGAATGTTTACATCTTTTGACAGCTAACGTTATTATATAGTACATATAGACCCCCATGAAGCGGCCCCGACCCCTGTGATATTACCAGGGTGTCAAACAGTTTGGATCCTGATGAGACACCGAGTTATTCGGCGTTTCATCTGGATCCAAACTGTTGGCATATGTATTCACTAATCCGCCCATAGCAGGATATGGTTGAACAATATTTTTGGCGTTTCGTCTATTGATAGCCACGATGTCATCATTTCTCATATTAAAATTAAACAGGGAAAGGGTGCTTAATGTTATAATGTATTTGACTTTCCAGCTTGTGTGTACATACGTCATTAAAATTCGTCTATTTAATATTATCAGGATGTCAAACAGTGTGCATCCTGATGGTCGCCGAGTTACTCGGCGTCTCATCTGGATCCAAACTGTTGGCATAAGTATTCACTTAGCCGCCTATTGCAGGCTAAGGTCTGACAGTACAAGGGGAGCAACTCTTACAAAAAAATTGCGTTTCGTCCACAGGGGGCCATTTCGTGGGCCTACATGGTCTAAAAAGTCCAAAAAATTGATTGGGTCGATTTAGTGTTATATTATATACAAGTTGTATATAATATAACACTAAATCGACCCAATCATTTTTTTTTTGACTTTTTAGACCATGTAGACCCACGAAATGGCCCCCTGTGGTTTCGTCTATTTGAAATTCGCGAGTCATCATTTCTCAGGCCTGTATTATATAGGGAAATGTGGCTTCGCGTTATAATATATTCGACTTTACAGCTTGTATGTACATATGTTATTAAAATTAGTCGATTCAATATTATCAGGATGTCAAACAGTGTCGATCCTGATAAAACGCCGAGTTTCTCGGCGTCTTATCTGGATCTACTGTTGGCAAAGGTATTCACTTATCCTCTCGAGACAGGCTAAGGTGTACACAAGCGAAGCAACTCTTACAATATTTTTTTTGGGTATGAGTAATCTCCCTTGTAATTTTCAGTCGAATGCAAATGCTTTTTATCTCCTTACTCCATAGACACGTACATTTACGACATTGTAAACAGAGTAGACCCAGATTGTAAGACACCTGGAAAAAGCACAAGAAGGAGTATTTATGGAGAAAAGGTTAACCATTTGCCTCCTTCACTAGTTTTAGACCCAGCCTCTTTGAATAAATCTACTGAAAAGGAGCATTTACTAAAAACGTTTTTAAATTTGATAGTTTTGAAACCATTGTGATAAATAGAGCATAAACTCCTTATGGATCAAATGCTCTATTTATGACAATGGTTGCATGAAATGACTTTGACGTAGGCGTCAAAAGGGTCATTGGGGAAATGGGCTAAAACTGGCGGTTGCTTCATGAAGCACGGACGTAATGCAGAAAACAAGTGTCCATATAATTATGTTGCTCTATATGATTTATCTTAATGAAACAGGTTGGGCTTACCTGAGAGAAACATATTTTCACGTCGTTGTAGGAAACGTCTGATCTCGGTCTGCTCTGTTTGCTCATGAAATTATATTGTTTAGAGTCTATTGTTCATGTCATTGGCAAATATTCCTGTGTATATTTGCTCTCATAAATAAGTCATGATGTACTTACTCCTTATGTAAATATTAATTAGGTAAAGGGTTAAAGGTCACATTAGAGAACTTTACTGTATAACTATCCAACTTAACAAACAGTATAGATCCTGATCAAACGCTTCCCCCACTGGATCAGCGCATGTTACGGCATGTTACGGCACATTTTTGTCAGTGACCATAAAGTTTTCTTATGGGTCTGCACCGTTTGCCATTCCTTGCATCTTCAAAGTATTTCATCTAATATGACAGAACAGGTCTTGATCAGGCACCGTGTATTTGATGTGTCGGCATCAGTCTGCATCCTAGAATGCCATTTATCTTGATGTGTCTTGAAGCGTGTCTTGCGTCCGTTTCTCTATGCAATTTGCAGAGTAGACTCAGATCAGGGTCTACTCTGTTTGCTAATAGAATTTGAAAGATCTGTGCCTATTTTCTAAAATGGCTACAATGCTCCACCTTCCATATTTCATTATAACTATTTTGGCCATGAATATGCAGTAGGTACTGAAAAATGAAATAAACATAGAACAGGGAAAGGGTTAATAGATGCCAAATAATATACAGTAAACCCTCTCTATAACGACCACTACATTGTGTTAATTAGTTGGTATTTAGAGCAGGTGGCTACTTAAAGCAATGTGAAAGTAAAACAGAACGCTCCCATAGGAGCGTTCTGTTTTACTTTCACCTTGCTTTAAGCAGCCACCTGCCTTTAACACAAAATAATTGATGTAATTTAGTGGTCGTTATAGAGAGGTTTTACTGTAGTGAATGCTTCTATCACTGGTCAAATATTTCAAGAAAGCGGCGGCTAAGCTTAGTCCTTTTAGAATTTCAGCAATTGATCTAAAAAAATGAACAAGGTAGCCTATCTGTGGCTGTGTTGGTTATGCTCCAGATTTCACCGTTTAATTAGGAAGCTTGGCACGGTAAACTTTGGGACTATTTGGTTGTTGTAAAAATCAGCGGACAATTGTTTTTCCATGAAATTGATATTTTCTGTTCACGTCTTTGATATAAATGCACTTTTTTACCTTTGCAAACAGAGTAGATTCGGACCCGACGGCTCCAGGAGTCGTTTTATCTGTTTAATTCCGACTCAGCAGATTGTTGAGATCTTCACTGAACTGTACGGTTTGTATGTGCGGATCCAGGATTTCAGATTAGGGGGCGGGGACGTTATTTTTTAAAATTGCTTATACCTGGTATGTACGAATGGAGCGAACATGGAAATAAAAAAACTCAGATTAAATCATTGTTTATTGCTCAAATACTCAAAACAGTTTGTTTGGGAGGTCATAAGGGGAAGGCGGGGGGGGGGGGGGGGGGGTTTTCAAGCGTACGGTGAATTTCAAAAGAAAAGTGTAACATGACAAACAGTACAGACCCTGATGAGAGGACTCCTCTAGGACCCCTCTCATATGGGTCTACACACTGTTTGCAAAAGACAGTATTGACTCGTGTCCCGCACTGTATAAAGGTTAATCATTTCCCCGTTGAATATTCATGTAAAAACAATGACATCATGAATACCAATTAGTGTATTTTTTTTATTATGACACACGAACACAGTAATTTTTGGCCATGACAGAAACTGTAGAATCATATCAATAATATTTCATAAGCAAACAAAGCAGACCCTGATCAGACGGCTCCTACAGGAGCCGCCTGTTCTTGGTCTACTCTGCTTGCAAATGCATAGAAAGGCGTGTTTATGGAGTGAATGGTTCAGTCTCTCTCTGTTGAATATTCATGTAAACCCAATGACGTCATGGATATTTATTAGCTGATTTATCATAATGTATTGTCATATATACACATGAACTTATCCCTTTCCCTCATATTGACGACTTTAGAAGACTCTGTACCAGTCACTTTGTGAAACCGTTGTGATAAATAGAGCATTTGCTCCTATAGGAGCAAATGCTCTATTTATCACAATGGTTTCAAACTATAGAATTCTAAAGTTTTCCTTTTCTCCAATTCATGCTCCTTTTCGGTAGATTTATTCAAAGAGGTTGTATCTAAAATAGCCTATGAGGTAAAGGGTTAAAGTATTGGTAGAAACTGTAGTTCATAAACAAACATTACATAACCTGATCAGACGGTTCCTACAGGGGCCGTCTGAACTGGGTCTACTGAGTTTGCAAAGGTGTGAAAAGCGACTGTATGAGGAAAAGGGGGGATTTAGTGGCGGGTCAAATGTCAGTGTGTTACTAGGTTAATTTAGTGAATACCTAGGTTTATATTTGAATTTGAAAGTAAGACAGTTTTCGTAATTCTATTCCAGTGGCACTTAAGACAGTCCACATGGACTGACCACGGAACATCGATAAAATTACCGTGTTGCGCTGATTAATAGTGAAGCTTGGGTAAATAATATATTTAAACATTACTGTTTATGTTACTATTCAGAACAATTAGTGAAAGCTATTGCTCAGCGGTCAATATCATATCTAACATTCTTGACATTACAGTAAAACCTCCCTAAACCGGGATACTAGTAGAGAAGAAGTTAGATGCTGATAGGCAGGTGGCAGGTTAATGCAGGGTGAAAGTCACGCAGAAAGCTCCGAGAGGAGCTTTCTGCATGTCTTTCACCCAGCATTAACCCTTTCGCTGCCAATGCCGGATCTGTGATTACCTATGCAAACAGTTTGGATCCAGATGAGACGCTGAGTAACTCGGCGTCTCATCATGATCCAAACTGTTTGTTGCTGTTACTATGTTTTTGAAACAAAAATGACGAAAATAAAAAAAATGAAAATTTGTAGCAGACGACAAAGTTAGCAGACGACAGAGTTTGGCAGCGAAACATGTCCTGTCTCCAAGACCGATTTTTATACCAAATTGAAGGCCCAGTTAAGAGAGGTTTTACTGCTTACCCCATTTTGATCTACTTTTTAATGCACGTGGATAAAAACCAGTATGTAGTGTTTACTCCTGTTGCGCATCACGTGAAGCCTTTAGCTTAAGCGCACCACAAACATTTTTAATCCAGATGAAACGCAGAAAAACTCGACATCTCATTAGTATACCCAGACGGTGTATTGAAAAGAACTCTGAAGATAACGCTACTTTGAGAACTGGTAGATATTATAACATTTTCTGATGATATTTTTCTTGGTATGTTGAATAATAACCCTTATCATGCTAAGCGCGACCTGACTCGCATCTGTTCTGTTCTGTTCTGCAAACAGCTTGGACCCGGATCAGATGGCTAGTAACTCGGCGTCACATCAGGATCCAAGCTGTTTGACGCTCGGTCAAATGACAATAGTTTGTCAGACGCTTGTATGAATCAAAAGTAAGTAAAAATGAAACAGATGAGAGTTTTGGCAGGCATATTTTTTCAACACGATAAAAAGGTTAATTCATACAGAAATGTATGTAGGGCCAATGCCGATCACAATAAAGCTAGCCTGCTATTCCTATTTACATCTGGAGAAAAACACACACACCCCCTGGGCAGATGTTTAAATTAATCAGAAGAAAATAGTGAAAAATAACAATTGCAAATAGAAACATAGAAACGTTTCATTGATGGAAAATTTGGTTTTGTATCATTAAAAAATAACAAACAAACAGGCGAAATGGGGGGTCATATATTATGAAACGTCCTGTACAATGGGTACAGAAAAGTCAAACTAGTATTTTATTGTTTGGTGCTTTGTATTTGACTTTTATCAAATAAATTTAGCAATTTCTTGACAAGGAACCGGTTTGTCAACCCTAACCCTACTCCATTTCACGCTGGGTAGCCACGTGACTAACATCAACATTAGAAGCAACATTGTCCTATATTTGTTTAACCCTTTCCCTGTTCTATATCTATTCCAAATTTTAATACCTACTGAATATTCATGCACAAAACTGTTATAATGAAATATGAAAGGCGGAACATTGTAGCCATTTTAGAAACTAAACAAAGATATAAATCAAACAGAACAGACATTGATCAGACGGCTCCTAATTTACGACCGTTATAACTATTTACATAGCCGAAATTATCACATATTCTCGCATGCGGCACTTTCTATTAATTTAGTACGTCAGAAATTATCGCAAGTTCTAACATACAGTAAACCCCTCTAATGCGACCGCCAACATGAGGCATAACTATGGGTCTTAAAGGCAGGTGGTAGCTTAATGCAGGACGAAAGTAATGCATCTCTTTCGTCATGCATTAAGCAACCACCTGCTTTTAAAACCATCAACGTCTCCCCATTAAGTGGTCGCTTTAGAGGGATTTTACTGTATGTTGAGTAACCCCCAATTTTTCCAATTTCCAATTTTATTTCAAAATAATACAAAGTCTCGCTTTATGCAAGAAGCATTACATACAGTAAATACAGGTCAGTTGCCATCATTATATGCCAGAACTTACGATAATTTCGCTCGTACGATCTTTGGTAAAATTGACACCCAGTGCCTGGAACAAATGATTCCCGGCGGATAGGTGACGTTATCCAATATTTATATCAACTAATTAGAGCACAGGTCTTTGGCACGCTCTACTCTACTACGCCATATACATTATAATATACTCCTCGTATGCAGTAAAACCTGTCTTAAGCGCTCATCAAAAATATGTCTAATTATGGGTCTGTAAGGCAGGTGGTGGCTTAATGCAGGTCAAAAGTAACTCCAATGTTCAATAACTAAATGGTCTGTATATACAGTGTAAAGAAGCGCGTGTACATTTAAACAGAAATACAGTAAACCCCTCTTAAGCGGAATTCTAGAAGAGAAGAATTAAGATACTTTTAGGCAGGTGGCTGTTAAATGCAGGATGAAAGTCATGCAGAGAGCTCCTAGATTTGTTTTGATTTTTTTTTCAAAAGTGCCCTTCCAAATATCTTCTTTAGTCCTGTTGGTGTGTTAATAAGTCCTTAGTATATGATAAATGTTCCAATTTCACTTTTTCTCCAACACCACTATACATGTATTTCAATTATAGCAAAGTGTTCAATAAAAAAGCACATGTTTGCTTTATCAAGGACTTATCAAAACACCAACAGGACTAAAGAAGATATTTGGAAGGATAGTTTTGAAAAAAATTTTTTTATAAAAAGTCTGGAAAAGTGAGTTATATGACACCTCTTTTTTGCATATTTTCAGGTAAAAATAAAGATTTATTTAATTCTTAAAAAGCGTTGTTCAACATTTATGAACTATACAAGGACCTTTACTTAGTAACTGTATTAAAATAATTGCTGAAAAAGTGTTAAAACAAACGGCCATTGCTGGAAATACCTTAACAGAGGCGTCAAAAGGTGTCAATATGAGGGAAAGGGTTAAAGCTGTATCATGTGTGTGTGTCTCTAATAGGGATCACTTCTCTGTCGTATGTCTCGACCTTTGTTACACTTCTGCTGGCATCTGACATCTTGTTTATACGAGATCCAAATCATACTATTACGGACTTTGCGTCTGCAATTCAGAATCTTCGCTATTCGTCATGGAACAGATTCTGTGAATATGTCTTTTAAAGCAGACGACAATTTTAAGACAGAAAAAGAAAGTTTGCAAATATAAGTGCATATTGTCCTTGACACAAGTTGAGAAACTGGCACTATTTATTACAGCTAACCTGTCTTAGTAAAGCTGAAGAGATTGTTCATTCTGTTCATTTGTTATTTCACTACTCACAAACATACATTTCACAGTTTATTGAAGAATACTTTATTGTATATTATCCCATTTTATCACGATAAAATTATGAAAACACATTGTGTGTGTATCGAATGTAGATATAGCTGAATTGTTAAGTTCCGATATTTACTGATACTGAACGATAAAGGTAGATGAATACATTAGGTCTTGGAGCACGATAAGTAATTGCAACTATTGTAACTGCAACTATTGTCGTCTGCTTCAATTCTTAAAATAAAACTTTTCTCATTTCTTTGCAGAAGTATTGTCAATGTGTCAAACAGTTTGGATCCTGATGAGACGCCGCATCATGCGGCGTCTCATCTGGATCCAGACTGTTTGCATATGTAATTGCGTTTTCACTGCTAGCATGCACAGAGTCAATAGGTGAAAGGGGCAATTACCCAATAGTCAAATAAAACACACAAGAATTGCGAAACGTTTGGCAGTAATTAATTTGTCATATTGAACAGCGTAAAACGAGGCATTTAGTGTTCCTGGATATTGAATTCAAAATGCATTAGCGGAAAGATAGACAATATTAAAACTTAATCCGCTGTGGGAAAACTTAATGGTGCAATTTTGACTAATTCCGATTCAATTAAATGTTTTAGAAACTATTGAAATTAGTATCAAACAGTTTTGATCCTGATGAGATCCAGAGTGACTTTGGATCCAAACTGTTTTTAACTCTTTCGCTGCCAATGTCGCATCTGTGATAACCTATGCAATACAGTATGGATCCAGATGAGACGCCGAGTAACTCGGCGTCTCATCAAGAGCCATACTGTTTGTTACTGTGACTGTTTCTTGAAACAAAAATGAAGAAAAA
Organism: Azorinus chamasolen; assembly: GCA_963576725.1. Classification (NCBI taxonomy): domain Eukaryota; kingdom Metazoa; phylum Mollusca; class Bivalvia; order Cardiida; family Solecurtidae; genus Azorinus; species Azorinus chamasolen. The sequence goes on from OY755243.1 coordinate 71,255,097, forward strand.
TAAAAATGGAAAATTGTAGCAGACGACAAAGTTTGCAGACGACCAAATTTTGCAGCGAAAGCGTTAAATGTGAGTCATGTTTCGGATAGTCGGATAAGGGATACGATATAAGCCGCGACGCACATAAGGTACCTGAGAGATTTTGTAAACAGCATACACCCTGACCGGAGACGGTATCGGTGCGGATCAGGATCTACACTGTGTACTATTAGGATAGATAACATACTTTAGAAGATGTCTATAAGTGTTTACACTTTATTCTAAAGATGTGTCTTTTATAACGCTTTTGCAAACAGAAAATACTCGGATATAACGGCCCCAGTTGGAGCCGTCTGATCAGGGTCTGCTCTGTTTGCTTATGAAATACAGTAAAACCTCTCTATAACGGCCACTAAATTACATCAAGTATTTTGTGTTAAAGGCAGGTGGCTGCTTAAAGCAAGGTGAAAGTAAAACAGAACGCTCCTGTAGGAGCGTTCTGTTTTACTTTCACCTTGCTTTAAGCAGCCACCTGCCCTAAATACCAACTAATTAACACAATTTATTGGCCGTTATAGAGAGGTTTAACTGTAGTATAAATCTGATTCCACAGTTTCTACCATAGCCAAGCAGTTCCGTGTGCATATGTCGCTATAACACTTTAGCTAAATAATAGTCATGTCATTATATCTTACATGCATATTAATAAAGTTTTAACATATTAACCCTTTCCTTGATACATATTCATGTAAGAAATAATGGCAGCATGGGTATTCGTTAGTTGAACTTTTATAATGTAAACTTTCAAGAAAACGTTTTGCTTTGACAAAAGCTGTGGAATCAAATCTGTATCATGTCAAAAGCAAACAGAGAAGATCCAGATCAGACGGCTCCAACAGGAGCCGTCTGATCTGAGTCTACTCTGTTTGCAAATGCATGAAAAGGCGTTTATATAAGGGGAAGGGTTAACTCGAAGTAATGGTCATGTTCAAGAACTGTCATGCACTGGACGTTTTCTCCCATTTAATTCTCTTAAAGAATACAAGCGTGCCAAACAGTTTGGATCCCTATGTGTAGACGGAATAGACACCTGTTTGCGCGGATTTTCTTGAAATCATCGCTAGAGTGGAACGATTTACCCGAAGTACACTGTTGGCGAATTTGTGATAACATTTTCGAACAGTGTTGATCCATATGAGACAGTGTGTCAACCGGCATCAAAATCCAAACTGTTCGATGTTCCGATCTGAACTCTGATAAGAAATGGAGAAAAGAAGATCTAATCATTTTTGAAGACGCCCGTGTGCCTAACAGGCGCATTTTCACGTCTTTGCAAACAGAATAGACCCAGATCAGACGGCTCCTGTAGGAGCCGTCTGATCAGGATCTACTCTGTTTGCTTATGAAATAATATAGATCTGATTCAACAGTTTCTGTCAGGACCAAGTTTTCCTCTGTTAACCCTTCGCTTGCTGAATTTTCTTCTTCTTTACCCATGCCCTGTTGTATAATTACATATATCTTCACTGTGTACAAGTATTTCGCTGTGCAATCACTGCTGTGGAGTGCACTGGTTGCACAATCAACTTGTAAATAGTGCAGACCCTGATGAGACAGCTCCTTCAGGAGCTGTCTCATCTGGGTCTTCACTATTTACATGTAGGTATATTTACGTGAATAGCAAGCGAAGGGTTAATATGTCATTGTAAAATTCAGCGTAACTGATATCCATGGCGTCATTATATCTTACATAAATATTCACGGACTTTCAAGGCTCGTATAGTGACATAACACTTTACTCCATAAATACGCATTTCTACACCTTTGCAAACAGAGTAGACCTTTTTGGGGCCGTCTGATCAGGGTATGTTCTGTTTGCTTATGAAATAATATGGATAGGAGTCTAAAATTTCTGTCATGGCCAAAACATGGCCTGTGTCAATGTGCTATTATAACAATCTACATGTAATTTATATTCGTGAAGTCATTATTTTTTAGGAATGTCCATGGAGTAAAGGGTTAATAGGCGACAAAATAAATACAGAAAACTCCCAAAGGAGCTTCACGCATTACTTTTGCCCTGTATTAACCAGCCACATGCTTACTAAAGACTCCTATGTTTAATCAGATAGTGGTCGTTTAAAACAGGTCTTGCTATCACAGAATCCGAAGAATGCTTTCAAAATAAATGACAAAACTCACAGTCGAAACATATCTTTAATGTAGGCAGCGGGTGGATGAACACAAAGGAACACGAGTTCATTGTTTTTCTGAAGTGTTACTTGTGGAGAAGTTATTAAAAATCCATCCAAATGGCACCCCCTTACTTCACAATGGAATTTAATGTTCTCTCTGAGTTCATGTGGATTTTACTTGTTCTCAACACAGGTGAGTTTTAATGCATTTTTAACTCTTTTCATGTTAACGGGGAAACCATGATTGCCTATGCAAACAGTTTGGATCCAGACGAGACGCTGCATAATGCGGCGTCTCATCAGGATTCAAACTTTTTGACGCTTTGATAATATTTTCGAAAAACAATGAAATAAAAAAATTTTAAGAGTTGAAGCAGATGACAATTCTTGCAGACGAAAACATTCTTATAAACATTAACCCTTTCAAGACTATGGACCAATAGTTGATGATCTTTGTAAACAGTTTGGACCAACATCAGATGGCGTCTCATCAGGACCCAAACGGTTTGACACGCCGACACTGGTTTTAACCCTTCTCTTGCTGAATTTTAAAACACATTTCTCCTTCTTTACCCATGCCCTGTTGTATAATTACATATACTATCTTCACTGTGTACACGTATATCGCTGTGCAATCACTGCTGTGGAGTGCACTGATTGCACAATCAACTTGTAAATAGTGCATACCATGATGAGATAGCTCCTGCAGGAGCTGTCTCATCTGGGTTTTCACTATTTACAGGTAGGTATATTGATGTGAATAGCAAGCGAAGAGTTAATAAACAAACGGAAGAAAAAATAGTAGTAAGAATCGAAGCAACTGCAAACGACATATGTTACACCCAATAAGTTAATTTAATCTTCCCTTCATATAAATGCCTTTTCACATCTTTGCAAACAGAGTCGACCCATAACAGATGGTTCCTGTAGAAGCTGTTTGGTCAAGGTCTGTTCGGTTTGCTTATGAAATTGTATATGTTTTATTCTACCATTTAGTTTCTGCCATGACCGAACAATCCTGTATTCGTACATATTCATGATGTCATGATGTCTTACATAAATATTCAAGTGGGAACACCATATCTTTATTGTTCGGCAGGCTTCATGCCATTCTACAGTACAGTAGAACCTGTCCTATTCATTCATTGACCATAGGAGTCTTGAAAAGCAGGTGGCTGCTTAATGGAGCTTTCTGTATTACTTTTGACTTGCATTAAGCTACCACCAGCCTTACAGACATTATATTATGCCTCTTTGTGATGGCCGCTTAAGACAGGTTCTATTGTACACGGTGACTCTCATCCACTGTCTAACCGCACAGAATATTTTGTAAACCTTATGGTGCCGTAAAAACAAGTGTCCTCTTATATACTATGAGAGATTTTATCATTACTGACTTCCGATTCATTCAAGCCTTTAATTTTAACCCTTCCTCCGTAAACACGCCTTTCTACGCCTCTGTATAAAACGTCACCTGTTGAAACCATTGTGATAAATAGAGCATTTGCTCCTATAGGAGCAAATGCTCTTTTTATATCAATGGTTTCAAATTACAAAATTCTAAAAAAAACTTTTCTCTAGTTAATGCTCCTTTTCGGTATATTTATTCAAAGAGATTGGATCTAAAATAGCATATGATGGAAAGGGTTAAGAAACTATTGACCTCGGCTTCTCATCTGGGTCCAAGCTGTTTGACATGAGGCCAATCGTTTCTCAAAAGCTTGAGCCATGACAGTATGTAGCTTCTAAAAAGAGCATCGGAAGTAGTCAAAATTGCACCAGATTCAAATTAAGCGGACATTTTATTCACATTAGGACTAGGGCTGAATGTTTTCTCACTATTTTGTGTCTGTGGCCATAATGGTTCAAACAGTAAACCCCCTCTAAACCAGACGTTAAATTTAGTATAAATATCGGTCTTGGAGACAGGTGACAGCTTAATGCAGGGTGAAAATCATGCAGAAAGCTTCTCTGCATTAAGCAGTCACCGGCCTAAAAGTATCTTTATCCATTTTTACTAAGATTATGGTTGAGAGGGCGTTTACTGTATTTTGCAATGAGACTAATACATTACACTTACGGCCAATATATGCGAGTTAAATATGTACAAATGATTAGAAAATCCATTTTTCACGTCATTATTTGCCACAGGTTCAGATATGAATCTCTTATTTTATGTACGCTGTTTTATTTAATTCATCCATAGCAAGACTGTGAAACATGCCATGCAGTATTAACCTATTTCGCCACAGGCTATTTAATGTAAACAAATCTATTGAAAAGGAGCATTTACTAACAAAAAGGTAAACTTCATAAATGTGTAGTTTTGAAACCATTGTGATAAATGGAACATTTGATTTAAAAAAAGTGACTTTTATGGAGGCGTCGACATGAGGGAATTTGTTAACAAAGATACAGCGGCTTGAAATGGAGAGGGTAATGAAAACAAAAAGCTAACAAAGTTAACATATGCAATCAGAGCAGACTCAAATCAGACAGCCCTGCAATTTGCAAATGCTTCAAAATGTATATCTGTGAGGTTAACCCTTTCGGCGCCAAATTTCTAATTGTCGTCTGCAATCCAAGTTTGTTAAATCATTCAGTAAAATAAGGATAAATAAATGCAAATTTCAAAGGAATAAAGCACATATATATAAATAGAGATTGAGACAAATAGTGAAGTCCCTGATCAGACGCCGCCTTGAAAAGGCGGCGTCTGATCTGGGACTGCACTAATTGTCCTGGTGCATTTATGTGACTGCGGCGGTGAAAGGGTTAAGATATATAGCATGTTATATTCCAATCCATTATTGATTACAAGTGTTTCATCTACAGTATGTAGCGGTCCCCCACCCCCAGTCCAGAACGTCACGGTAATAACGCTGTACACGCAACAGGTGACGTGGAACGAGGCAGACATCCTGTGTAAATCTTTTGGCGGGAAACTGTTGGACATCTCCTACTACTCTATGTACAGGTTTCTGCTATCAAAGCCCGCACTACAAGAAAACGGACCATGGGAGACATTTGCGGTGTAAGAGATTTCTTGATGTGGAACATATTGTTTTCATCCTTTCTGTATGTTTGTGTTTGTGTGTTTGAAACTTTAACATTGGTCGTAACTTCTTTTGAACCTTTGGAGATGGAGACTTCATACCTCGCGTTAACACTCAAATGCTACGACTTTTGAGTAGCGTCATGTCAGAGACAAGGTCGAATTTCAAGGTAAAAAGATAAAATTATTGGTCAAATGGCCTGGGTCCATGCTTATAAAGCTTTTTAGTTGAGTCTGAGTTCGTTCTCAGGCTTTTGATTGGCCATATTTGAGTTCTCAAGCTTTTGATTGGTCAGATTTGAGCCTATGGCTCAAATCTGACCAATCAAAAACTTGAGAAGGAACCCAGACTCAACTAAAAGTTTTATAAGCATGGACCCTGTTTAGGGCACAGTGTTTCACGAACATACCTTTTTTTAATTTGTTTAACACTGAGGTGAATGAGTCACCAAGAGTTGTTGATAAGATGTGTATTAACCTTTTCCTCCATGAATATTCATGTAAGAGATAATGGCATGATGAATATTAATTAGATAAATTTGTTATAATAGGACACAAGGATATTTGACCAAAGCAAACATTGCAGAAACATATATGTATCTATATTATATAATAAGCAGACATAACATATCCTAATCCGACGGCTCATATAGTAGCCGACTGATCTGGGTCTACGTACTCTATTTGCAAAGACATAGAAAGGCGTATTTATGGAGTAAAGTGTTAAACTATACGATCCTAATGAAGAGCAGCAAGATAGGGTTTGGGTGAGAAGGAGGAATGTTTGGTATTCAAATGCGCATACCAGCTTTGATCATCTATAAACTGTATAATACTTTCATACTATATCATTATGTTTTTTTCTGACCATGGGTTCGTTAGTACCGTATAATCTGTTCAAAGCGGTCATTAAAAAGAAGTCTAAACCAGGCGGTAGCTTAATGCAGGACACATGTGAAACAAAATTCCCTTACAGGAGCTTTCTGTATCATTTTTATCACGCATTAAGCAACAATCTGTCATGTTCAATAAATGAATGGCTACTTAAGACATGTTCTACTGTACATTTCATCCAGCATTGCATGTAGTACACTGGAACATTTTTATTGCTGGATAACGCGTATGATATCTCACACACTGTATTTAACTGTTTGCCGTGGTCTGTAAAATGTATGCAGGATTTGAAGGTCAGAAATATTAATAAAAATGGAACGGGCTTGAACCCACATGTGGGTATCGCTATCGAACTGACGTTGTGGTGTAATTACACGTGGGACTTCTGAATTGAAACGAAAATTCATTATATAAGGTGTTCACTATATATTTAACACGGTTTACTTTACCATATTTTGAATGCTCACGTCCTAGTATGATTGTGAGGAATCTATATGAAGTTGACATTTCAGAAATAAATGAAATATAAATGATAAACAAAAGTGTCGAAAAATATCCGAAATCGATCCATTGGTTTGTGAGTACAAGAATGTGCTTCGAAAGGGGCGTGCACGAATGAATCTAAAATACGAAAGACACCATCGCAGCATATGGTCAGTGTAAACCTTAACAAAATGGATAACAGAGGTCCTGATTGAGACATTTTCAAGAATAACTGCTTTATTTCTCCACCAAAACCTATGTTGTGACCATTCTTTAGAATCGTCTCTTCGAGATTTGATGGAGAAATATAGAAGTTATTCTCGGAAATGTTTTTATTAACTGCTCTTATCTGGACCTGTGGACAATTGTTTGTATGAAGTAGAACTGTGCATTGTTTTTCAAGTAATGGTGATCCAGCCTGGATTTCCATGCACCGACGAATAACGCCAATTGGGGACCACTTCTACAACGAGCAGTGTCAATCGTTAGAAGAATTCAACATCGCCGACTGGCGCTCCGGTGGTGATGATCTGCCGGACGGAGACCCGGACAGCATGTGTGTCAGTCACCGAATAAGGGAGGAACCGGACAATAACTGGTTTAATGATTATACCATGGATAACTGCTCCGAGCCACGTCACTTTTACTGCCAGGAAGAACAAGGTAGATAGTGAATCCATGAAAACATCTGGCTGACTGAAGTTCATGATCATAATAATCATTGTAATCACCAATCATCGTCATCATTCATCACTCTCATGATAATTATAATTATTATTATTACTACATGTACTATTAGTGTTGATATATTGAATATTACTCATTGATTTTTTGTTTATTACTACATGTATGTGCATCTTCACAGTCTTTCGTATTTGTATATACAATCATAAGATGCCATCTCCCTTCTTATTATTTTTTAATTCCAAAACATTATTTATACATTAATACATTCGCCGTCTAAGAGAATCCGATAATATTTATACAGATTGATTCCATAGGACCGGTGTATTAATTAACCATTTTCTCCATAGGTACGCCTTTGTAAAGGCCACTTTTTGAAACCATTGTGATAAATAGAGCATTTGCTCCATAGGACCAAATGCTCCATTTATCACAATGGTTTCAAAACTATACAGTTCTAAAATGTCCCTAGTTTATGATCCTTTTCGGTAGATTTATTAAAAAAAGTTTGGGTCTAAAAATAGTCTATGAGTGATAGTATCAAACTCCCTTATTCTAACAAGTTACAGTAAGATATGGTTTGGCAGATAAATGTAAACACAAAAAAGTTTACCTGTTCAATATTCATGTAAGAAACAATGGCCTATTGCATAGGTATTAGTTGAGTGTTTATGATGTAAAAGGTTTCAAAGTAATATTTTGCTTTGACAAAAACCGTAGAGTAAGATCTATACCATGTCATAAGCAAACAGAGCAGACCCTGATCAGTCGGTTTCTATAGGAGCCATCTGATCAGGGTATACTCTGTTTAACCCATTCCCTCATATAAACGTGTTTTCACGCATCTGCAAACAGAGTAGACCCAGATCAGACGACTCCTAGAGGAGCCGTCTGATCAGGGTCTACTCTGTTTGCTAATAGAATTTCAAAGATCTGTGTCGTTACTTTCTAAAATGGCTACAATGTTCCACCTTTCATATTTCATTATAACCTTTTGTCCATGAATATTCAGTAGGTAT